>VXBD01011907.1:0-14118 GCA_013399975.1 Indicator maculatus
AAACTGCACATGGAGAGCAAGAGGAACAAGGGCTCTAAAGCCAGTTGTTGGGGTTTCATGACAGTTGTGATGGGTTGATTACAGTTGTGATTACCTTGCCATATGGCTAAGGTAATGCCTATCTAAAGGTATTCCTGAGTCTGTCCTGTAGCAAAAAAAAGAGAGTCATTGAGTTCAGGATCATAGAATCATAGAATGGTTTGGGTTGGAAGGCACCTTAAAGATCATTTAGTTCACCTTAAAGATCATCTAGTTCAATCCCCCTCCTGCCAATGGCAGGGACACCTTCCACTCAAAGCCCTGTCCAACCTGGCCTTGAACATGTTCAGGGATAAGGCATCCACCACCTCCCTGGGTAGCCTGCTCCAGTGTCTCACCACCCTCACTGTCAAGAATTTCTTCCCAATATTCAGTTTAAGTCTACCTTCCTCCAGCTGAAAGCCATTCTCTCTCATCCTAGCACTACAAGCCCTAGTAAAAAGTCACAGTCTCGCAGTATATCAGAGGTTCAAAGAGACCTCAAGAGATCATCAGCTCCAACCCCCCTGCCAGAGCAGGATCACTTAGGGTAGTCCAAACAGGAATGCATCCAGGTGGGTTTGGAAAGTCTCCAGAGAAGGAGACTCCACAACCCCCCTGGGCAGCCTGTTCCAGGGTTCTGTCACCCTCACACCAAAGAAGTTTCTCCTCATGTTCAGCTGAAATCTTCTCTGTTCAAGTTTGAACCCATTGTTGCTTGGCTTATCACTGTGAAGCACCCAAAAGAGCCTGGCCCCCTCCCCTTGACACCCACCCCTCAGCTATTGATAGACATTGATCAGATCCCATCTCAGTCTTCTCTTCTCCACACTAAACAGCCCCAGGGCTCTCAGTCTCTCTTCACAGGGGAGATGCTTAATTCCCCTAATCATCCTTGTGGCTGTCTTGTAGGAGCCCTTCAGCTCCTCCCCAGCTGTCTTGTAGGAGCCCTTCAGCTACTGGAAGGCTGCTCCAAGGTCTTCCCTGAGCCTTCTCTTCTCCAGGCTGAACATCCCCACCTCTCACAGCCTGCCCCCATAGGGAAGGTTCTCCAGCCCTCTGATTATCTTCATGGCCTCCTCTGGACTCACTCCAGCAGTTTGATGCCTTTGTGTGGTGGACTCTAGAGCTGTACCCAGCACTGCAGGTGAGTCTCATGAGAGCAGAGCAGAGGGGCAGAATCATCTCCCTCTTCCTGCTGGTCACACTTTTTTTGATGCAGCCCAGGACATGGTTGCCTTCTGGGCTTCTAGAGGACATTGCTGGCTGATGTTGAGTTTTTCATCAGCCAACACCCCCAAGTCCTTCTCCTCCAGACTGCTTTCAAGCCATTCTTTAGGAGAAGGACTTGGGTGTGTCATCAGGACCAATGACAGCTGAGTTGCAATGACTGACTCTCTGCACAGATTGAAAATTCAGTTTGCTTATTTCAACAGATGTAAAGCTTTGTTTCCCAGTCCAGCTCAGTTGTAACCAAGTTCAACCTGCACCACTGACCTTGTAAAACCTCCACTGTTTCTATCTCATGGGATTAACCTCAGCATGGATCCAGACCTCTCTCTCCTCTAGGCTAAATTTTGCAAGCTTGACACATTCCCTTAGGCCTATTTCAGAACCATGTCCCACACCATCCTTGATCCCAACCTGACAGAGGGAATGAGTTTCCTTATCTAAAACCTGTAAACTCCCCAGGAAGACTCACAGTACCTGTGATGATATCTCCATGTGATTATCATCAAATACCTTGGGTTGGAAAAGACCTTTAAAGATCACAGTCTCACAGTATATGAGGTTGGAAGGGATCTCAAGAGATCATCAGGTCCAAGACCCCTACCAGAGCAGGATCTCTTAGGGTAGTCTGTTCAGGAATGCATCCAGGTGGGTTTGGAAAGTCTCCAGAGAAGGAGACTCCACAACTCTTTGAGTGTTAACTTTTGACCTGGAATAGCTGGGGAATCGCCATTGAACAATTATTAATCAGCAAGTCTACACTGTGTGGTGGCTTGGAAATGTCACAGTCTCTTAATCTGGAAAACAAATCTTATCTGGTGTGTATAAAATAATGTGTAGGGGTTGCTGGGCAAGACGTTTAATATTAAAATCTTTTTTTTTTTCAAGGTAAAATTGTTTAGATTGGAAGAGACCTCTTGAGTTCTTTGAGTCCAACCATTAACCCAGTACTGCCAAATCCACCACTGAACCACGTCCCTAGACCTTTTCAGTTCATTGAGTCCAATCACTAACCCAACACCACCAAATCCACCACTAAACCATGTCCCTAGACCTTTTCAGTTCATTGAGTCCAATCACTAACCCAACACCACCAAATCCACCACTAAACCATGTCCCTAGACCTTTTCAGTTCATTGAGTCCAACCATGAAGGCAGATCCACCACTAAACCATGTTCCTAGACCTTTTCAGTTCATTGAGTCCAACCATGAAGGCAGATCCACCACTAAACCATGTCCCTAGACCTTTTCAGTTCATTGAGTCCAACCATGAAGGCAGATCCACCACTAAACCATGTCCCTAGACCTTTTCAGTTCATTGAGTCCAACCATTAAGGCAGGTCCACCACTAAACCATGTTCCTAGACCTTTTCAGTTCATTGAGTCCAACCATTAAGGCAGATCCACCACTAAACCATGTCCCTAGACCTTTTCAGTTCATTGAGTCCAACAATTAAGGCAGGTCTACCACTGAACCATGTTCCTAGACCTTTTCAGCTCATTGAGTCCAACCATTGACCCAGGACCCCCAAATCCACCACTAAACCATATCCCTAGAACTTTTCATTTCAATGAGTCCAACCATTAACCCAGCACTGCCAAATCCACATTTAAACAATGTGCCTGAGCTCCATGGCTGCCAATCTTTTAATAACAAATAAATAAATAAAATATAATTAATAAAGTAACTCCAGGCTCCACAGCTACATGGAAATTGTTAGGTTTCACCATATAGGCTCCTCTTCAATCACTTGTAAGAACAAGAAAGGTACCCACAGTATCTTTCAGTATCTTCTGGGCCCCTCAGTTCAAGAGGGACAGGGAGCTACTAGAGAGTCCAGTGCAGAGCCACAAAGGTGATCAAAGGAGTGGAACACCTTCCTTATGAGGAGAGACTGAGGGAGCTGAGGGCTCTGTAGCTTGGAGAGGAGGAGCCTGAGAGGTGACCTCATTGCTGTTGATAAAGATGTGCAGGGTGAGTGCCAAGAGGCTGCAGCCAGGCTCTGCTGGGTGATGCCCAATGCCAGGTCAAGAGGCAAAGGGTGGAAGTTGAGGCAAAAGGTAGAAGTTGAGGCGAAGGAAATTCCATGGAAACATGAGGAGGGTGACAGAACACTGGAACAGACCGCCCAGGGAGGTTGTGTAGTCTCCTTCTCTGAAGATACTCAAAACCTACTTGGCTGTGTTCCTGTGTGATCTGCTCTAGGTGATGCTGCTCTGGCAGGGGGGTTGGACTGGATGAGCTTTCGAGGTCCCTTCCATCCCCTAACATTCTGTGATTCTACCTCAAAACACATCAGACCAGCATCATTTCTGTTGTGCCTGGTGAGTCCTGTGGAGCAAAAGAAGCTGGCACTATTTCATAGCTTTCCATGAGCAGCCACTGTGGTTGCTTCAAGGTGCCTTTCTGAGGTACTGTGCTTGGGCAGGCTGCTGAGAACCTCCTCAGTGGTTTCACCTCTTGCGGTGGTTTCACCTCTTGTGGTGGTTTCCTGCTAGTTATTCAGTGTGCACACAAAACCAGCCTCCAAGGCAGCACCTGGGGATGTCCTCATCTTGCAGACATTGAGACCACAGAGTATCTGTTCAGAGGGGTTGGGATCTACACAGAGCAGGGAATGGCTTCATTTGGAAGGGGTCTTAAAGATGATCTAGTTCCAAGCCCCCTGCCATGGGCAGGGACATTGAATCATAGAATCACAGAATTGTCAGGGCTGGAAGGGACCTCAAAGATCATCCAGTTCCAACCCCCCTGCCATGAGCAGGGACACCTCACACTATGTCAGAACCCCATCCAGCCTGGTCCTAACATCCTCCAGGGATGAGGCTTCTACCACCTCCCTGGGCAATCTGTTCCAGTGTCTCAACACTGTCATGGTGAAGAACTTTTTCCTAACATCCAATCTGAATCTACCCACTTCTAGTTTTGCTAGACCCACTGGACCAGGTTGTTCCAGGGATAAGACATCCATAAGATTCTTGAGATAACATCAGGAGCCAAACCTGAGGCTGGTGCAAGCCCCATCCCATCCTCTTCTTGTTCAGGTCAGCAGAGCCAGAGAGTGATGGAGTATGAGCATAACTGAGGCAAGCTCTGTCCCCAGGCTGTGATATTTAGGTGTCATTCCACCCATTTCTGGGGTGCAGTTGACTGTTTAGCTGTTGGATGGTGTTCCAGCAGTACTGTCTTGCAGCCTGGGAGGAGAACTGGGGTGGCAGAGCAGGGATTTCACACAGACTGGGCTTGTAATGAGCAAAAGTGATCAGCACTCTGGATTTTTGACACAGGATCACAGAAACATTCAGGTTGGAAAAGACCCTCAGGATCAGCAAGTCCAACCCAGAACCCTGCTCTAGAAGGTTTACCCCTAAACCATAGCCCCAAGCACCACATCCAAACCACCTGGAAACACATCCAGGCTTGGGGACTCAACCACCTCCCTGCCCAGCACATTCCAGTGCCTGACCACTCTTGCTGGGAAAAAAATTCTTCCTCGTGTCCAGTCTAAACCTACCCAGTGGCAGCTTGAGGCCATTCCCTCTTGTTCTATCACTAATTACCTGTGAGAAGAGACCAGCACCAACCTCTCCACAACCTCCTTTCAGGTATCTGTAGACAGCAATGAGGTCTCCTCTCAGCCTCCTCTTCTCCAAACTAACCATCCCCAGCTCCTTCAGTTGCTCTTCATAAGATTTATTCTCCAGGCCCTTCCCAGCTTCCTTGCCCTCCTCTGCCCTGGCTCCAGCACTTCCACATCTCTCTTGGATTGAGGTGCCCATAATTGGACACAATACTCAAAGTGTGGCCTCACCAGAGCTGAGTCCAAGGGGACAATCCCCTCCCTGTTCCTGCTGGAGTCTTTCTGAAATCCAGCTGGCCTGCCTTTCCAGTGGGTTTCTTTGGGACAAAAGTTAAACTCAATTCTTCACAATATTATTAAAAAATGATACTTTTGTAGCTGAAATTTCCCCTGAACTCAATTGTCTGAGTCTTGCTTTGGGCCAAATTTTCCAAGGCAAAACGAGCGTGTGTTGTGTGTCAGCTGTGGTTTTTGATAGTCCAGGTGTTTTCAGGGTTGTCTCAGCTGTGATTAGTTTTGAGACTAATTCTCTAGGGTCCTCAGCACAAGAAAGAACCTGTTGGAGGAGATCCAGAGGAGGCCACAACAATGATTGGAGGTCTGGAACCCCTCTGATGTGAGGACAGGAGTTGGGGTTGTTCAGCCTGGACAACAGAAGGCTCCAAGGAGACCTTCTTGTGGCCTTTCAGTGTGTTTAGGGGGGCTACAGGAAAGATGGGGAGGAAACTTTTGGCAAGGCTTTTTGTGACAGGACAAGGGGTGATGGTTTTAAACTAAAAGAGGGGGGATTCAGGCTAGAGAGAAAGAAAGAAGTTTTTACACTGAGAGGGGTGAGACACTGACCGAGGTTGCCCAAGGAGGTGAAACTCTCTTTCAGAGGTGATAGATCTCCATCCCTGGAAATAACCCAGGGCAGATTGTCTGGAACTGTGAGCACCTGCTCTATTAGAAGATGTCCTTCCTGACTGCAGGGAGGTTGGACCAGATGACTTTTAAAGGTCCTTTCCAAGCCAACCCCTTCTGTGATTCCACGAGGACTTTTAGCAGGATTTCCAGCCCTCTTCTCCTGATTTGTGATAGTCATTTCTGAGAAGGCCAAGACATGTCACAAACCCCTTGCAGTCTTCATGTGCAGGTAGAGCTTGGTGTGAGCCCAAGCCAGTCTCAGTTTCCATGACTCCTCTGCTGACAGATCTAGGGGGGAAAAACTGCCCCAAAGCTGCTACTGCCGCTGCAGCTCTGCTCCGTGGCAGATGATGCCAGGGGGAAGTCTGATGAGCTGTTTCCTCCAGCAGCAAGGTCTCCATTGCATAGGCTGCTTCTATTTCTTCATTTCCTCTGCTCTAGCCTGACACTGTCATCTGCTTTCACTCCTACCTAGTGACCTTTGCATCCTCAAAGCAACTTTCGTTTGATTTGCTTTTATCAGAGCTCATGGTCAGACCAAGGGCAGGAGATTCAACAAGTCCAAGTGCCAGGTCCTACACATTGGCCACAACAACCCCATGCAGTGCCACAGGCTGGGGACAGAGTGGCTGGAGAGCAGCCAGGCAGAGAGGGACCTGGAGGTACTGGTTGACAGTAGGCTGAACTTGAGCCAGGAGTATGCCCAGGTGGCCAAGAAGGGTATCGTGGCCTGCATCAGGAACAGTGTGGCCAGCAGGAGCAGGGAAGTCATTCTGCCCTGTACTCAGCTCTGGTTAGACCACACCTTGAGTGCTGTGTCCAGTTCTGGGCTCCTCAGCTCAAGAAAGATGTTGAGATGCTGGAAGGTGTCCAGAGAAGGGCAACAAAGCTGGGGAGGGGTCTGGAGCANTCTGCCCAGGGAGGTGGGCAGGGTCAGCATCTCTGGAAGTGTTTAAGAAAAGCCTGGATGAGGCACTTAGTGCCATGGTCTAGTTGATTGCTTAGGGTTGGGTGATAGGTTGGGCTGGATGATCTTGGAGGTCTCTTCCAACCTGGTTGATTCTGTGATTCTGAGTGACAATTGCTGATGATCTTCTCTAAAACATTCAATGGCCTCTCCCTAGTTTATCTGAAACATCTCTCTTGAATTGAGGAGCCCAGAACTGGACACAGTACTCAAGGTGTGGCCTGACCAGTGCTGAGTCCAGGGCAGGATGACTTCCCTGCTCCTGCTGGCCACACTCCTCCTGATCCAGGCCAGGATGCCACTGGCCACTCTGCTTGGTGTTGCTGAGAAGAGCAGAAATGGAATCTGCAATCTCCTTGGAAGCCCTTGTGAAACCTGCTGTGCACCTTGGGATGCCTTAGAGGCAAGCACAACCTTTCCATCACCTCCAGCCTGCTCTGGAGCTGGGCCAAGAGGCATCATCATGGCCATGTGTGGTGTGATGCTTTTGTATAAATCACTCTGGTACCAAGAAAAGTTTCTTTTAAAGATGCAGCAAGATCATGGGTTTGCAGGGTGGGGAAAATATGAGCTGGTTAATTTGTTTTTCTTTGGAGTTTAATTTTTAAAAATGGCTTTTTTGGGTTGAATGACAAACACCAGTTCATCATCACTTCTTTTGTGAAACCTTCCCAGCTGGGGACTTTCCATGGGATGGGGTGTTTGGAAAAAATGATGCAAATTGTAAATCCTGTCTTCATTTGTCTGAAAATATCCAAGCCTGGGGACACATGTTGTCTTCCTGAAGATAGTACCCATGCTCAGAAGTGCAGCAGGTGTCTGCTGAAAGCTCAGACCAGCAATAAGAGTCATAGAATCACAGAATCAGAGAATTGTCAGGGCTGGAAGGGACCTCAAGGATCAGCCAGTTCCAACCCCCCTGCCATGGACAGGGACACCTCACACTAGATCAGGTTGCTCAGAGCCATATCCAGCCTGGCCTTAAAAGCTTCCAGGGATGGGGCTCCTATCACCTCCCTAGGGAACCTGTTCCAGTGTCTTGCCACCCTCATGGTGAAGAACTTCTTCCTAACATCCAATCTGAATCTACCCACTTCTAGTTTTGCTCCATTGCCCCTAGTCTTATCACTACCTGACACCCTAAAAAGCGCACACTTCTGGCTGATGTTGAGCTTCTCATCCCCCAGCACCTCCAAGTCCCTCTCCTCAGGGCTGCTCTCCAGCCAGTCCCTGCCCAGCCTGCATTTGTGCTTGGCATTGCCTCGACCCAGCTGCAGGACCTTGCCCTTGGTCTTGTTGAACCTCCTGAGGTTGTCATTGCCTCACCTCTCCAGCCTGTCCAGGTCCCTCTGGATGGATCCCTCCCCTCCAGCCTGTCCAGGTCCCTCTGGATGGATCCCTTCCCTCCAGCCTGTCCAGGTCCCTCTGGATGGATCCCTTCCCTCCAGCCTGTCCAGGTCCCTCTGGATGGATCCCTTCCCTCCAGCCTGTCCAGGTCCCTCTGGATGGATCCCTTCCCTCCAGCCTGTCCAGGTCCCTCTGGATGGATCCCTTCCCTCCAGCCTGTCCAGGTCCCTCTGGATGGATCCCTTCCCTCCAGCCTGTCCAGGTCCCTCTGGATGGATCCCTTCCCTCCAGCCTGTCCAGGTCCCTCTGGATGGATCCCTTCCCTCCAGCCTGTCCAGGTCCCTCTGGATGGATCCCTTCCCTCCAGCCTGTCCAGGTCCCTCTGGATGGATCCCTTCCCTCCAGCCTGTCCAGGTCCCTCTGGATGGATCCCTTCCCTCCAGCCTGTCCAGGTCCCTCTGGATGGATCCCTTCCCTCCAGCCTGTCCAGGTCCCTCTGGATGGATCCCTTCCCTCCAGCCTGTCCAGGTCCCTCTGGATGGATCCCTTCCCTCCAGCCTGTCCAGGTCCCTCTGGATGGATCCCTTCCCTCCAGCCTGTCCAGGTCCCTCTGGATGGATCCCTTCCCTCCAGCCTGTCCAGGTCCCTCTGGATGGATCCCTTCCCTCCAGCCTGTCTGCTGCACCACACAGCTTGGTGTCAGTAGCAAACCTGCTGAGGGTGCACTCAGTGCCACTGTTCATGGCACCCACAAAGATGTTTCTCCCTTCCAACCTCTGCCATTCTATCATTCTACTGAAGTGCAACTGCTTGGTAGCTGAGATATTCAGGATCACAAGTGCTTGACAGTTGGTGGCACTAAACCTTTCACATTCTGTAGACAGAAAAAGGAAGAAATCTTAAGCCACAGAATTTTCTAGACTGACTTTTCCAAACCATTCTCTCAATGTAGGCTTTGAAAGCTGTATTTAGATACCTTCTTGTCTGATGATATTTCAAAGGTGCTGAGCACCTCTGCTTTCCATTGACACAGGCAACTTCTTGACACTTCTCTGAAGGAGATGACATTTCTCAGAAAGCCTAAAAATGGTTGCAGACATCCAGTTTTGACTCAGTTGCCTGAACACTTCACAGAAAAACTGAGTCTCCAAACTTTAAGACTGTAAATAATGACTGAAGAAAACCTCAGTGCTTCAGGGGCTTGTGAAAGACACACATTGGAGTTTTGATTCCCTAGAAGGGAATGTAGATTTACTAAGGAATTCAACCACAAAAGCTGTGGAAAAGTCACCTCCAGGAAAGGTAATTGACAACAGTCAAAGAAATTGATGTTAATTAACTGCCCATAATGTAGAGGAATTGTAGCATAAGAAATCAAGCACTTGAACTTTGCTTCCCATCCTGGTCAGAATCCAACCAGAGCCATCACAGCAGAGGTCATAACAGGGTGAGGAAAAATCTCCTTGTTGGGTCTTTTCCACCTTCTGATTTCAAGTGAGGCCACATCTGGAGTATTGTGTCCAGTTCTGGGCTCCTCAAGTCAAGAGAGACAGAGAACTACCAGAGAGAGTACAGCAGAGAGTTATGGAGGTGATGGTGGGACTGGAGGATCCCTCTGATAAGACCTGGGGCTCTTCAGCCTGGAGAAGAGCAGGCTGAGAGAGCATCTTATCAATGTTGATCAGTAGCTGAAGTGTGCACAGGTAGGGGGTCAAGAAGATGAGGCCAGACTCTTTTCAGTGGTGCCCAGCTACAGGCCAAGGAGCAATGGGCACAAACTGTAACCCAGCAGGTTCCATCTGAACATGAGGAGAAACTTCCTTGCTGTGAGGGTGCAAGAGTACTGGACCAGGCTGTCCAGAATGGTTGTGGAGTCTCCTTCTCTGGAGAGATTCAAAACCTGCTGGATGTGATCCTGTGCAGCCTGCTCTAACCAAGCTTTAGCAGGTGGGGTGGGACTAGATGATCTCCAGAGGTCCCTTCCAACCCCAACTATGCTTTGAGTCTGGGATTAGTCAAATGTCATTTTGAGCCAAGCTTCAGATGTTGCTGCAATAAGCAGATGGTTGTCAAGGCTCAAGCAAGCAACAGAAGATGTGATTCCACACACATGGCTTTAGATCACAGGANTGGATGTGATCCTGTGCAGCCTGCTCTAACCAAGCTTTAGCAGGTGGGGTGGGACTAGATGATCTCCAGAGGTCCCTTCCAACCCCAACTATGCTTTGAGTCTGGGATTAGTCAAATGTCATTTTGAGCTTCAGATGTTGCTGCAATAAGTAGATGGTTGTCAAGGCTTGAGCAAGCCATAGAAGATATGATTCCACACACATGGCTTTAGATCACAGGATCTCAGGATGTCAGGGGTTGGAAGGGACCCAAGGAGATCATCAAGTCCACCCCCCTGCCAGAGCAGGACCACACAATCCA
Source organism: Indicator maculatus (assembly GCA_013399975.1). NCBI lineage: Eukaryota > Metazoa > Chordata > Aves > Piciformes > Indicatoridae > Indicator > Indicator maculatus. Next base: position 10,481 of record VXBD01011907.1, read on the forward strand.
GCTCAGGTCACAGAGGAACACATCCAGATGAGCCTTGAAAGTCTCTAGAGAAGGAGACTCCACAACCTCTCTGGCAGCCTGTTCCAGCACTCTGTGTCCCTTACAGTAAAGAATTTCTCCCTTGTGTTGAGGTGAAACCTCCTGTGCTGCAGCTTGCATCCATTGCTCCTTGTTCTACCACAAGGAGCAAGTGAACAGAGCCTGTCCCCTCCCTCCTGACACCCAGCCCTCAGATATTTATAAACATTTATTCAATCCCCTCTAAGTCTTCTCTTTTCCACACTAAAAAGCCTCAGGTCCCTCAGCCTCTCCTCATCAGGCAGTGCTCCAGTCCCTTCATCATCCTCCTAGCTCTCTGCTGGACCCTCTCCAGCAGGTCCCTGTCCTTCCTAAACTGGGGAGCACAAAACTGAACTCAGTACTCAAGATGAGGTCTCACCAGGGCAGAGTAGAGGGGGATGAGAACCTCCTTGGATCTGTGTCAATGTCTACACATGGAGTCACTCATGACTCCTTTTGCTCTCAGTAGAGAGCAGTGGACACTTTCAGCTCACAATCAGAACCATAGAATCAGTCAGGGTTGGAAGGGACCACAAGGATCATCTAGTTCCAACCCCCCTGGCCTGGGCAGGGACATCTCACACATTCATCTGACTCATTTTACACATCTGCCTCCCAGGGAGGTGAATCTCACTCCAGGACTTTGTCCTGCCTTTGGTGGCCAGGAGAGCCCCAGAGTGACTCAAACCCTAGGACGCTGTGGTGGGTTGAAAATTCCCCCCCAACATTAAATTGCCAGACCAGCTCAGCTGGAAACAAATGAAGCTGGATTTACAAGCAAAACTACAATCTAAAACTGGAATTCAATGAATATATACAAAATATACAATATTTACAGGGATTTACAACTGATAAACAGCATAAGAACCCCCCTGGACAGACCAGGGGAGCCAGTAACAGTTTCCCCCTCCCTGCTTCCTACCCTCTTGTGCACAATAAAGGAGAGAAAGAGCAGAGAATTGTTTTGTTAGTACTTAGCCAGAACAAAGCAATGCAGCCAAGGTCAGCAAAGAGCCAGCAGAAACAACACCCAGAGTGAGGAAGATGAAAAGACAGAAAGAGAATTTGCCTATCAAAGTTTTATGGAAGATATCTGTCCAATGGGATTATTTAGAGCTTATCATTATTTTCCTTTTTACACCCAAGAGTGATTTATTTACGTTCTACCACTTTCTGTACAAGAGCTGTGGAAAATTTTCCCAGCACAGCCTGAAACTACCCCAGATGCTTTTGAGTACAGTGGTTCTTGCCTTGTCTATGCCTCTATTTCCCATCTTTCAAATGAGTCCACCTTCCCTCTCAGCTCAATGTGGTCAGCTGGTTGATGTCCATGGTCTTGGAATGCAAGGAATGGCTTACAACTGGGAAGGGATGGTTTTCACTATCAAGGCTCTGTGGTGTGTAATGTGTTAGATATGGTTATTAGTCACTTTGTGATGGAGGAGGAAATAAGAAACCATAGGAATGTACATCTGAGAGCTTCCAGTGGTGTTTGAATTGTAATTTCTTGTATCATAGACTCATAGAATGATTTGGGTTGGAAGGGACCTGAAAGATCATCTTTTTCCAAACCTCCCCACCATGGGCAGGAACACCTCCCACTAGGTTAGGTTGCTCAATGCCATGTCCAGTCTGGCCTTGAACAGTTGCAGAGATAGGGAATCCATAACTTCTCAGGGCAACCTGTTCCAGTGCCTCACCACCTTAATCATTTCAAATGGGGGTGGAGAGAGACCTAAGAAGTCCTATTTATCATCTTTTCTTCAACAAATATGCCCTCATGTTTCCCCAGAAGACCTCTTTTGCTGTCCTTGCACTTGTTGAGCTGCAGATGTAGAAATGAAGATCAGAGACTGGGCCTTGCACTATCTGCAGTTCACTACTTTCCTGCAGTGTTTCCCAGGACAGTTTCCTGGGGTCTGTTTAAACCATTCAAAGCCTTTCTTCCTCTGCAGTGAGACTGGTCAAGGCTGAATGGCACAGTTTATAGTGGCCAAATTTCTGTGTCAGGCTACCAGATAGAATCAGAGAATCACAGAATGATATGGGTTGAAAGAGGCTTCTGGAGATCATCTAGTCCAGCTTCCCTGATAACTTCCCAGGTTGCACAGGAATCCATCCAAGTGGGTTTTGAAAGGCTCCAGAGAAGAAGACCTCTCTGGGCAGCCTTGTCCAGTGCTCCATCAACTTCAAAGTAGAGAAATTTGTCCTTAAGTTGCAGTGTTGTAGTCTGTACCCATTGCTCTTGTCCTACCACTGGCTACTGCTGAGAAGAGCCCAGCCCCACCCTCATGACCTCCACCCTATAGATGTTTAGATGCATTGAGAAGATCCCCTCTCAGTCTTCTCACTTCCAGGTTAAAGAGCCACAGGTGTCTCAGCCTCTCCTTGTAAGAGTGATGCTGTAGTCCTCTTATCATCTTCATGGCCTTCCATTGAACTCTCTGCAGTAGTTCCTTATCTCTTTTGAACTGATGAGTTGGACCTGATGATCTCGAGGGTCTTTTCCAACCTGAATGATTCTGTGAGTCTGTGACACTGGAAAGATGAAGACATGAGCAGGCAGTGTGTGCTTGCAGACAAGAGGGCCAATCACATCCTGGGCTGCATCAAAAGCAGCGTTGGCAGCAGATCCAGAGAGGGGATTCTGCCACTTTGCTCTGCTCTGGTGAGACCTCACCTGGAGTACTGTGTGCAGGTCTGGAGCCCTCAATACAGGAAGGGCATGGAAAGGATCCAGAGGAGGGCCATGAAAATGATCAGGGGTTTGAAGCACCTCTGCTATGAGGACAAGCTGAGGGAGTTTGGGGTGTTCAGCCTGGAGAAGAGAAGGCTCTGGGGAGACCTAACAGTGACCTTCCAGTACCTGAAGGGGGCTTGCAGGAAGGCTGGAGAGAGACTGTTTACAAAGGCCTGCAGTGACAGGACAAGGGACAATGGCTTCAAACTAGAGAAGAGCAGATTTAGAGTGGATGTTAGGAAGAAGTTCTTCACCATGAGGGTGGTGGAACACTGGAACAGGTTGCCCAGGGAGGTGGTTGAGGCCACAACCCTGGAGATATTCAAGGTAAGACTCAACGAGGCTCTGGGCAACCTGATCTAGCTGGGGATGTCCCTGCTCACTGCAGAGGGGGTTGGGCTGGATGACATTTGGAAGTCCCTTCTGGCCTGGACCATTCTATGCTTCTCTGGTTCTAATAGAAGTAATCTCCATGCAGAGGAGAATCGCCGCGTCTCAAGTGCAGACTAAAACGATGACAACTCACTAAAAAGAGGCTTTAGAGGGCATTTATTTGTGGAGTGCTCAGAAGAGGAGGAAAGGAAAAAAAAGAAAAAAGAGAGAGAGAAGATGTTGAGATATTGCTGTGTTCATTCACTGCCCAGGAATTTCCCTTCATGCAGATTCATGACTAAGATGTCTCTTCCGACTCGTCTGAGCTGTAATGGAGTAAATGAAAACAATCTTGAGCGTGTGGGGCAATAATTCTTTGCACCAGGGACTTTTTTTTTTTTCCTCAGAACATGAACATGATCAGATTATGAGTGGAAAAAAAAGAAAAAAAAAAGAATTATGTAAG
>VXBD01011908.1:0-12555 GCA_013399975.1 Indicator maculatus
GAAAGTCATCAGCAAAACTCATTCACCTTTTAACAAAATGCAATGAATATGACAAATATACAAAATTCACAACATTTACAAATATATACAATCAACAGAAAAGCACAATCAAGCTCCCTTTACTTCCCCCCCAAAGGAGACCTTTCCCAAGGGGCCTCTCTCCCAGAGGCCTCCCCCCCACACCCCTCTGGCAGAAAGCAGAGTTAGCTAAAGCAGAAAAGTTGTTAACTTAGCTTGCCAAAGTCAGTGTGTTATCTTCAGCCAAAAAAGAAGAAGGAACAGCAACCAGATAGTCCAGCAAGCTGCCCCGACTGCAGACTGCAGAGTGCAGACTTTGTTTTGAGTAGTAGTTCTTAATCATTTCTATCTATCCAGTGGAAGTGTTTAGAACAATCATTATTTTGCTTTCTTACACCCAATGGTGACTTATTTGCACTCTTTCACTTTCTCTGCTTGAAGTTTGCAAAGAAAAATTAAAAAGACAGTTTCAAACCATCACATGGGGGATAAAGGCAGGGGGGGAAGTTGGTTCTGAGAAGATGATGCAATTTTTGAGTTCACCTAACCTTTTCCTAGGTCAGGAAGTAGTAATGAATGTAAATAGCATACTTCCATTCTGCTTGAACCCCTGTGGATTAGATTTCTAGAAAATTCAGGCTAATTGTTATCCTTAGACCCCCTGAGAAAAAAATAGATTCCCTCTCACTAAGTGTTTTTTTCCTATGACATGTATTATTGCAAACCCTGACTTTCTATTTTTTTAACTTTGTGATCCAAAAAATATTCCTACCTCACTCATAGGAAAATTGAGACAGAGTAATTTATACAACAAAGAGTAGATAAGGAATTTTTTATCACCAAGGATTTCCTAATTTAAAACTTAATCATCAGATCTTCCAGCTCCTCTCTTAATCCAAATAGCTATCCTTGTCCCGGTTCTCAGATGCAGCCCACAGGTTTGCATTTTCAGTCTTGCCATAGACTGGATGTAGAAGATAACTGAGAGCCCCTGAGTTGTCTAATCTTGTTTTACCTTACTTTTGCATCCATAGCAATCATCACAGAATCACAGAATCAAACAGGTTGGAAGAGACTTCTAAGATCACGTCCAACTGATCACCCAACCCTATCTAATCAACAAGACCATGGCACTAAATGCCTTATCCAGTCTCCTCTTAAATGCCTCCAGGGCCATCAACACCACCACCTCCTTGGGCAGCCCATTCCAATGGGCAATCTCACTTTCTGGGAATAACCTTTTTCTAAGATTAAACCTAAATGTCCCCCTGCACAGCTTGAGACTGTGTTCTCTTGTTCTGTTGCTGGTTGCCTGGGAGAAGAGACCAATCCCCACCTGGCTACAACCTCCCTTCAGGTAGTTGTAGAGAGCAATAAGGTCTCCCCTGAGCCTCTTCTTCTCCAGGCTAAACAACCCCAGCTCCCTCAGCCTCTCCTCTCAGGGCTGTGCTCCAGACTACTCACCAGCCTTGCTGCCTTTCTCTGGACATATTCCAGCAACTCAACATCTTTCTTGAATTGAGGGGCCCAGAACTGGACACAGTACTCAGGTAAGGCCTAACCAGTGCTGACTATAGGGACAAAATGACCTCCCATGCTTCTGGTGGCCGCACTATTTCTGATACAGGCTAGTATGCCATGAAGACCATGATTCAATCTGCATAAAGGCAAGGGCTTTTGGAGAGAAAAATCATATTTTTGTTAAAATATATCATGCCAAAGGCAAGGCCATCTTCACCCCTTAGCCTGCTTGGCTTATGAATAAATGCCAGCCTCATTGCACTCAGAGTGATAGGATGAGTCACAATTTTCTGTCCAGGAAAGTTAAGTGGTGAATGAACATAGGGACTTTTCACTGCAGCTGAAGCACCTAGTGAGACTGAAAGCAAAGGCAAGTTAAAACCCAGCACTCCACGTGGTGTTTTGGTCAGGCCATCTCCCATTCTGGCTGGGGAACAGGATACAAAAGGTACAGTAAGCAATGTATAACAGTGCCTGGAAAACTGTAAGAGTTACAGATGAAGGCTTTTCCCAACAGCAGGGAGAAAAAGGAACTACAATTTCACTACTCCATCCTGGTGCTGTGCCAAGAGACATTCCTCATTCACACCATACTCCTCAAAGACTGTCAGGCAGAGCACTTGGATGTGGAAAGCAAACACTTCACTGCCCTCTAGGAAGCAGCCTCCTCCCTCTTCAGCCAGGGCACCAGACCCCAAGCTGGCCGCATCAAGTGTGAGGCTGTCCTTCTTCATTCATGGAGTAGCCCCAGCACAGCCCTGCTGACACCACTGGGCTTGTGTCTGCCCCTAGCTCTCATATCTCTCCCAGTGCAGAGAGCTGACTGTGACCATGCATTGTTGTGTGCAGGTGTCCAGGAGGCTGTGGTGACCTGCCTGAACAAACAAACCAGGGAGACTGCAGATGAGACGCTGTGCATAAGCAGCCGCCGTCCTCCACAGCTGCTGAAAACCTGTAGCCTGGACCCCTGCCCCCCAAGGTAGGCTTCTTATATCTTATCACCAGGAATATATATTTTTCCAGATTTAAGATATATTTTGAGAAATCCATGTCAGAAGCAAAACAAATACACAAGCACAGATGATGGTAGTTCAGTACATTGGCCAGAGCCTTTTAATTAACACTAGCAATATGAAAAAAAAAATATAAGATGTGTTCTCAGACTCAATGATATTTTGGTCTTGTGACAAGCATTGCCTCACATGAGGTCTTTCTCAGACTCCACAGGCTTACAGTCTCTTCACATCAGTCATACTGACCAGGAAGCACAAAGCAATAGTAAAACCAAAATGCAGACTTCAGATTGCTTTCCTATACAGATTCTTCAGACACACAGTCCATGGATCGGCTTAACATTACTGAGTTGTGTCACGTTTAAGGACACTTCTGCAACCTTCCCTCTCACAAAATGTTGTGCAGAACCTCTTCCTCTCTTTCCCCAAGCAGCTTCCACAATCCTGACCCTAAAATTAGCAGGTCTGTGTCTGTAGAGATTAACAACTATACCCCCTATGACAGAACGTAGCTGTCATGAGGTTCCCATGGTTTACTTAAATAACCTGAGCCAGTAAAGTCTTCTAGATGTTCTATCTATATATTGCCTTTATTCCCAGCTGTATACAGGTACATTATTTCCTTCTGGTAGTGAAGCAGATTTGAAAGACATGGTAAGTTTGGACATATGAAAACTCTCAGCGCTGTCCAGGTGGTAGAAATTCTTAGGGGGTATATGAGTAGGTGTATGTATGCTTTATATGACAACAGGCTATACAGGGATATATCATTAAGAATATCAGGAGATTCTGGGGACATGGACAAGGCTCGTATTAAAAATCAATGGCATTATCCAAGAATGATAAGAACAGAAATAGTGGTTTGATTGGATGATCGGGATTTAATTCTCTGAAAAAGCAGAGCCTGATACTTTTCACTGAAGTATATCAAGAATTCCTATGAAGATATTGCAACTCTGACTTCAACTTGCCCATACTGATGGCAGAAATATTATATCAATGATTGAAAAGAATATGGGAGATGGAAATCCTGCTGTAACTGGTAGGTAGCAGCATCACAGGAACTGAGAATGCACAGTGGGAAATTGATCACCTCTCAAATTCTGACTTGGAAAACCATACATTCAGTGTTTATGAAAAAACATGGAACATTCATATTTACATGAGTCTTGTTATAAAATCTGTCTGAGAAGTTGGGTGAATACTTTTAAAATTAATCTGTACATTAACCCATACCACTGCAGCAACCACGCTACCAGACTAAAGCTAGATCAAAGCAATCTTGGGCATGTAGTTTACTCCACAGATTACAAGATGATGGTACTGTAGACGAGAACTAGGCCATGAAGTGGAGGTGAAAGGTGACTGAGGCAGTGAGTGGAGATAAGAATCTTTCATCCACATCTAAGCCTGCAATCGAGAAAAGGTAAAACTTTTCCCTTCCATATATATATATATATATCTCCTTTTCCTCCAGCCCCCTCATCTGGAGGAAATTGCTTATCTGCATAGATTTACGAGGCACAGGATGAAGAATAGCACATATTCTGCAAAATGGCTCCTTTTAGGAACAAAGGCCTAATACTGCAAAGGGCAGGCAGTGTGGCTAATGGAAAGAGAGGTGAGAAGGAAAGTTGAAATGTCTTTAATGTGGGCTGAGACAGGATACCATCCTTATTTTCCTTAAGCTTATGAAGTGCTATGTTTACTAATGCCATTTTATTAAATATAATGATATATTAATTGAATTGGTAATATTTAATGTATAAAAATTATTACTTTATAATCATTAGTTACTGCAGTCTTAAGACTTCTGAATAAACTACATTAAAAATTAAAAAAAAAAAGAAAATCTTAATGTTTCTTTGTAAAACAAACAACATCATAAGAGGTTTCAGGATTACAATTCTAGTTCTAGGTACCTGGTGGAAATTTTGGCTAAAATTGTGTCACTGTAAATTCTGATGAAGGCATTGTTATTGACTGAGAAGTCCAAAACCTGTAATACACTGTGACTGTGAACTTAAATCTCTGTTACAGACATTCCCAAAATGCAGGCTGTGAACTACTCTTACTTCCCAGAGCTGTTGTTTTTGGCCTTTACAGAGCTGACTGGTCTCGTAGTGTTGGTTCTTCTTTGTTTCCCAGATGCTAAGTGCATTAACAGAAGCTAAAGATATAAAATGTCTTTCCTAAAATGTCCTTGATGTGTAAGAGATTGTAGGAGCCTGTAGTTCTGATGGGTAGAGGAGGCAATCTGCTGAGAAGGCAGCTGAGACAGTGATGATGTTTTAGTAGACAAACAAATATTGTTTACAGCATGAAGAAGAAGCTGAGAAGTCTTGTCCAAGAGAACTAAAATTCCCTCCTAATATATTTAGAGAAACTATTCCACTATTGTTTCTTGAACCAAAACAGATTTAGAACCAAAACTTACTTAGAATCTAATACATATGCCTAGAGTTCAAGATCTTGTTTAACTTGAGAGAGAATTTTCAAAAATTAGAACTTCAGAATGTTGCTTCTTCTTTAGGCACTTTTTGTTATATGTGGCTTTCTCTAAAACCTCACAAAGGATTAGTTAGCTAAGCTTCTACTTGTCAACAATTATTATAGCTGATTTAATACAGACAAATGAAAGCGTTGAACCACAAAATAATCTAGTCAGCCCTTCTGAAGGATCAGAAGGCACTCAAGATGTATCTCAAGCTATATCCTACAGAAGTAGTCAGTGAAGAGTAATTTTATTCTGCTTTTGTTTCATCATTCTGTTTGGACACTTCAGAATGATCTTAAAGGGTTTTTTGTTGCTGCTGTCATTTTGCCCCCTACTGAAAATTAATATGGATAGAGTTGACAACTTTATAACTCAGTTAATGTTTCATCTTCAAATTAGTTTGTAGTATCATCCTGTTCAATTCCTAATTGCTCTGGTTTCTTCTGGAACAAAATATGATAAAATTCTGGCTTAATATCATAGTTTATTACTACTCTCAGTCAGCTGAAGAGAGACAGAAAAATTAAACCACAAAAATCTCTTCAAATATTCACAGCTATATGGAGTTAGGAAAACCTTGTTTAAAACTTTTACAAAAGAAAGAAAAACAAGTAAGTGTTGCACACAAAAATTGGAAAATTTCATTCATATTCAGATCTCCAAGGAACTGAGTTTCCTTTGTGTCCAGACTTTGTTGATAATTTTTGTTCATTGCTTCGATAACAATAGTGTTTAAAAAAGCCTAATCTCTTTTTATCCTTGAAAACAGTGAAACAAAAATTCCCATTTTGCACTGAACTAAGGCATAGTGAAATGCTATGGAGGTGATGGCTAAGTTAGGAGGTAATAACTAATTAGATATGAAGTAAAATTTCATATTAACTTGCTGTGGCCCTGTTTGATGTTTCTGTAAAAAGAATATAGCCTTTTTGATGTACTGGGAGACTCAGCATGCTTTGTTTAAGAAAGAGAGGAATGAAGACTATGATCATTTTAACTGAGTATTTTTATTACTTAATTTGTGTCAATCAACCCATATCCTTTCCAAAATTACACAGCGGTACTTGAGCAGAGCACAGTCTTCACAGAAGTTAACACAGAATTGCTGTTCAATGTCCACAATTTTGTTTCCTATGCTCAAAACTTGAAAAGGCAGATCACTGTTTTTTGCTAATTGCTATGTTTGTGTTCTAAATTACTCAAAAAATAATCAGAAAAACCCTGTTGGCTTTATCATTTTCAACATGACTCACTTCAAGAATGCCTTTTCCTCACCCTCCCCTGGCAGAAGAAGACTATAATCGCAATAGTGTCCAAAATGGAGGCGGGAACCCGGACAGAGCTCCCACAGAAGCATGTGATGGTTCAGTTCACAGGCTGCAGGGAATGCTACAGCCTCCCTGGTAGCAGGGGGGTGTGTGTGGTGTCAGCAGGTAGATGATCTACTCATCTGAGCAGCACAGCTGCAAGGTGAAGTTGAAAGGCTGCAAGATGAAGTGGAAAGGCTTAGGAGCATTAGGGAGGCTGAAATGGAGATCGCCTGATGGAGCCAGGCTTTGCCCTGCCTGTAACGGAATTGGAAGCACCTGCCACATAGCACCCAGCACACAGCCCCTGCACCATTGGGAGACACTTGAAGAAAAAGAGAGTCCCCTGCTCTCCTGCCATCAGGCTAGCAACAACAAAAAAGATGAGGGAAGGTGGAAGCAGGTTCCTGCTCAGGGTCACAAGCATCCCCCTTCCCTTTCTATAGCCCCTACCTCTTACCCCCAGATACATTTACATAATAGGTATGAGCTTATTTTTATTTATAGTAGTTACATTGTCATAGTTCCTGAGATCTGAGAAGCCAATTTCTCACTCAACAAAATCTAAAGGGGAATTAAATCCTGTAGTCTGTGGATTCTGCACACAAACATAAATTGATATAACTATTAGGATGGTGATATGAAATGTTTTTGTACATTTGCCTGTAGGTGTAGTAACTCTTCTGGCACAACCACTTTGAATATAACTTTTTCATTTGTTTTTTGAGTCAGAATCAGGTCTTGGTTGATACTTCCATGAATCTGAATAATTTACTGTGGTTATTCTGGTTGTTTCTGGGTTTAACATGACTTTAGAGCCTCCTCACTCTGTGTGAGAAGCTCCTGCATATTTGTATCTCTGCATGTCAATGTGAGGAAAAACATCTTCCATTGCAGAAGAGTGAATGATGTAGTAAAGAGATTATCCCTCACAGTTTCCCTCAAAGAGGAAAATAGAAAGCAAATACAGGATCTGGATGTGTCCTTGGGACAAAACTCTTGCACTTCATTACTAACTGCATATTGCAAGAAGGACATTGCAGAGAACTCAAACATAAGCAGACATGGGGTATGTCCTTAGTTCAGTCACAGTACCATATAGAAACATATACCTAAACTCAACTATTCTCCTCTTCTCCTACTAAAAAACTAGAGGTAAATCTTGCATGCTTGATTTTGAGAGACAGTGTGTTTGTATCTTCTGCATGGGAGAAATAGTTCAGGAACAGTTCATCCTTATGAAAATATTATCTCTGTAATGCTGCCAGACAGGTCAGTAAGGAGCTCATGTTAAATGCTGGGTTTGTGGCAGTATTGCTCATAAAACTTGGACTTGCTAAAGAATTGTATAAGCCCACTCACTATTATCTGAATACTACTTCATTCATAAATCTGCTTTCTTTTTTCCATTCAGTCCAGTGATATACCCTTTATTGCTTTCCAGTACTGATTATTTCAGCAAAGACATCCTTAGCTTTTATTTGAACCTTGTTACTCTCTGGGACAAAATCACACGTTAATGAATATTGATCTTACAAGTTGCAAAGTCAGTCTTCTTGTATATTCTTTCAATGCCATCTACATATATTTTCAACTATCTCATTCTTAAATCATTCATTTTAATTGCAAATAATCAGTTCATTGCATAACTTTCTCATCTGCCAAGCTTTTTCTTTGTCTTCTCATGTCTGTAACCTTGTTGATTTCTCCTTCAGGAACAGCTGTTTTCCAACATTATCCATATGGCATAAAGTCAGGCCTAAGAAAATGCTTATGAGACAGTCCAGCATGGAGAGCATCAGTGTGAAAAGAGCCAGGGAGCCTTTGACATCAAGCATCTCTGCCATTGACAGGAGAAGGTTAAACTGTCCTGCTGGTTTCTTTGCAGGAGAACCACATGAGAGTGTTTCATGGACTGATGTGCACAGTTTATTTCATAAATGAGTAGTTGCTGTGGTTTTGTATTGCTTCATTGTAGATTTAGGGCAAGGGATATTTTCTTGCTTTCATGTAGGTCCCAAAACATATGTTCTTTCCTGCACTACTCATTCAGTTTCTATCTGCCATTACAAGTGTAATTCATTCACTTTCTGTCCTATTCATCAACCTTCCTACAGTACATCTTAACCAGCTTTACACATCTTACCCTGTTCCTCAATTGTTCCCTGTATTCATTTCTGAAATGGGCTACCAAAGACTATTTCTCATTTTATTTCACATAAAACTTCTTGTAAAACATGCTTTTTTAAGCAAGACAAAAACTACTACTTGTATACCAAACCTAGGTTTGTATATCTATGTCAAAGACAGACATTGCTATCATTTATCTCCATGCCACAGTTATGCAAAATAGAAGCCTTTTGTGGGGAACTTTTCAACATCTCGTACGTCTGCTAATCTCTCAAACCCCTTCTCTGCTGGAACTGTTCATTTACCTGAAGCTGTCTTTTCATGTTCCTCCTTGGTTCATGCATTCTGCAGCTGTCTAGGCTCACTAGACAACATCCCACTGTTCAAAGTGCTGGCAGAAAAACACAAACCATTGGGGTTTTTGCCTTTTTCTTTTTTTTATCTGCTCTAATGGTTGATGTTCTCTTCCTCAAGGGACAACAAGACATTTTTACTGTAAGGAGTCTAATATATATAGCTTGAAGCATGTCAGAAGGCTACTCCAGAAGCCAAAATTGCTATTTGTAGAATTGTTGCATATTCATTCTATCCTCTGCTTTTCTCTAAATTTTCAATTCATCTTCTATTTTCCTCCGTTTGGCTCTGTTTTATAAATATTGGCTTCCTGCCATGTTCAGCCATAATGAGCTACAATATTGATACAGATAAGTCTACAGAGTGAATGCAGGCTATTTCTGTCAGCTTCCAGAGCACTCTCACTAAACCTTTGATCTGCTTGCATGTGTTGGCTGTACAGACATCACTTTAATGGATTCTCTTCACTTGAAAGAAAGATGCTTTTTGAAGAAAAGTAGCTCACTCTCCCTTGCACACAGTGATCTCCTGAAGCCTCCCCTTCCTGTTCAGCTCCCTTGCAATATTGGTCATTCTGAACCAGTGATTTTGTGAGGCTGGAACAACAATTAAGCAGGAATTATTTTTCTGTTTCTGCTGCCGCTGCTAATTTTAGACTTTCTGCCTTTTCATTTTTATCTCTTAATATAGCTTGAACTTTTTCAGTATCTGATTAAATATCAGTTTTCCTGTGAGTTGTTTGTATAATGTATGTATATTTATAATGTTCTCTCTAACACAAACTGAACCACAGCAGTAGAGCGATTACTTCCCAGAGGTTCAGATCCCTGTTTAAACACTTAGGTGGAGGTCTTAGCTGTTACACTTCATTTTGAGTCATAGAATCATAGAATCATTAAGGTTGGAGAAGACCTCTAAGGTGATCAAGTCTAACCTTCTACTCAAAACTTCCATGACTACTAGACCACGTCCCAAAGTTGTACTAGTTTTTTTGAACACCTCCAGAGATAGTGACTCCACCACCTCCCTGAGCAGCCTGTTCCAATGCCTCACCACTCTTTCAGTAAATAAATTCATCCTGATATCCAGCCCAAGCAGTACGATTTTACTGTGACCCATTTAACAGCTGGATGAAAAATTAGTTGCAGTTAAATTCTTATCTCTGAGACTAGTTTGACTATAAAGCTGGGAGCTGACCTGGGAGTCCTTCTCTCCATGCTATAGCTTCACTGCAGAAAAGTATTCTACCCAAATAGGATTGACAGTAACTCTTTCCATTACCCAAAGTTTAAGATCGCAATCTAGATGGTATTTAAGAGCCGATGCTGAGGATGTGGACACAACCTTAGAAAAATCTGCTAAAGAATCCCAAAGAAAGCCTTTCACACCTGTGAAACAGGAAGATTTGCCACAAACAGAGCTCTAGGTCAATAACAGTAAAGGAAGGGAGGAGATATATGAGCTCCAAGTAGAATTCTTAGTCTGTAGCGTCCAATGGAGCGCACATGAGTTGAGAGAGGGCAAGAGGAAGGCAGTACTAACATAGTGTGTGATTTGCTCATTCTCTTGCATGTGCATATACACAGCTGCAACCCAGCCCTTGTGCACTGAAAAACGTCCCTATTCAGTCACACATCAGATGTTAAGTACGATGCTTCCAGGCAAACCTCTGTCCACGTTAATGAATGTTTATTTTTAAAACAAGAAGAGTTCCTTTGTATCACTTTCACATGTTCTAAATACATTAAAATTACAATAACTTCATCATTTTTAGAACCAGTTTGGGATGTCTTTGTGTAAAATTGTTTATTTTTCTTATGCTATGTTCAGTTTTCTTGGCAACACTGGAAGGGATTCTGTCAGGACGAAATCATATATTTCTAGAAAATATTCTTTGCTTACAGAACTGATGTAAAATGTAAATTCCTGCCAAGAAATGAACGGCAGAGATATTTATAGAGATTTTATAATTTATTTATTTATTTACACTCTATACTGCAAGTTATTTACAGTCGATATTCACAGGTGCTAATATTCAGTTGGAAAAACCATCTCTGCAGAATGTATATATATATGGGTGCTTTGAACACCTTGAGGGAATCTAGAAATTTAGAAAACGAAACAAATTCGAAAAGAGGTTGGGGGTGTGTGCTTGTCGGGGACCAGCAAGCCCACAAACAGGCAGTTTGGCACAAACCTCAACAGAAACTCTATGAAGAAATATTTAGCTTACTCACTGCAACAGCATGAGAGCTGAAATCTCTTTGTGAAGAAAAATTTAAAAGACAGTCTTAAAACCATCACACTCACAAACTAAGAACTGTGCGAGATCTTTCCATGATGCTGTGTTTATATTCCAGAAATTGTGGCATGGATATGCCATAATAAAGAAATTTAATATGGCGCCAACTGCGTGGCGCTGTGCCACGTGGTTGCTGCTTCTCCTGGAACAAAACGTCCTGGAGTTTTCTGGGGAACTTTGGGGGCTTTTGCAGCTCAGTTTACGAAGTGCATTGCATGAGAAGAGCTTACCACTCTGGGGGAAAACCCTTGTCACTGGGGTTGCAGAGCACGGCAAAGTGGCTTCCCTGCGAGGCTGGAGCGACTTCTTCCGCAATCCATGGGGATCGGCTGGGGAGCTGGCGGTTTGGCCGAAGCAATGTTCCCACTCCGGGGGGCTGTAGCGGTCCTGGACAGGGGGTGCACACGGGTTACCGTGGTTCCCTCACTCAGTGATCAGTTGGGCAATGGTGGCGATCCACAGCGATGCACTCAGGAATGCCGGGTTGAGTCCTGGGTAAAGCAGACACTTCAGCAGCACAGGGGCGCGAGGAAAATACGGGCACGCACAAGGGAACAGGCACAGGTACAAGCATGGAGCACTTGTTTACCAAAACAACCTCTCTTTAACATTTGCCACACAAATACTGGTCCAATGAGCATCCTTTGTAAACAGAGTAATCAACCAATGAAATGATGTTTTACCAAATATAGTATGAGCATACACCTTGAACAAAGCATGTCACCTGAGCTTTCTTTACCACAATGCTGTGGTGATTAGGGATGGAGGATGATGATTATTCATCATGAATTATGAAATATGAATTATGAAAATTATATTTTTATTGTTAAAATTATTAATAACAATTAATCACCTTTATATAGTGATTCGAATGCACAGTTGTAGAAATACAGTCCATAACTGGTTCAGTATATACAATTTCACCCAATTAGAATATTTACAGAATCAATTTCTAATTAAGGGAACGAAAGGGTGCAGTTCTGCCGCTTGTCCACTAGAGGGAGACTCGACAAGATGCTTTGCGGCTCCGGCGATGTACAAAGATATTTATAATGTTATTCAAGGGGCAATTCAATCTGGAAATATCACACAACTACACACGGGTGCTTTGAATAGAAGGTTGCTGAATGTTGCACACATGAAAAGATACATTCTGTCTTTGTAGTGAGGAAAGTTGCTGGGCTACGCTGGCTACTCGCTGCTCCCAGCTGGCTGTCGGCTGCCCGTCTGTCTGTTAGCCTGGGGCTGGTCCATCCAGGCGGTGCCTTTCTTTCTCCTCCCACCTCCGCGGATGGGGGCAAGGCTTTCTTTCTCCTCCCGCAGGAGGGGTGGCTTGCTTTCTCCTCCCACAGCTGTGGAGTGGCAACGCTTTCCGCCCATCAGCAGTTTCCCTTAGCAGGGTCGGCCCGGCAG
>VXBD01011912.1:3053-13321 GCA_013399975.1 Indicator maculatus
TGTGCTGCTGTGTCCTGCGCAGGGCAGAGGGGCAGCAGAACCTCCCTTGCCCTGTTGCCCACACTCCTCTGGATGCCCCCAGGACACCCTTAGGGCAGGTTGCTGGCTCCTGGGCAGCAGCCAGGTCCCCCTCTGTGATGTTTTGGGGGAACCTGCTCCAGATCCAAATCCCACCCCCCAGCACAGGGGTCTGGGACCACCAGGGAGTGACAGGACAAGAGGAGATGGCCTCGAGTTGCCCCAGGGTGGGTTCAGGTTGGACATCAGAAGAAACTTCTTTACTGGAGGGGTCCTCAAAGCCTGCTCCAGGCTGCCCAGGGAGGTGGTGGAGTCCCCATCCCTGGAGGGGTTTCAGACCCTTGGGGATGTGGTGCTGAGGGCCATGGGTGAGCACCAGCTTGGGTAGGGCTGGGGAGTGGTGAACTCAGTGATCTCAGAGATCTCCAATGGAAGCAATTCTGTGACCCTGGGAACATTCTGAAGCCCCCTCCTGAAGGTTACCATCACCACTCAGCACCCTCCAGGCCCAGCCCAGGGGACACTCATGGCCATGCCTCTGTGCCCAGCCACTGCTCTGACCATGCAGAAGGACAACCAGGGAGCCAGGGTGGATGATACTAACCCCCCCACCCTGAGCTCCTTTTCCCTTGGGGCAGTAGCAGCAGCTGGAGAGGAGCCAGGGGGTGCCCAGGTGGGCAAGGAGGGCAGCAGCAGCCTGGCAGGGAGCAGCAATGGTGTGGGCAGCAGGAGCAGGGCAGGGATTGTGCCCCTGGATGGGCACTGGGGAGGGCACAGCTGCAAGGCTGGGGGCAGGGTTGGGCTCCTGAGGGCCAGAAGGACTTTGAGGGCTGGAGCAGGGCCAGGGAAGGGCAAAGGGAGCTGGGGAAGGGTCTGGAGANGCTGCAGCAGTGGTCAGGGATTGGAACAGGCTGCCCAGGGAGGTGGTGGAGTTCCCATGCTTGGAGGTGTTTAAGAAAAGTGTGGCCATGGCCACTTGTGGCCATGTTTTGGTAGCCCTGGTGGGGTTGGGTTGATATTGGACTGGATGATCTCAGAGAGTTTTTCTAACCCTAACAATTCTCTGCCTCTCACAAACTCTCTTTCCTGACACCACAAACCCTACAGACTCATGGATTATTCCTTTTCACACCCTCTACTGTCCCCTGCAGAGGCTGTGGAGCCACCAGACTGAGACCTCACAGGCTCCAGCTGTGTCCCCAGCACGACACCAAGGTCTCAGCTCTACATCTTCTAAGCTGTGACATAGAATCATAGAACTGTCAGGGCTGGAAGGGACTTCAAGGATCATCCAGTTCCAACCCCCCTGCCATGGGCAGGGCCACCTCACACCGAGGCAGGTTGCTCACAGCCACCTCCAGCCTGGCCTAAAAGCTCTCCAGGGATGAGGCTTCCACCTCCCTGGGCAACCTGTTCCAGTCTCTCACCATCCTCATGAGGAAGAATTTCTTCCTAACATCCAATCTTAATCTCCCCACTTATATTTTTTTTCCACCTCCCCCTACTCCTATCACTCCCTGACACCCTCAAAAGTCCCTCCCCAGCTTTCTTGTAGCCCCCTTCAGATCCTGGAAGGCCACCAGAAGGTCTCCTGGGAGCCTTCTCCTCTCCAGACTGTACAGCCCCAACTCTCTGTCTGTCATGGATACCTCACAATGTGGCTGTGCTGAAGGCCACAACATGAGGTGAACCAAGCCAGAAACTTCCCAAGCCCTGCAGTGGTCCTGTCAGGTGGCTCAGTGCCATCATGGGACCATCTCCACCCCATGGGACCATTTCCACCTGGGACAAGTCCCTGAGCAGGGTTTGCTCAGCAAGACAGAAGGGAAAATATTCTTCTCATGGAGATTCAGGCATGGCCATGGTGCTCCAGCGATGGAAACTACCTTTTGGACCTGCAAGGGAAGCCCAAGCCAGCCTTGGTCAGGGAAAGTGGAGGTCAGCTGCTGGAGATGGAGGGTCAGGGACTGTTGGCCTTGGCATGCTGGAGTGGTTCCATGGGAACAGAGGTTTTCCATTGGGCAATCCTTGTTGTAATACCCTGGAATCCCAGTGTGGTGGGGGTGGGAAGGGACCTCTGTAGCTCATCCAGCCCAATGCCCCTGCTCCAGCAGGGCACCCACAGCAGCTTGCCCAGGGGCACAATGCCCAGGGGGGGTTTGAAGCTCTCCACCCCAGGAGACTCCACAACCTCCCTGGGCAGCCTGCTCCAGGCCTCCAGCACCACTGAAATCATCAAATTGTGTGGGTTGGAAAAGATCACATTGAGTCCAACACCAACCCAACCCCTCCATGGCCACCAGACCACGGCCCCAAGTGGTTCTGGAACATCTCCAGCCATGGGGACTCCACCACCACCTCCCTGGGCAGCCTGGGCCAGTCCCTGACCACTCCTGCAGGACAGAAATTGTTCCTCTTGGCCAACCTGAACCTCCCCTGGGGCAACCTGAGATCCATCTCCTCTTGTCCTGTTCCCTGGGAAGAAGAGCCCAAGCCCCACCTGGCTCCAACCTCCTCGAGCGATCTCCAGCTGGTGTCCAGCTTTGCACCCCCAAGTCCTTCTCCACAGGGCTGCTCTCCATCCTTCATCCCCAGCATGGAATGCTGCTTGGGATTGGCACAATCCTCGTTCAGGACCTCGCCCTTGGCATGGCTGAACCTCAAGAGGTTCCCCAGGACTTCTGCACCCTCCCCTGCCCGCTCTGCCCTCAGCGCCCTCAGCGCCCTCAGCGCCCTCAGCCTGCGCCCGAAGGCGGGAAAAGGCTCCGCCCGCTCTCAATCGGCTGCCGCCCGCCGCCATCTTGTGCTTCACCAGCTCTCGGCCGCTCTTTAGCATCAGGTTGAGCCGCCACCGAACAAGCACCGAACCGAGCCCTCGCCTCGTTTCGTCCCGCTCCTCACTGCCGCGGGCTTGTGGGGTGGCAACCGGAGCCCCCCGGGGAAAGCAGCGGGGACGGAGCCGTTCGGGGCTGAGCTGCGTGAGGAGGGCGGAACATGGCCGCGGGGTGCGGAGCTGAGCGGTGAGCGCTGAGCTGAGAGCTCCGAGCGGGGAGGGTGGGGAAGAACCGCCTCAAAAAAACCCCCCAAACAATCCTTGTTTTTATTTATTTAATTACAGAATTTGGAGAAAAGGAAACTTGCCCTTGTAGGAGGCGCCGGAATGTTGATTTTTAACTCGATGTTTGCCCCAAATGTTGTGGTTTTGCGTAGTGATTCAGCACCGCTTCGGCGCTTGGCTTCGCTGACTGCAAGGGGATCGGTGGCCTGCGAGAAATGAAAGATAAAATAAAGATAAATAAGGGAAACTGAAGATAAAAAGAAAGAAATATAAAGATAAAGAGATAAATTAAGACAGTCAGCGATAAATGAAGAGAAAGGGTAATAATAATGATAAACAGCAATGTAGAGATAAATAGAGCAGTAGAGGTGAATTGAGGTAAATGAAGGAAAATAGAGATAAATAAATGGAAATAAAGGTAAATAAGTATAAATGAGGGTAAATAAGTAAAAATAAAGATAAAGGAAAAGGTGAAAAAAAGGTAAAAAGGTAAATGAAGAGAAAGGTAAAGAAAAATAAAGGTAAAGAAAAAGGTAAATGAGAAATAAAGGTAAAGAAAAAGGTAAATGAAGAGAAAGGTAAAGGAAAAGGTAAATGAGAAATAAAGGTAAAGAAAAGTAAAGGTAAAAAGGTAAATGAAGAGAAAGGTAAAAAGGTAAAGAAAAAGGTAAATGAGAAATAAAGGTAAAGAAAAAGGTAAATGAAGAGAAAGGTAAAGGAAAAGGTAAATGAGAAATAAAGGTAAAGAAAAGTAAAGGTAAAAAGGTAAATGAAGAGAAAGGTAAAAAGGTAAAGAAAAAGGTAAATGAGAAATAAAGGTAAAGAAAAAGGTAAATGAAGAGAAAGGTAAAGGAAAAGGTAAATGAGAAATAAAGGTAAAGAAAAGTAAAGGTAAAAAGGTAAATGAAGAGAAAGGTAAAAAGGTAAAGAAAAAGGTAAATGAGAAATAAAGGTAAAGAAAAAGGTAAATGAAGAGAAAGGTAAAGGAAAAGGTAAATGAGAAATAAAGGTAAAGAAAAGTAAAGGTAAAAAGGTAAATGAAGAGAAAGGTAAAAAGGTAAAGAAAAAGGTAAATGAGAAATAAAGGTAAAGAAAAAGGTAAATGAAGAGAAAGGTAAAGGAAAAGGTAAATGAGAAATAAAGGTAAAGAAAAGTAAAGGTAAAAAGGTAAATGAAGAGAAAGGTAAAAAGGTAAAGAAAAAGGTAAATGAGAAATAAAGGTAAAGAAAAAGGTAAATGAAGAGAAAGGTAAAGGAAAAGGTGAAGAGAGAGAAAGGTAAAGGAAAAGGTAAGAGAAATAAAGGTAAAGAAAAATACAGGTAAAAAGGTAAATGAAGAGAAAGGTAAAAACAAAGGTAAAAAGGTAAATGAGAAATAAAGGTAAAGAAAAAGGTAAAGCAAAGGTAAAGAAAATAAAGGTAAAAAGGTAAATGAAGAGAAAGGTAAAGAAAAATAAAGGTAAGGTAAATGAGAAATAAAGGTAAAGAAAAAAGTAAAGCAAAGGTAAAGAAAATAAAGGTAAAAAGGTAAAGATATAAAGAAAAATAAAGGTAAATAAAAGGGCAAGTAAAGGTAAAAATAAGGGTAAATAATATAAAAACAAAGTAAAATAAAGGTAAATACAAATAAGGGTAAACGTGAATAAAGGTAAATAAGGGTAATAAAAAGGTAAAGGTAAATGAAGGTAAATAAAAGTAAAGGTAAATACAAATAAAAGTAAATAAGGAAAAATAAAGATAAATAATAATAAAAATAAAGGAAAGTAAGGTAACGTTAGTCACTGAAAATCAAAATTTCCACAATTATAAATTAATAATTCCCCCCTCCCCTATGTAGGTGCAGTGTCCTGTCAAGATCAGGGAGAGGCAGGCTCAAAGCTTTTCTCAATTGTTTGTTTACAATAAAGTTTAATCAAAGCTGTGGAAAGCAAAAGTCTTGATCCAGGAAGGTTTCTGGTTCCCCATTTCCTCCTCCCTGGTTATCATTTTCCTCTCATTTTTGAGGGGACGTAGCAGCAAATGTCCCTCAAAAATAGGTGAGAGCAGAAGAGGGCTGGGGAGGAGCAGCTGAGGGAAATTGTGCCCCTGGGCTGGGCACTGGGTTCAGGGGGCAGGGTTGGGTGTTTCAGAGGCTTGGAGATGTGCTGCTGAGGGCCATGGGTGAGCCCCAGCCCTGGTTGGGCTGGATGACCTTCAAGGTCTTCTCCAGTCGAAGCCATTCCATGACTCTTAAGCCGTGAGGTAGCCCCAGAGCTCCACCGTTCAGTTACAAAGTCCCAGAGCAGTGGTTGGGTTATGCTGCAAGACCCTGGCCATGATGACCCTGCTGATGTTTGATGGCTCCTCTGGAGATCTGATGTGTTGTGGGTGGCAATTCATCACCCTGATGGCTGAGGTGTGGTGGGACAGCCACGTCACCACAGCAGGGCCAGCCAGCATTGTGTTACAGATGGAACCAGTTTGGGCTTTCCCCTCCAGTGAGCTGGGACAATGAGGAGCTCCCTGCCTATGTCCAAAGCTCCTCCTGGCTGGGAAAGTCCCAGTGCTGGATCAGAGCCTGCTCTGAAGGGATCCATAAATACCTGACCCGAGTGGTGGCCAAGCACAGGAGCCAACACCCAAAGTCCACCTTGCAGCTCTAGGAGCAGTGACCTAAGGGAGACTCTGCCCAGGGTGACCTCACTGGTGGTCATTTGGTGCAGCTCCAGAGGAGGTGATGGTCTTGGAACACAGCTAGAACCAGAGCTTCTTTGGTTCTGGTCTCTTCTGGGCACCCTCACCACAGCTGAAGTTGGAACATCTCCTGGAGGCTCTTCCAAACTCATGTGCCAGGGACCAGAGGGAAGCTGTGGAGTCTCACAGCAACTTCTCCATCTGGTGGGATTTGACAATCAGCCACCACTGTGCCCCCCAAACCAGCCTGAAGAACCCCTTGGAACTCCTGGCATCATTGTGGGGTGGAAGCTGGGACACCTCTGGGTGGGTTTTCTGGAGTCACCACCAAATCCCCTGGGCAGTGTTGGAGATGATCCACCATGACATAGAGTCATGGAGATGTTATGGATGGGCAAGACCTCCATGATCCATCCACCTGAGACCACCATGGCCACCAAATCATGTCCCCAAGTGCCATGGCCACAGGGTTCTGGAACCCCTCCAGAGATGAGGACTCCACCACCTCCCTGGGCAGCCTGGGACAGGCTTGCAGAACCCTTCCAGGGGAGAAATTTCTCCTCGTGGCCAACCTGAACCTGCCCTGGGGCACCCAGAGGCCATCTCCTCTTATGGTGGCCCTTGTCCCAAGAGCCCAACCCCCACCTGGCTCCAGCCTCCTCTCAGGCACTTGCAGGGAGCCAGAAGGTCTCCCCTCAGCCTCCTCTCCCCCAGCCTCACCCCCCCCAGCTCCCTCAGCTGCTCCTCCCCAGCCCTCTTCTGCAGACCCTTCCCCAGCTCCTTTGCCCTTCTCTGGCCCTGCTCCAGCCCTCAAAGTCCTTCTGGCACTCAGGTGCCCAAAGCTGCCTGCAGGTGTGGTGGGAGAAGCATCTTGGCCACCATCTCTGCCTCTCTCAGGTATCTGCTCAGACCTTGGTGGCCACCTTGCTGAGGACAACTCTTGCCCAGGGACCCTGAGAAGTGGTTGATGGTTCATGAACCTAACTTGGGATGGAGCCACAAGCTGCCAGTGAGCCTCCACCTGCTGCTGCCCCAGCTGGCCCTGGGCCACCACTGCTCCTTCCATGGACCCTGCCCCTGGGTACCAACCACCCCAGCACGGCTCCAGGCTGGGGGCAGAGGGTCTGGGAACTGCCCCAGAGGAAAAGGAGCTGGGGGGGTTGGTGCCAGCAGCTGGAGAGGAGCCAGGGGGTGCCCAGGTGGCCACCCAGAGTGCACCCCTGAGCTGCCCCCACTTACCAACTCCTCATCCCTCCCCCCATCCCTTCCTCCCTCTCTCCCTTCCTCCCCCCCTCCCTCTCCCCTATCCTTCCCTTCTCACTCCCCTCTCCCATCCCTCCCTCCTTTCCTCCCTCAGCAGCAGGAGACATGAGGCTACTCCATCTCCCCAGGGGAGGAGCTGTCACTTTATTTGGTTCGGGGGGGGGGGGGCTCATGGGGACCCCCCTGGGCGCAGGACCCCTCCTGCTCCCTCTCAGTAGGTTCTGATCTTCACCTCCTTCGTCTCCGTCACCACCTTCCCATCCACCACCTTCTGGGTGGACCTCTGCNATGATCCATCCACCTGAGACCACCATGGCCACCAAATCATGTCCCCAAGTGCCATGGCCACAGGGTTCTGGAACCCCTCCAGAGATGAGGACTCCACCACCTCCCTGGGCAGCCTGGGACAGGCTTGCAGAACCCTTCCAGGGGAGAAATTTCTCCTCGTGGCCAACCTGAACCTGCCCTGGGGCACCCAGAGGCCATCTCCTCTTATGGTGGCCCTTGTCCCAAGAGCCCAACCCCCACCTGGCTCCAGCCTCCTCTCAGGCACTTGCAGGGAGCCAGAAGGTCTCCCCTCAGCCTCCTCTCCCCCAGCCTCAACCCCCCCACAGCTCCCTCAGCTGCTCCTCCCCAGCCCTCTCCTCCAGACCCTTCCCCAGCTCCCTTTGCCCTTCTCTGGCCCTGCTCCAGCCCTCAAAGTCCTTCTGGCACTCAGGTGCCCAAAGCTGCCTGCAGGTGTGGTGGGAGAAGCATCTTGGCCACCATCTCTGCCTCTCTCAGGTATCTGCTCAGACCTTGGTGGCCACCTTGCTGAGGACAACTCTTGCCCAGGGACCCTGAGAAGTGGTTGATGGTTCATGAACCTAACTTGGGATGGAGCCACAAGCTGCCAGTGAGCCTCCACCTGCTGCTGCCCCAGCTGGCCCTGGGCCACCACTGCTCCTTCCATGGGCCCTGCCCCTGGGTACCAACCACCCCAGGACGGCTCCAGGCTGGGGGCAGAGGGTCTGGGAACTGCCCCAGAGGAAAAGGAGCTGGGGGGGTTGGTGCCAGCAGCTGGAGAGGAGCCAGGGGGTGCCCAGGTGGCCACCCAGAGTGCACCCCTGAGCTGCCCCCACTTACCAACTCCTCATCCCTCCCCCCATCCCTTCCTCCCTCTCTCCCTTCCTCCCCCCCTCCCTCTCCCCTATCCTTCCCTTCTCACTCCCCTCTCCCCTCCCTCCCTCCTTTCCTCCCTCAGCAGCAGGAGACATGAGGCTACTCCATCTCCCCAGGGGAGGAGCTGTCACTTTATTTGGTTCGGGGGGGGGGGGGCTCATGGGGACCCCCCTGGGTGCAGGACCCCTCCTGCTCCATCTCAGTAGGTTCTGATCTTCACCTCCTTCGTCTCCGTCACCACCTTCCCATCCACCATCTTCTGGGTGGACCTCTGCATGGTGGTTGTGGTCTCCTTCTCCAGGGCGTCCTGCAGGCTGGGGGGTGGGGAAGGGGTGGCTTGGGGTCACAGCTCAGGGTGTCCCCTCCCCACATCCAGCTCCCCTTGGATGTGTCCCACCCCTTCCCCAGGGTCACCCCTGAGGATCTGGGGGGTGGTGGAGCTGGAACATCCCCAAGGATGGGGCTAGGACATCCTGGCACCCAGGCCTCAGCCTGGCTGGTTGCCACCACGGTGCCCTCACTGGCCCCAGAGCAGAGATAGGACCTGGACCTCCATCACCCAGACCTCATCCCCAACAGCTCCCCACTCTCCCCTTCCCAGGAGCATCCTGAAGGATGAGAGTTGGACATCCATCACCTGAAGCTGCCTTTCACTAGATGCCACCACTGTCCCCTTCCCAAGACCATCCTGACAGATGGGACCTGGGCATCCATCACTTGGGGCTCATCCTGTTGGGATGTCATCCCTGTCCCCCCAGCCCCACAACGACCTTCCTCAAAACTGGGACCAGGCCATCCCATCACCGAGGCTTATCCCCACTAGATGCCACCTCCATCCCCTTCCCCTCCCCCTGCCACCCCGAAGGCTGGGACCTGACCCTCCTGGCACCTGGGGCTCCTCCTGGATGCCACCACTGCCCCCTTCCCCTCCCCCTGCCACCCCGAAGGCTGGGACCTGACCCTCCTGGCACCTGGGGCTCCTCCTGGATGCCACCACTGCCTCCTTTCCCTTCCCCACTGCCACCCTGAAGCCTGGAACCTGACCCTCCTGGCACCTGGGGCTCCTCCTGGATGCCACCACTGCCCCCTTCCCCTCCCCCTGCCACCTTGAAGGCTGGAACATGACCCTCCTGGCACCTGGGGCTCCTCTTGGATGCCACCACCACCCCCTTCCCCTCCCTACTGCCACCCTGAAGGCTGGAACCTGACCCTCCTGGCACCTGGGCCTCGCATCCTGAATGCCACCACCGCCCCCTTCCCCTCCCCCTGCCACCCTGAAGGCTGGAACATGACCCTCCTGGCACCTGGGGCTCCTCTTGGATGCCACCACCACCCCCTTCCCCTCCCTACTGCCACCCTGAAGGCTGGAACCTGACCCTCCTGGCACCTGGGCCTCGCATCCTGAATGCCACCACCGCCCCCTTCCCCTCCCCCTGCCACCCTGAAGGCTGGAACATGACCCTCCTGGCACCTGGGGCTCCTCTTGGATGCCACCACCACCCCCTTCCCCTCCCTACTGCCACCCTGAAGGCTGGAACCTGACCCTCCTGGCACCTGGGCCTCGCATCCTGAATGCCACCACCGCCCCCTTCCCCTCCCCCTGCCACCCTGAAGGCTGGAACATGACCCTCCTGGCACCTGGGGCTCCTCCTGGATGCCACCACCGCCCCTTCCCCTCCCCCACCACCACTGCTGGGCCATCTCCCACCGGCAGCGTCACCCCCCCGGGGACATCCCCGCGGCCCCAGGCCCTACCTGAACTCCTCTCCTCCCTCCAGCAGCTGCCTGNCACCAGCACCAGGGAGGGGTTGGTGGTTCCCCCCCCCCGAATGGGGCTGGAAGTGGGGATGGGACAGGGACAAGGAGGAGGATGGAGATGGGGTGGGGATGGAAATGGGAATGAGGACAGGGATTGAATGAGGTTGGAGGTGGAGATGAGGATGGGGATGGGAAAGGGGTAAGTGGCTCAGGTGGGCACAGGGATGAGGATGGAGGTGGGGATGGAAACGGGAATGAGGACAGGGATGGGATTGGATGGGGGGGGAGGTGGGGATGAGGATGGGACAGGGGGAAGAGCAAAGGAGGGGACAGGGGCA
>VXBD01011913.1:0-12408 GCA_013399975.1 Indicator maculatus
TTCCAACCTGGCTGGTTCTGTGATTCTGTAATTCTTCTACCTTCCAGTGTCAGGCATGTGGTCCCTCTTTCTTTGCATGGAGGGGCAGATGGTGTAAAACCCAACTTCCAGCACACACCAGGTCTGGAAAAGCACTTTGAGAAATCAAGCCTTTGTAGCTGTCCCCTTGGTGCAAAGGTTAATTTGAAGTTCAACCACCTTTGACCTCCAGCTGGACACTCTCCCTAGACTCTCTTTCCCTTGAGACATGACCTTGGACATAAGCTCATCAGAAGCCAAATTCCTGCTTGTTCTTTAAATGCTGAGGAACACACACATTTTTCATGGAATTCTGGAGGTCAGGAGGTTGTTCCTAGAAGCTTGCTTTTAAGTTCACCTCTTTCTTTCTACTTTAACAGCTTATGCTCAATATACAATTCTAGCAGTACTCAGTCAATCACAGCCTCATCTAAGTGTTTCCAACAGAAACAATGATCACAGCCACAGTACCAGGCACTGCCAGCACTGTGTGCTTGTACACAGAGGTTATGCTTGGTTGCAGTGAGGATCCCCAGCTCAAACTGCAGCTTTCCTCCCAGCTGTCATACTAGGATGCAGCAATAACAAATTAAAACAGACCTGGCACCCAGCAGGAGATATTTACTTAAGGCTTTCAAAAAGGTCTTGACTTCAGCCCTGTCCATCCACATTTAATGAAGCAGCTCCTGAAATACATTTCCACACTACACCAGCAGAATATCAGTAGTGTGAGAGAGGGGATCTGATCAATGTCTATCAATAGCTGAGGGGTGGGGGGCAAGTGGATGGGGCCAGGCTCTTTTGGGTGGTTCACAGGAATAAGCCAAGGAACAATGGAGACAAACTTGAACAGAGAAGATTTCAGCTCAACATGAGGAGAAACTTCTTTCCAGTGAGGGTGACAGAGCCCTGGAGCAGGCTGCCCAGAGAGGTTGTGGAGTCTCCTTCTCTGGACACATTTCAAAACCCACCTGGATGCATTCCTGTGCAGACTCCCCTGGGTGATGCTGCTTTGGCAGGGGGGTTGGACTGGATGATCTCTGGGTGTCCCTTCCAACCTCTAATGTACTGAGACACTGTGATATTTATTTCAAACAAAATTCTTCACAGGATGTTGAGTGAACACACTGCCTTCTGTTTGTCATGCTCAAATACACAACTTTGCAAGCCAGAGCAGCCAGAATCCTCTTCCCACTGGAGGAATTTGTTCTTTCAACAAATACTCTCTCTGCTGTTTCATGGGGTCTGCCACCACAGGGCCCAAGGGGTGGTTTGTTTACCCCCCATACACACACAGAGCAAAGCCAACACTGATCCAAACAACTTCTGCCACTACCTAAAGCTTGGCTTATTGCTTCCTGTACAAGCAGCAGACAGTATTGCCAAATAACTGAAATCTGAACTAGGCACATGTCTAGTGTTAGGCACTGGTTTGGTATTTTAAAGTAGTTTTAGTGTAGGATAAACTCTGTCAGCAGCAAGGAGAAATCACTGCAGTGTTCTTCTAAATGGAAATGAGGGGAAAAAAATTCATTGTGAGGGTGATGGAGCACTGGAACAGGCTGCCCAGGGTGGGGGCTGTTGAGTTTCCTTCTCTGGAGATATTCAAGACCTGCCTAGATGCATTCCAGTGTGAGCTGCTCTAGGTGATCCTGCTCTGGCAGGGGGGTTGGACTGGATGAGCTCTCAAGGTCCCTTCCAGCCCCTAACATTCTGTGATTCTGTGATTTATTGATATACCAAGTAAGTATGAAGAAACAGTGACTTCCTTTTGGAGCTTCTCTCTCAGTCCAAAGAACTTCTTTAGAATGAACATACCCACAAAAGTGGTACAGAAATCTTATGCTGGAAGTCAGGATTTCATGTGGGTTTGCTGACTGAGTAGCTTGCTAGTAAACAGTGAAACATTTACACAGAATCACACAGAATCAACCAGGTTGGAAAAGACCTCAGAGGTCATCAAGTCCAACCTAAAACCTAACATCTCATCACAACTAAACCATGGCTCCAAGTGCCACATCCAATCTCTTTTTGAACACCTCACAACATCTCATCAAGTCCATTACCTAATACCTCACATCTCATCACAACTAAACCATGGCTCCAAGTGCCACATCCAATCTCTTTTTGAACACCTCCAGGGATGGTGACTCCACCACCTAGTCCCCCCAGATCTGATTCTGCAGGCCATCCCAGGGAAGGGCTTACAGGGGTGCAGGGCTTTCCCTGAGCATGCACTTGTGCCAGCATCTGTTGTTTGCATATCTGAGAGTGCATCTGCACACTGCTCTGGAGTTTCAGTTTGGAACACTGGGATTGCAAACCATCCTGCAACCTTGAACTGACTCTCCCAGACTAAATCCTTGCTGCTGCTGCCAATGCCAGAGTTTATCACAGATGACTTCACCCTTGCTTAGGAAGACATTTCCTAAGACCCTGACATTATGTGGCTCTGTGACATGGGGAAACTGGAACGCACCAGGTGCTCACTGCATACCTGCAACAGGAATAACAGCAACCACCAATAACCACAGGTCAAGGCACTGCTCCCCACAGGACCTACAGAAATCCAGTGATGCTGTTTAATGCAGCTTTGGTTTTGGCTTTGTTTCTTCCTAAGGCACAAGAAGCCAGAGCAGGACGAGATCAGTTCCCCTTACCTCGGTTTTTCAGCGGTGGGAGGGTAGGGTGAAGGTGTTTGTTGCAGTAATCTTGGCCTGTGCAACACTCAATAGATCTTCTTTGGTGTGGAATAGGAGTGTCCTGAAACAAACAGTTTGGGAGAAAGCAAAGTGATTGACTGTGTTGTACAAATACACCACCATAGTCCTACCCTCAGCGTGAGGAGGAACACTGACTGATGAGGAGAGGCTGAGGGACCTGGGGCTTTTTTGTCTGGAAAAGAGAAGACTGAGAGGGGATTTAATAGATGTTTATAAATATCTGAGGGCTGGGGGTCAGAAGGGAGGGGACAGGCTCTGCTGACTTGCTCCCTGTGATAGGACAAGGAGCAGTGGATGTAAGCTGCAGCACAGGAGGTTCCACCTCAACACAAGGGGGAACTTCTTTACTGTAAGAGTCACAGAGCACTGGAACAGGCTGCCCAGAGAGATTGTGGAGTCTCCTTCTCTGGAGACTTTCAAGGCCTGTCTGGATGTGCTCCTGTGTGACCTGTGCTGGGTTCTCTGATCCTGCTCTGGCAGGGGGGTTGGACTCAAAGATCTCCAGAGATCTCTTCCAACCCCTGACATCCTGTGATGCTGTGATCACTCTGGCACTCAAAAGAAAGATGTGCTTGCTTGTCAGCTGGACTGTAGTCTGTTAACAGGATGTGTGGAGTAAGTGTTTCTGCTACTGAGTGTATCCAACAACATTTCATCTTGATAATTAAGAGCTTAACTCAGCCTGACATATTGCTACTGGTGCCCAAGTGCTGCAGTAGACACTGAGTGACTTCAGTGGTGCAAGACAGGATTGTGAAAGTCACATCCATCCATCAATTAGACTGATATTACAAAAATCAGCACAAGTGGGTATTCAAAACAGTCTGGCCAGAGTAATATGGGAGTTGCTGTGTGGACTAATTCAGCAGCTGCTTCTGCTCTGGGTAAAACGCTTTCCACGGACCTTGATGGTTAGGCTGCTCCTGCATTCATCTAAAATCATTTCAGGTTAATGTCAGGAAAGGCAAAACCACTTTGGAACCACCTTGCTTCACTGCCCATACCCCCTCCATTCCTGCAGCGAGATTTGCTCTCTGTGAGGTGATCACTGTACTGGAAGGAAATTGCTGGCACCAGAAATCCGAATCTGAAGTCAAACTGCACCACCATGAACAAAGCTTGCTGTGGGTCATCCCAAAAACATCCAACCATGGAGACTTGAGGAATTAAGACTGCATTCCTCTAAATTCCAACCTCCTCTGAGAAGGAGTGCTACTGACATCAGTGCCAACCCCAAAACCTTAAGCTATCGTTAGGAGCAGCTACATTGTCACCATTCCGGGACACAAATGCACTCCCCTCAGCAAACAATGCATCAGAACTGTCTGCCAAATGAACAGCAGTTAAAAACGTGGACATTGTAGCATCTGCTGCCTGCACTTCAACTGAAAGCTATGAAAAAGCCAAGCAAATGATTTCTTACCCGACACTGAAAGTCTGAGCCTTCTAATCCAAGGCATCCCTTGGTGACTAAATGTCCACCGGATTCATCTTCTTCTATTATGGTGAAGCAGTAGCCATCAGTGCTGAGGATTGGAAAGAATCAATCAGGAAAAGGCTTTGCACTGAAAATCATAGAATCAGAGAGTTGTCAGGGTTGGAAGGGACCTCAAGGATCAGCCATGGGCAGGAACACCTCACACTAGAGCAGGTTGCTCAGAGCCACATCCAGCCTGGCTGCAAAAACCTCCAGGGATGAGGCTTCCACCACCTCCCTGGGCAACCTCTTCCAGTGTCTCCCCACCCTCATAATGAAGAACTTCTTCCTAACATCCAATACACTGCTGAATACAGTCTTAAGGCGAATCACTGACATACTAAAGGCAGGCTGGAAGACTCAAAGCCAACCTCTTGCAACGCAGTCCAACAGCCAACAGCACTGTGGCCCAGCTCTGGCACACACAAAGTGGACACAGCTGTAAACTTCACTAACAAATATCTCAGTTCTCTGCTTATAGTATGACTATTAGTGGGGTAAGGCTGTGGAGCCCCATGGAAAGGTAAGCAGCAACACTACAGCAGGTCTGCCTTGTGTGTGAAGCAATGTGCCCTGGTGGCCAAGAGGGCCAGTGGGATCCTGGGGTGCACTCAGAGAAGTGTGTCCAGCAGATCCAGGGAGGTTCTCCTCCCCTTCTACTCTGCTCTGGTAAGACCTCACCTGCAATACTGTGTCCAGTTTTGGGTTCCCCAGTTCAAGAAGGGCAGGGATCTACTGGAGGCAGTCCAACAGAGGGCTACAAGGATGATTAGGAGACAGCAGAATGTGCCCTATGGGGAGAGGCTGAGATCCCTGGGGGTTTTTAGTGTGGAGAAGACTGAGAGGGGATTTAATCAATGTTTGTAAATATCTGAGGGTTGGGGGTCAAGAGGGAGGGGACAGGCTCTGCTCACTTGCATCCTGTGATAGGACAAGGGGCAATGGATAGAAACTCCAGCACAGGAGGTTCCACCTCAACGTGAGGAGGAACTTCTTCACTGTGAGGGTCACAGAGAGGTTGTGGAGTCTCCTTCTCTGGAGACTTTCCAGACCCATCTGGATGTGTTCCTGTGTGACCTGTGATGGATTCTATGGTCCTGCTCTGGCAGGGGGGTTGGACTCAATGATCTCTGGAGGTCCCTTCCAACCCCTAATATCCTGTGAGTCTGTGTGATCCTGAGAAGGCAGGGATCCTTGCACTACAGTGAAGACTTGAGAAAAAAAAAATGAGATATTAAAGGTAAAATAAAATTAAGAGTGACTTGTGGTCCCTGTTTTAACTGTATTACAAACTGCAGCACTCCTGTGTTATGAGCCCTTG
This sequence comes from Indicator maculatus, assembly GCA_013399975.1. Lineage (NCBI taxonomy): Eukaryota > Metazoa > Chordata > Aves > Piciformes > Indicatoridae > Indicator > Indicator maculatus. The sequence continues at coordinate 5,540 of VXBD01011913.1, forward strand.
AGTCACCATCAAGCCCCTTGGCAACTGTTTCCTTGGGTTATGAGCCTAAAGTGACCCATAATGCTTCAACTTACAGAAACCTGCACCAGGGAGGACAAATGCACTAAGAGATTGGCTGGATGGTGCTGGGGATGAATGTCCTCCTTCCTCAGTGAAGGTCAAGATGCCTCCATGCTATGGAAAGAAGGAGAGGAGGGCACTAAAAGGGTGGCTGAATTCTACTGAGCCCGCTGTACATGAGGTGGTTCTCAGGGATGTACTTCAACGTGTGGAAGAAACCTAATTGACTGATTTGCAGGAAGAGAATTAAAAGCAAATAAATAACAAAGAAAAAAAAAAAGCAACCCAAACTCTTCAGTGGAAGACATTTAAGTCACACAAAGCCAACAGATTCTGCTGTTTCCCCAGGAAAACAGCACTGGTTATTATGTAGAAAGGAGAAGGAACAAACTCAGTTAGAACGAGGAAATAAAAAGAATAAAAGGACTGAAGCCAGATTTCGACGCAGCAAAACTTCAGATGGTTTGCTCCAGGCTCAGCTGAAAGGGGGAGTCTGAGCAACAACAGGGAAGGCAAGGAAGATGTAGGGAGCAAGAGGCACAGCCAGAGGTATAAAGAGAAAAAGACCATCTGGAAGTACCAGGCCACAAGAGCGACACACACGCTGGATGTGCTCACGTCAACCATCTGCCACGGTTATCTTTCTGTATTAGTGGTGCAGGGTCTGGCCACAGCGAGCTTATTACTTCAAATAATAATCCATCAGGGGTTATTGACTGCTGGATTTGGAGAGTAACCAGCTGCATATTACAAATGACTTGCTGGGAGAAGCCAGCGGTGACTTCTACATAGCCAGCAGGGTGAGGGAGGGGATTCTCCCCCCTCTACTCCACTCTGCTGAGACCCCACCTGGAGTCCTGTGTGCAGTTCTGGAGGCCCTATGACCAGAAGGATCTGGAGGTGCTGGAATGTGTGCAGAGAAAGGCCACAAGGATGAGCAGAGGGCTGGAGCTCCTCTGCTCTGGAGACAGACTGAGGGAGTTGGTGGTGTTCAGTCTGGAGAGGAGAAGGCTCTGAGGAGACCTTCTTGTGGCCTTCCAGTATCTGAGGGAGGCTACAAGAAAGCTGGGGAGGGACTTTTGAGGGTGTTAGGTAGGACTAGAGGGGTGAGGGGGGAATTAGAAATGGGTAGATTCAGATTGGATGTTAGGAAGAAGTTCTTCCCCATGAGGGTGGTGAGACACCTGAAGAGGTTGCCCAGGGAGGTGGTGGAAGCCTCATCCCTGGAGGTTTTTGCAGCCAGGCTGGATGTGGCTGTGAGCAACCTGCTGGAGTGTGAGGTGACCCTGCCCATGGCAGGGGGTTGGAACTGGATGATCCTTGAGGTCCCTTCCAACCCTAACAATTCTATGATTCTGTTGAGCACATGACTAAGTCAAAACAAGACAGAGACCCTTCTGGGCAACAACCACCTTGATTTTATTGCTTAATCTTAAAAGATAGGAAGAATAGGACTGCCAAGAAGACAGACTGTAGGGAATCCATTAGAGTAGAACATTAGATTAGATTAGTTTTTATTTGTTTGCATGGTGCCTTTGATTCAAACTAATGAGTAAGTTTAACCCAAGGGATGGAGCAACGAAACAATAAATTGCAATCAAGTGGAACACAAAAAATGAACTCCTCAGCTAACAGTTCCCAGCAAGAAAAACCCCAAAATGCTCAGGTCACCCAAGGAAAACAGGAGATGGATAAGTCAAATGGTTTGTAAAAGAGAAAAAAAGAAGTAGAAAAGGGCAGAGGTTTGTTGTTTGTTTGGGGTTGTTGTTTGGTTTTGGTTGGTTGGTTTTGTTTCAGTTGTTTTGTTTTGTTTTCTGACTTGCCATGGGACTCTGATTCTTAGCTTATTTCTGAAAATTAAATTCAGGCTCCTCAAGCTCTGAAAGTTTTACTCCAAATTTAAAAAGAGAAACAACATTAGGTTGGATGAAACAAACCAGCAAAGCGATGAGACCAAACAATAAGGATAAATCACATCCCTACAAGGCAATGGCAGAGGAAGAGATGGAAAGGTAACAAAAGCAACGCTGAGCAGAATGTTTATTGATAAGGTTTGTTTCTACCTCCAAGAAGAAAGTCAAAAAAGATGTTTTGAGGCCATGTTTTATTGAACATTTCTCAGGAGTTTGGGTGAGAGGTGGAATAACTCTTCTGAAAAGAAAGAAGGATCTCTTACCTGCTTCCCCCCTCCCACTCCTGACCCCTTCTGGTTCACAGGATGTCAGATGGACCACACACTGCAAGCAAAGGGCAGGGCATACCCCTGCTGTTTTATTGATTACCCTGCCTCACACCTGCCAATGGCAGAAACAAGAACTGCTCTTACTGTTATAACAAGTCAGAACCAAGTCAGAAACAGATCTGCATCAGCTTCAGCAAGAGGAGCACAGCCAGCAGGTCAAAGGAGGGGATTCTCCCCCTCTGCTCCACTCTGGTGAGACCACACCTGGAGCTCTGTGTCCAGTTCTGCAGCTCCTGTTACTGGAAGGATCTGGAGGTGCTGGAATGTGTCCAGAGAAGGGCCATGAGGATGAGCAGAGGGCTGGAGCTGCTCTGCTCTGGAGACAGACTGAGAGAGTTGGGGCTGTTCAGTCTGGAGAAGAGAAGGCTCTAAGGAGACCTTCTTGTGGACTTCCAGTACCTGAAAGGGGGCTACAAGAAAGCTGGGGAGGGACTTCTGAGGGTGTCAGGGAGTGATAGGACTGGGGGGAATCGAGCAAAACTAGAAATGGGGAGATTCAGATTGGATGTTAGGAAGAAATTCTTCCCCATGAGGGTGGTGAGACACTGGAAGAGGTTGCCCAGGGAGGTGGTGGAAGCCTCATCCCTGGAAGGGATGGATGTGGGCAGGGAGGTTGGAACTGGCTGATCCTTGAGGTCCCTTCCAACCCTGACAATTTTCTGATTCTATGTTTGTTGTGGAGACTGATACATGCCTGATCCATGCAAAGCAATACACAAAACCCATCTTCAACTTCCTAGCAGAAAGGAGAAGTACAGAAATATTTGTAGCACCTTATTTTCTCATACTTGTAGTACCTCATCTTACATTTGCAATAGATTGTTCTCCAAAACTCTTGCCATTTGAATCCTGTGCAATTTGGTTCTGGGAACAGAGTGTAAAGAAGGGATTCAACAACCTGAATATATCCAGGAAGACATCCACTAACCTTCCCCACTGAAGCATCATCTTATTAGAGCATGGTGCAGGGGAACAATTAAATACATTTTGGATGTGAGCACTAATGAGAATAACTTTGCTATGCCACACGTTTGCTAAAGGTGAATTTCTGCAGCCAAGTCAAATGCCAGGAGAAGAGTGGGAGTTAACTGCAGAAATACTGACAGTCTCTGCTGCCACAATTACAGATTACCAGAAAGAAAGATGTGACCCTGAGACCTTTACTAAATGTCAGAAGAGAGGAACAAAGGCCAAGAGCTTTGCAGCTGCTCACAGAAATGCCCTCAGTGGCCAGCAGCCAGTTCTTACAGGCTATGCAATACCTCAGCCCCTAAAATTTGAGTGCTGAAGATTTCCTGGCTGGCTCTCTGTGTGCATGATGCAGTCAGGGATGGCAATATGTAACTTGAAAAAGCAATGTCCTCCCCTCAGTCAGTGCCTAGCACAAACAGATGGGTCAAATAACTTGATGAAAAGATGCCTGATCTTTAATTTTATTGGCAACTGAGTCCAGACAAGGATTATTATTTTTGTCCACTCTTCCTCTTTATACTCCTGGGTTTTGATACCCAGAAAAAGCCATTTCCATCTAAAGCATCATAATGACATTCTACACTGCTTTAAAAAATGATCAGAAAATGATGTTCTGTGCTGTTGAGAAACTGGCAAGCTCAGATTCTTCTGTGAAAGACTGACTGAAATGATCCAATTCAAAAAGTGGCTGCACCTAATTCACTTATTTTGTGACATTCTTTGCTTAAGGAAGATGATGAAGGCCAAACCTAGCAAAACACCATCACAGAAGCACAGAAACATTCAGGCTGGAAAAGCCCCTCAGGATCACCAAGTCCAATCATTAACCCTACTCTACAAGCTTCACCCCTAAACCATAGCCCCAAGCACCACATCCAAACCACCTTGAAACACAGCCAGACTCGGGGACTCCAACACCTCCCTGGGCAGCACATTCCAATCCCTGACCACTCTTGATGGGAAAAAAAAAATTCCTAATGTCCATCCATGAAACAAAGAGTCAGCATAAATGTGTTCAACCCAGAGCAGTTTTTCAGAAGAAATAATAGAGTTAGCAGCTGTGCATGAGGGAAGTACAGCATGATGGAACCTGTTGAGCCAGATGCACCTTCAGATGTTTGCACAGCTACTCTGAAGGCAAAGGAGAGACATTCAGGTATAACAAAAGCAAAGAAGATGGCTCACAGTGTGTCACTGTTGCTGGACACACTAACCTCCAAGAACAGTCACAGTCTCACAGTGTATCAGAGGTTGGAAGGGACCTCCACAGATCATCCAGTCCAACCCCCCCCGTCAGAGCAGGAGCACTTAGGGTGGTCCACACAGGAATGCAGCCAGGTGGGGTTGGGAAAGTCTCCAGAGAAGGAGACTCCACAANGAAGAAGAACCTCCCTAGCACTGCTGGACACTTTTCTTGCTGCCCCCCAGGATCCCATTGGCTCTCTTGGCCACAAGGGCACATTGCTGTCCCATGCAGAACTTGCTGTCCACCAGCACTCCAAGGTCTTTCTCTGTGGAGCTGCTTTCCAGCAGGGCAGCCTCTAACCTGTCCTGGTGCCTGCTGTTATTCCTCCCCAGCTGCAGGACCCTGCACTTGTCCTGATTGACCTTCCTGAGGTTTGCCTGCACCCAGCTCTCAGCCTGTCCAGGTCACACTGGATGGCTGCGCAGCCTGAGGGGCTGGTGGTGCTGGTCCTACCACACACACTGCTGGGTATGCTACCTTTTGGCTCTTTGGGTGCTGAATGATGTCCTTACACATGGAGAGAAAGGAGGGTACCCAAACCATCCTAGCAGAGCAACTCTCCACATTTTGCATATAGGTCTATCCACCCACACTCTTTTCTCTGTAGTGCTGACCTACACTATCCCCCCCAAGAATCAGACATGACCCAACCCACCAAATGTGTCTTCTTCCAAATCACCAATCAGATGGAACAGTTCCTCCTGACACTTGGGAGTCACAACCCAGGAAACAAGATCTCAGTCAAGGGGGGGATGGACTTGCACCACTGTTTAGCCTAAGGTTTAATTTCAATACCTATTAGGCAAGCCCTGAATAAAACTAAGAACAAAGGACAGAGCTTAAAAGCATGGGAGGGGGACTTGGTGGCTTTTTTCAGTTCAAACACTCAGGGCAAAGTCACCTGCTGAGCCACATGAGACAGACAGCCCTGGGAGAGGGGGACAAGGAAAGACTGGAGCTTGCAAGAATTTGCCTCAGCTGACCTCTGTTGTTTGGTTTAATCATCAAAGAGGACTTCATTGCCTCCAGTACAGCCCTGGATGAAGGACTGCATTAGAATATGAAAACAAAACACTACAGAAATTGAAAGGCTAATTTTTTAAGCTCTCACCACTGTTCCTGTAAGCAGAAGATGTTCAACTTTGCCCTTAAAAATCACAGCTGCTTAAGAGAAAAAGTTGCCTCAACTCAGTGCTGTGGCACACTGCTGGGAGTCTTCTCCCTTCCATATACCAAGCCCCAAAGAAAATTCAGTCCTGTGTGATTTGCAGAGATCAGGAGACTGAAAATGGTAACACTCAAGTGGATTATCACCTCTGGTAGCACTGAAAAAAGTAACTTAATTATTTTATTGCTTCAGATAACAAAAATTACCTCAAGACACAGATGGGGCAGAAACATAAGCAAGACCAGGAGGCAACATGGAAGAAATTAAACTCTATCAGCCCAATCTTTAAAGCTGTCAGCATTTATTTGTGAGTGGAAAAGGGAGTACAACAAGGCACTAAATCAGCCTCTGCCTTTATTGCAATCCCATTACAGTCAAAGCCAATTAAACCTAACACTGCCTTTTAAAACATGCAGTTAATCAGAATTAGACACAACTGCCCCTGTGTTTGCTTTGTGCACACAAAACTTGAAATGGAAGAGTAAAAACAAGGCCCTGAATGCATTCTGAGCAGCTTGGGGCTTCCTGGCTGAAAGCTTTTCCTGACTGGCACAGATGTGAAGCAAGGAAGAGTAAAGCTTCAGCACCCTGCAGGTTAACACCCCCTGCATGAGCAGAGGATTCCAAACCTTCTGCAGAGATCTCAGTTGTCAGGGCCCTGACTGCACTAATGAGCATCAATTGCTCAGGGTGCTCATACCTGAGACCTCCCAACCCATTTACACTTCCTGCCCAGGTGGCCTATTTAAGCTCAGATCTGAGCAGCAAGCACCTTCCACAGTGCCAGTACCAGAGTGCATGGATCCAGCTCCATGTGAAGGGCCATCCAGGTTGCCACCTCTGCCCATTGTGTTCAGACACCCTGGGAAAAATGGGAACCTGGTAGGTGAGAATGTAGTTGGCCCTAGCAACACCTTCAGCTCCTGCACTGACCTCCTTACACTGCTCCCTGACACTAACCCTCTCTTGGGGAGCTGACCCTGTCATGGGGCTTCCAAAAGTTGCTGTGCCCATCACAGTATATCAGAGGCTGGAAGGGACACCCAGAGATCATTAGGTCCAACCTCCCCCTTCCAAAACAGGATCACTTAGGGTGGTCCACACAGGAATGCATCCAGGTGGGGTTGGAAAGTCTCCAGAGAAGGAGACTTCACAACCTCCCTGGGCAGCCTGCTCCAGGG
>VXBD01011916.1:14527-25283 GCA_013399975.1 Indicator maculatus
GCCACAGGCCTCCAAGTTGACTCTGTGCCACTGATGATGAACCCTCTGAACTCTGATGTGGAGCCAATTTTCAATCCACCTCACTGACCAGCCATCTATGCTATGTCTCCTGAGCTTTTCTGTAAAGATGTTATGGAGACAGTATCAAAATCTTTACTAAAGTCAAGATGTAGGACATCCACTGCTCTTCCCTCATCTACCCATTTGGTCATAATTTCATAGAATGCTATCAGATTAGTCAGACAGGATCTCCCCAACAGGAGTAAATCCATGTTGGCTACTCCTGATAACCTTCTTGGGTTCCATGTGGTTAGAGATGACCTCCAGGATGAGCTGCTCCATCATCTTTCCAGGGATGGAGGTGAGGCTGACTGGTCTGTAGTTGCCTGGGTCCTCCTTCTTGCTTTTTTTGAAGACTGGAGTGACATTTGCTTTCTTCCAGTCATCAGGCACCTCTCCTCTTCTCCAGGATATTTTGGCTTCAGCTTGATATTTTCCTTTTTTAACAGTATTGTAAACTGAATTTAGTTCAAAGTAGCATTCTGAAGCATTTAGTTTCTAATGTATTACTAATTTATTATCAAATGTTTTACAGACCTTATTATGTAGTACATGTCTGCTTAATGATTATAAAAATATCTGTTGTCTTGTAATTAAATAATAGTTAGAATATGTTAGTGGTGTACAATAGTGTTTAAGAGGAAAAAACTATATGTTATTTATACTATGAAAACTTGATAAGCTATTTTTCCCTTGAATAATTTTTATTTTAGCAGCATTATTTATTTTGAAGAAGGAAACAATCTCCAGTTAAGGCAACTAATTTCACATTTTATTTCCCTTTTATGTTGTCAAACCAGTTGCAATAAAGTTTGGTATTAAGTGGTGATGAAAAAAGCTTAAGCTCGGATGATAAGGCGTTGTCCCACCTAAGATGTAGCTGCAGAATCTGACATTGTACTAATCCTCAGCTGCTGTCTGCTTAGGAGCAAAGTCAGTTTAAGCTGTAAATTAGAATATCTCCAAGCCATGGTTCTGCTGCTGGTCCCATGGTCCCAGGATATAGCTGTGGATTCCTTCAGGATAGGTCTTCTATTTTCCTCCTGTTCGATGCCCAAATAGAAGAGGCATCATCTAGCATGAGGATTGTGTAGATCAGGTGAAACCATTTGTCAAGGGATTGAGTTGGTTTCCATGCCATTTTTTCTTCTGAAAGGTTGTGAAAACCACATGCCTTTAGGCATGTCACTGTGTTGTTAAACACAAGAGATCAATTTGCACATAATTATTGTTCTTTGATAGTAAAGCAAGTTGAATAAATGCTGTGCTTTGTGTTGTTTTGTTTGTTTATTGTGTTTTTGTTGTTCTGTCTGGTTTTTGTTTTCTTTTAGTACTGGAGAAAATAAACCTTTTGCCTGCCTATGGTGGAAACAAGCAAATGCTCAAGAGACTTTCTCAATCCCTTGTGGACTTCACAAGCAGTTTTGAAGGGCAAAAGCTGCAGGTCTGATAGTGTGGAAAACTGAGTGCTCGGGAGCTTTCTGAGTCTTTCTGAAACCTCATTGAAGGTTTCAAAACAACCATTTTTTAAAAGAAAATGGGTTTTTTATACTGTCTTTGGAGCTCAGATGCTATGGAATTTCTTTTCACTTTAAACATTCAAGCTTAAAAGGTCGCAGTAAGCAACTTCCTCTCAAGCCAAAGATAACTGGAAGAGGTTGGATTTGATGGTAAATTCTTGTACCTATTAATATATTTTCTTATTTTAAAATAGAAATAATTGCTGTAGTGAACACAAGTATGTACAGAGCTACAGCTGTAAGACTACTTTTCCGCAGTGCAGAAAACCTACAAAATTATGTCTCTCTCCTCCTTTCCCGTCCCATTGGCTCTGTTCCTTGAGTGAGTTTTAAATGTAATTTGCGTGATACTTTATTCCCTGCCTTAGGCAATGTTATCCTTTAGAAAGGACAATCATTTCTTCTCTGCTTACAAAAATGTTTTTAAGTGCTGATAAGTTAACCAGCTGTGGGAAGCCAATTACATCATCACTAACAGGCTCAGCAACATGAATGCAAGTGAGTTGTTTTGTATTTCACACTTTAACTCTGTTTTCTGTACAGTGATTATATATTCTGGATTCTAATAAACTCTTTGTTGTTGCAGTCATGAGTGTTATATTTAGAAGAAGATAAATTTCACAGAATAACAGACTGTTTTGCATTTAGAGAGACCTTAAAGTCCATCTAGTTCCAGCCCCGCCAGCCATGGGCAGGGACACCTTCTACTGGTCCGGGTTGCTCAAGGCCCCATTCAATGTGGCCTTGCACACTTTACTTTAGTAAGAGATAAATGTCTTTTGTGTTCTAACCAGTGGTCAGAAACGAGAGCAGCTTGGGGAAGCTTGGACTTACCTCTCCACAGATACGCCAAATATTGCCATGATTGTAGGCCCAAAACCAGAAGCACCAACTGCCAGTCTGCTGTAGATCCAGCCACATTCAAGAGAAGCAGTCATGTGCACAAATAGTATCGATTATTCTTATGCAGCATATATTCACTAAACTACAGAATCACTATGTATCTTTAAAGTACAATTACAATCATAAACGATCTCCTGGGGCAGCACCTGGGGTACAAGGTCACAAAGCTTAGCAAAATCCATCCCTTTTTTGGCAGGGGAAGGAGACAAACCCATTGATCTGTCTCTTGGTGTCAAACTCTAAATCCCCTCCAGATGACATATGAAATGGGTGTAGTATAAATACCTCATTATCTACTATTGTGTAGTGTGTGGGTGGGACTGTGGTCATCATCATTCCTGGTGGTCATCAGTTGTTTCTTCATCAGTTGCACAAGACATTTCTTGGGTTTGGTGTAACTCCTCTGATCAGCAGTGTTGCAGGTGGTTAAGTGGAAGAATGGGATGACGGGCCTCTTCATTGTCCCTCAGTTCTCCCCATTACCATGGCAGCACAGACCACCTGGTCTCCACCCTGTCCCTGCTCGGGTCACCATGTGCTCATCAACAGTGTTGGTCATTTTCAGCTGTTGTGTGGTCACCAGTGAGGTATTCTGCTGATACATGATATACCATAGAACTGTTTATAACTCTTTGCTTTTTGCAAGGATTTTTGCTTCTCAGTTTACTTGATCAGAAATAGGGCCATTGGTAAAATGAGTTTTGTGCCACTTGAATTGATAATCTCTTTTGAATGATCAGCAATGTAATTAGCTCTTCGTAAGTCTCTAAATCTCTTCAAAGGTGTATTGAGTTTGGGCTGAGCTGGAAGTAATTCTCCTCAAAGTATCTTTCAAGTGCTGTGCCTTGCAGTGCTGTAGCTGAGTGTTGATAACACATAAGTGTTTTGGCTACTGCTGAGCTAAGCATGCAGGCTGTACTTTTCCAACTTTTCCCAGCCCCAAAAGTATGCTGAGGGGACACAGCCAAGCCAGCTGATCCAAACTGGCCAAAGGCGTATTTTACAGACTCTAGTAGTCCACGTTTTTGGATGGGCTGTTGGATGGATTTTTTGGACCTATATTTATAAACTAATAATTTACCACGTGATTTGGTTAATGATAGAGATGCTATTTGACTGGGTAAAAACTTTACCAATGCAGTTTTGCGTGTATCTCTTGAATTCTATCAACTTTACTGGCAGGGGAAACTTCTCTGACATAAAGAATTTTTCTGAGGCATACTATGAAACTGTGTCGATAAAATGCTTTTGAAGGAAAATGGAATTATAAAACAGTATGTTCTATAGGCTTAAATATAGTCTTTATAATTAGATCAGCTCTGGCCACATGGAGAGGGGGAGGTGTTAACTTATTAAGAGCTCTCTGCAGAGAGGGACAGTGAGCGCAAGTCATTCATTTGTGAACTCTGCTTGCTGAGAGGTGGGAGGCTGTAAATGCTGCAGGCACTGATAATATTTATGAGAACAGGGACCCAGAGCAGGAGGAGTCTGGCTACAGTGACTGCTGCCCAGCCCCATGGTCCATGGCCCGCCCCCAGACACAGCCCGAGGGTTTGCCCCCCTGCTGACAGCTTCCCACTTAACTCCTGCTGCTCCTATGCACATGTCACCACACACCAGCAAAAGATACAGAAATCAGTTCCAGACATGGACGGTGGAGAAGGCACTTCAACAGGATCCAGCACATTCAGCGTTACATGAATTTGCTAGTTAAGCGCAACACTGGTTCAACTCCTCTTTTCCTCTGTATGTGCAACATAAAGTAGGTGTATGACCCTAGATAATTAGTCTTTGTGTTAGTTGGCAAAGCAATACCACAGGATCCACAGCAATGACTCTTACCTTTATCTGACTCTTCTTTGGAGAAGTAATAACTGTCATGTTCCTGTGGATTTAATTTGGTCATTATTCATTGGAAAGAAGTGTGTATTTCTGTTACTGCCTCCATTTCACACAATCACAGGATGTTAGGGGCTGGAAGGATCATCTATTCCAACCCCACTGCTGGAGCAGGACCACCTATACCAGATCACACAGTGTTATAATTTATGAAAACTAATATGCTGGTAATACTGTAAACTATGATTTATGAAATAGCAAAAATAAAATATCCTCAACTAATTGATTAGGCTTGTTTGCTTGGTCGCTAATAGTTACTTATACACCAAAGTTAATCACAGTCTAGAAAAAAAGCTAAGAGGAACAAATGTTCACATTAAGAGGAACAAATAGGAAGAATTCTATATACATGATAACAAACTGCAGTGTCAACTTAGGTCATGGGATGAACCACTCAGGTTAGAAATGGAGCCTAAGCTTCAAAACCTTTTAGAAACAATTAGGAAAATTAGCTGAAATTACTCACGTAAGTGCTGGACTGTTACTCAGCAGAAAGTTTGCTGGGTAATGCGCTACCCAGAGTCATGCTTTGTAAACAAAAGGCAAGGAAAATCCAAAATGGTAAATCCTAAAATGGGAAATGTGAGAGAGTGAGCTGCTATGTTGAAGAGCTTTGTAGCTGGGACACGTTGCTACTGGAGCAAAGAGCTATTTGCCCTGAAGTCAGGAATGCAGGAATACACGTCCTCACTGCAGTCCAAAATCCACTAATGACAGGCATGGACTTTTCAAATCATCACCTAGAAATTCCTCTTTTGAAAATTAAACAGCCCAATGGTAGATTACCTATTCAAATTTAGCCAATCAATTCAAAATGCTGTACAGCACACAAACTACACATACATTCCCAGTCAGGCAGCCACAGGTGTTATAGGCTACATGAAGCACAGGGCTTAGCTCTCACTCCCTCTAGCCAGACTTGATGGCATCTGGCTACTGTCTGCTCCACTTCACCCTTGACACTGTAATGGTGGAGAAGAGGAGGGGATAGCGGCAAAACAGGTTTGACTTGTTAGTGCTTCTCCCAAGATCCCCAAATCACACATCAACACATCCAGGCAAGTCTTGAATATCTCCAGGGGAGGAGACTCCACAACCCCCCTGGCCAGCATGTTCCAGTGTTCCGTCACCTTTACAGTGAAAAAAATTTTCCTCATAATTGCATGAAACTTCCTATACCTCAACTTCCACCCATTGCCCCTCATTTGGCATCACCAAGAATAGCCTGACTCCATCCTCTTGGCACACACCCTTTACATGTTTATAAATATTAATGAAATCACCCCTTAGTCTCCTCCAAGCTAAAGAGATACAGCTCCCTCAGTTTCTCCTCATAAGGAAGATGTTCCACTCCCTTAATCATTTTTGTGACTCTGCACTGGAGTCTTTCAAGAAGTTCCCTGTCCTTGAACTGAGGGGCCCAGAACTGCAACTACAGCCTCACTAGGGCAGAGTAGACAGGGAGGAGAACCTCTCTTGACCTACTAACCACATCCCTTCTGTTTCACCCCAGAATGATGACCCTAGGCCACAAGAGCACACTGCTGGTTCATGGTCAACCACTAGGACCCGCAGGTCCTTTTCCCCTTCAGTGCTCTCTAGTAGCTCAGTCCCCAACCTATACTGATACATGGGGTTGTGCTTTCCCAGATGCAAGACTCTACACTTGCCCTTGTTGAATTTCATTAGATGTCTCCCTGCGCAACTCTCCAGCCTCTCTAAGTCATACAAAGCGGCAACACAACCCTCGGTATGTCAGCCTAATTTTGTGTCATCAGCAAACTTGCTGACAGTGCATGCTTTTCCCTCATCCAGATTGTGATGAATATATTGAATAGAACTGGGCCCAGTACTGACCACTGAGGGACTCCACTAGATAGAGGCTTCCAACTAGACTCCGTCCCGTTGACCATGACTCTCTGACTTCTTTCCTTCAACCAGTTCACAATCCACCTCACTACCTGATTGTCCAGACTACACTTTCTCAGTTTAGCTGCAAGGTTGCTGTGGAAAATGCTGTCCAATGCTTTACTGAAATCAAGATAAACGACATGCCGTCCTCTACCATCATCTATCCACCTGATTATGTCCTCATAAAAGGCTATCAGGTTGGTCAAACATGACGTCCCCTTGGTAAAACCATGTTGACTGCTCCTGTTGTTCTTGATATGCCTAAGGACAGTACTGAGGATAAGTTGCTCCATTACCTTTCTGGGGATGGAGGTGAGGCTGACTGGTCTATAGTTACCTGGGTNCATCAGCAAACTTGCTGACAGTGCATGCTTTTCCCTCATCCAGATTGTGATGAATATATTGAATAGAACTGGGCCCAGTACTGACCACTGAGGGACTCCACTAGATAGAGGCTTCCAACTAGACTCCGTCCCGTTGACCATGACTCTCTGACTTCTTTCCTTCAACCAGTTCACAATCCACCTCACTACCTGATTGTCCAGACTACACTTTCTCAGTTTAGCTGCAAGGTTGCTGTGGAAAATGCTGTCCAATGCTTTACTGAAATCAAGATATGCCACATCTGCTGCTCTACTATCATCTATCTACCTGGTTATGTCTTCATAAAAGGGTGTCATGTTTGTCCTATGAACTCATTCTTCATGGATTACTTTGTGATATCTTTCAATGATATTTCTGAGAGTATGAGTTTTTCAGACATTTCAGAGAAAATTCTAAAAGAAAAACTTTAAGAAATACTTTCAAGGAGGATCTGACATGTTCACTCATAGAATGGTAGGTGTTGGAAGGGACCCCTGAAGATCATCAAGTCCAACCACCCTGATAAAGGAGGATCACCTAGGACAGGTCACACAGCAATACATCCAGGCATGTCTTGAAAGTCTCCAGAAGAGACCCCACAACCTCTCTGAGCAGCCAGTTCCAGTGCTCCATCACCCTTACAGTAAAGAACTTTTCCTCATGTTGAGGTAGAATTTCCTGTGTTCCAATTTGTATCCATTGCCCCTTGTCTTGTCACAGGACATCATTAAAAAGAGACTAACACCTTCTTCTTGACAGCCAACCTTCAGATATTTGTAAACGTTTAAAAGATCACCTCTCAGTCTTCTGCAGAATAAGCAGTACCATGTCTCTCAGCCTTTCCTCTTAAGGGAGATGTTCCAGTCCTTTAATCATCCCAATAGCCCTCCATTGGAAACTGTAGTATATTCCTGTCCCTCTAGAATTGGAAAGCACAGAATTGAACACAATATTCTAGATGTGGTCTTACCTGGGCAGAGTAGAGGAGGAGGATGGCACCTTGGCCTGCTGGACACACTTTTCAATGCACCCCAGGATACCACTGGCCTTCAAAAATTCCCTTGAAGATGAAGCAACACCAAATAGATGATGAGGTATGTTTACTTGGTCCACTGAAAGCACTCTGTCACTTGCGCCTTAAGGACACTTGATTGGAAGAGATGAGAGGATTAAAGAAAAAAGAGAGAAAGACATCAACACCCTCAGACACCTTCGCAGGATTAGTCCAAGTCTTTGGTGGTGGATGTAAATCCAGTGAGGGATTCTGTGGTAGATGCAACACCATGGATGAAAAAGGTTGCTGACCCTTCATGCCCTTCAGGTGTGGGATGGCTTCCTCAATTCACAAAGGGAGGTCATGCTGGTTTGCCCAAGGTTGCTCCTGTGTAAAGCCCATCACAGGCCTTTCAATGGCAGTTGCAGTGGTTTAGAGCTAGGAAAAGAGAATTCCACCAATGCATAAATTGTCTCTTTCTATTTTAAACCATCTACAGGAATAGTTCTCTCCAGTATTCCTGGAAAGGAAGTCATTGAGAGCTGTCAATGGCCATCAAAAGCCATTGCCTTGTCTATTCAGGCCAGATATTGCCACACATTGTTTGAGACAATAGGAAGTCGGGCTCTTACAGTCATTTTTGGCAGAAAATGTCCCTGTTCTTGTAGTCAGTTACCTGGCTTTGTTGTTCTTGTGTACAATCTAAAATAAATACTTCCACAAAGCTTTTGGGAAATAATGGCTTTAGAAAGGAGGAGGAACAGAGGATGGCAGTCTTACCTCCTCTCAAAGAATGGTCATCAGCAAAGTAAGGCAGGATATCTAAACGGCTCTCCTTTTTTAGTCAACAGAGGTTTTAACACCCAAGACATGATGTCATCAATGGATGAGGAAATACCACGGTAATTATGAAGTATCTGAAGCATGTACATTTAAGGAGTCTTAGGGGAGTCATTGAAGACAGATTGCAGAGGGCTTGTGCTAAAATATATTTTTGTCAGCTCTCCAGCTGATGTGATGATTCATTATTTTGGAGCCCACATTACAAGAGGGATATGGACATGCTGGAACATGTCCAGAGAAGGGCCACTAGGATGATCAGAGGGCTGGAGCACCTCTCCTATGAGGACAGACTGATAGAGTTGGGGCTGTTCAGTTGGGAGAAGAAAAGGCTCTGAGGTGACCTTATTATGGCCTTCCAGTATCTGAAGGGGGCTACAAGAAAGCTGAGAAGGGACTTTTTAGGGTATCAGGTAGTGATAGGACTAGGGGGAATGGATTAAAGCTGGAAGTGGGGAGATTCAGAATGAACATAGGAAGAAGTTCTTCACTATGAGAGTGGTGAGAGCCTGGAATGAGTTGTCCAGGGAGGTTGTTGAGGCCCCATCCCTGGAGGTGTTTAAGGCCAGGCTGGATGAGCTCTGGCCAGCCTGATCTATTGTGGGGTGTTCCTGCCCATGGCAGGGGGATTGGAACTAGATGGTCCTTGTGGTCCCTTCCAACCCTGACTGATTCTATGATTCTATGAAAATTGAAGCTACTTGAAGTGCAGTAATTGTGTCCTGCAGTAATTGATCCTTTCAAGCATGTGTAGGGGGGGGTGGTAATATAATGCCTTTCCTGCTCTCTCTCTCTCCATTTCTGCTCTCTCTTTCTCCCTTCTTCTGTTCCATCCACTTTATTCTGCTAATAAATAGCCTCGCTGTTGATATTTTGACCTCCTTTGTGCCTCTAATTTCATGACACACAATGTTCAAAAAGAACCAAGTCTCTTTCCCTTTCTGGACCAAGACGTTAATATTTGCATAGTCACAGAATCACAGGTTGGAAAAGACCTTCAAGATCATCTGGTCCAACCTATCACCTGACACCATCTAATCAAACAAACCATAGCACTAAGTGCCTCATCCAGTCTTATTTTAAACACTTTCAGGGGCACTGACTCCATCACCTCTCTGGGAAGTCCATTCCAATGGCCAATCACTTTCTATGTGAAGAATTTCTTCCTACCATCTAGCCTAAACCTCTTGTTCTGTCACTGGTTGCCTGGGAGAAGAGACCAATCCCCACCTGGCTACAGCCTCTCTTCAGGCAGGTGTAGATGGCACTGAGGTCTCCCCTGAGCCTTCTCTTCTCCAGGCTAAACAACCCCAGCTCCATCAGCCACTCCTCACAGGGCTTGTGCTCCAGATGCGTCACCAGTTTCTTGCCCTTCTCTGGACACAACTCAAAATCTTTCTTGAACTGAGGAGCCCAGAACTGGACACAATACTCAAGGTGTGGTCTAACCAGTGCTGAGTTCAGGGGCAGAATGACTTCTCTGCTCCTGCAGGCTACACTATTCCTAATACAGGCCAGGATGCCATTGGCCTTCCTGGCCAACTGGGCACACTGTTGGCTCATGTTCAGCCTACTGTCAACGAGTACCCCCAGGTCCCTTTCTACCTGGCTGCTCTCCTGCTCTGTCCCCAGTCTGTAGCACTGCTTGGGGCTGTTGCGGCCAATGTGTAGAACCCGGAACCTGGACAGCTTGGCCAGGAGTTTGCTATAGGGGATGATGTCAAAGGCCTTGCTGAAGTCCAGGTAGACTACATCCACAACCTTCCCCATAACCACCAGGTATGTCATCTGGTCATAGAAGGAGATCAGGTTGGTCAGGCAGGACCTGCCCCTTCTAAATCCATGCTGGCTAGGCCTGATGCCTTGGCCATCCTATAGATGCTGTGTAATTGCACTCAAGATGGCCTGCTCCACAATCTTGCCTGGCACTGAGGTCAGGCTGACAGGCCTATAATTCCCTGGCTCCTCCTTCCAGCCCTTCTTGTGGATGGGCATCACTTTGACCAGCTTCCAGTCATCTGGGACCTCTCCAGTAAGCCAGGACTCCACACCTCGATTACTGTGTCCAGTTCTGCCCCCCCCAGTTTGAGAAGGACATTGAGACTCTTGAACGTGTCCAGAGAAGGGCAATGAGGCTGGTGAGAGGCCTTGAACACAACCCCTACAAGGAGAGGCTGAAGGAGCTGGGAGTGTTTAGCCTGGAGAACAGTAGGGTCAGGGGTGACTTCATTGCTGTCTACAACTGAATGGAGGTTGTAGCCAGGAG
>VXBD01011919.1:0-15389 GCA_013399975.1 Indicator maculatus
TTGCCTGCAGATGTTTGACAGGAGGTTTGCTTGCCCCTAGCCTCCCTGAACGACGCACACTAGATAAGCTTCCGTAGCTGCTGCTAGATGGTTCCACTTGCTGAACATTGGTTTTGGTGGAAACAGGTTCATAAGAACAGCAAATCTACTGAGTCACCCCAGTAAGACTGTGATTACATTCTGCTTAGCAAGAAACGCTTACTTTTAGCATCAATAAACTTCTGTAACAAACAACAATACAACCACCAGTTGCTTATATTTCTTCTGGGAAATTAAAATTTTGCCTCATGGTGGCAATGTGGAATATGCCCAAATTATGCCCATGCTTTACAGGAAGACAGCAAAGCCTCAGAGATCCTGAGCATGCAGCTTTGAAATTTCATTTCCAGCTGCTGACCTAAGGATAAGTTTAGTTGTGGTGACAAGATTTGCTATAGCTAAGCATCTCATTACGTTACATCCAAGATAAAATCAGTATCCACAGGGATAGCTGGATTGCTTGAAATTAAAGCCTTTAGCTCAATGAAAAAAGCAGTAGCTTCATTGCCAGCATCACCAGCTGGACGTCCATATCTCCCCTGATAGCAAGATCTCTGTTGCTAAATCTGCAATTCCCTTTCTGGCTCATTGCATAAGAAATTTCATTTTGTTTTATCAGGACAGCCATAAGTAAAACAAAGCAAGAAATGACAGATAAAACCTAAGCCCTTTCTGCCTCTGAAATAAGATACTTTGCAGCAAGCCTTGAACCTCCACAAACTGACCTACAAAGCAGTGCAATAAAAATACAGGGAAATAGGTGTCACATCCACTACCACCACAGGACCCAGGGATTACATTTGCTTACTGGGTCAAGATGCAGTATAGCCCAAACATCACCTAGCTTGCAGAGGCTTCACTACACACTAAAACCAAAGGTAGTTGTAATCAGCAAACACTTAGAGAAACCAGGCCAGGTCCATAGATGATTCTGTGACCTCTTTCAAGAATGTCTTAACATTAGTATAGTGAGTATCTGCTGCTGAATAGCAAGATTTTTAGCAAGGAATGAAAGTTGAAAAAGACTCAAGAGAAGAAGAAAAAAAACCTGCATCCATTCCTAGAAAATTTACAGCTATGTGTTCCTTGTCTTCTACCAGCGAAGTAGGACCAGCAGGACCTTTGTAAAGATTCCATTTGTCACTACCCAAACCCATCACCCTGCATTAGTTTTATGAAGTTTTACTGCTAACTTCGCCCTTTAGAAGATCTTTGCAAATCGTGTAGATTGTAGAACCGTGTCTTGGGGTAAATAAAGAACTATTCAGGAAGAATAAAAGTGAAAAAGGAAACTACTATGTCCAGCAAACACCAGTTTGTGTCAGTTCTTTCTCCCTTCCCACTCCCTGTATTGTTCTTATTAGTTCTCATCTGTTGTCCTCCACATCTTAGAGGCACAGAATTATTGTGTTTTTTCAGTTGAAAAAGACCTTTAAGATCATCCAGTCCAACCATTCTCTAACTCTGCCAAATCTGATGCTAAACCACATCCCTTAGGACCACATCTCTGCATCTTTTAAACACTTTCCACATGATCCAGCCACATCCCTGGATGGCCTATTCCAGTGTTTGAGAACCCCTTCAATTAAGATGTTTTTTCTGATATCCAATCCTTCTCTGGTGCACCTTAAAGCCATTTCCTCTCCTTTCACTTTTTACTAGAGAGAAGGCTACTGCCTACTTTCAGGTAGTTGTGTTTTCTTCTCCATAGCACTGCTCAGACAGAGCTCTAAAACTATGCACTACTGCCAGTAGCCTGTCACACTGAAGTCCTACTCATTGTTTAGTTGTCCTACAATAACAAACTACAAGTTCCTTTTAATTCTCTATCAACACAGATCTCATAGAACATGACAGAAATAGCAAAACACCATTTTATCCATTTTACAAGAAGGGATCACTTCAGACACCATGATGAGTCACTGGCATAGCTCAAACAGCATTCCTGTTGTGATCTCAACACTGAACTCTGGCTCCATGATCAAGGCTCCTGAGAACTCCCAGCAGGATGTTGCCTCATCTGGGAAGAGGAATGGATTGCAGTTCCTGCTTAGAGGAGGAGGCAACAAAGGCTTGGCTTTGTTTAAATTAAGCAAGTGTCCTCTTCAGAGTGCAGAGCTATTGCTCAGAAATGTGATGTAACTATAGACATGCAGAGCAAGTGCCATTCAGTTTTGGTGCTTTGGGACTTTCCAGAGATGAACATAAAGTGAATGGCAAATATGAGGTACATTATTTGATTTTTTTATTTTTAATTGGGTGCTAAGCCCTAAAGAATAGAGTGATTCTTTAATACAAACTGCAGAGAAGAGCGAGAGAAAACAAAGATTCACCAGGAACGTTTTGCCTTAGTCAGTGGCCAGTGTTCTTGGGCATCCTTGAAGGAAAGCCTGCAGCTATGAAAGGTACTGGATCTGAGCCCAGACCACGGAACAGACTTTCAACAAAATTAAAAGAAGCAGAGGAAAGCGAAGAAACAGCCTGCACGGGCAATCTGGTACCAGAGAGTACAAGAGCTGATTTAGTTCTGTATGAGTAATCGATCTCAAGACTGTAAAATGAGATGGATTGAAGCTGTGTTTTAAAATGGGATACCAGTGGGAACCCCTGAACAGACCTTCCCAGAAGCCCACATATACTGCAGGATAATGCTTATGAGGGTGTCAGCACAAGCTGAGAGGCTTTTCCCCTCCAAGCATTCACTCCTGAATTGCTGCCTCAAGGATCTCAACATAGAATTCAGGTATGTCTTTGAAAGATGTCCTCAGCCTGGGTGGCACCAGGATAGGTGTTGCCTCCCTGTCCTAAAGTGAGAAAAGAGTCAGGCTTATGATCTGCCAGAAAAGATATTGCAGAAGCCCTGTCAGGGGCACAAAGGTGAAGCTTTTTTAACTTGGAAAAGGCTGTACTTACCTTTAGTTTCAAAATTAGTTCCAAAAGTCAGCAGTGAATGGCATTTGCCCCAAAGGAGACTGAAAACAGTACACTTTGCCAGACTCCAGTTTCAGAGGATGCAGCAGTCTCTGAGAGTCAAGTTCTCAGCACTGCTGACTGAATTTTAGCTTTACACACTTGTCAAAGCATCTGCATTTACTGCCAGCAGTACCAAAATGCTAGTTTCCACCAAAAAAACCTCTCCATACATACATCCCTAGCCTTCAGCAGATGGCTTGGTAACAGTTGTGCCCTTTTTCAGATAATAGATTAAGCCTCATAGGAACAGACATCTCTTCCATCCCTAGGACTCACTCTATATATGGATCACCACCAGTTGTTAACATAAAGATTTTCCCTTTCCAGATGAATGCCCCTTGCAGGATCCCATGCTCTATCTGTTCCTCTGGGGAATGGAGGACTGAGTGTTTCCTAGGGCAGCAAAAACACTCTGATGGAAGTTTCTTTCCCATGGCTCTTTGGAAGACCCTGAAATTCTCCATTTCCCTTCCAGCAAAATTCTCATGTTGCCTCCTTTTCAGGACATACTTTCATCAAGAAGTGAGAAAATGTAGTTTATTCTCACAGTTGAAGGGTGGCAGAAGCCAGGTAAGTTGTGATCGTAGCTATTGAGCAGCAAAACAACTTAAAACAAAGCAAAACGAAACAAACCCCCAAACAAACAAAAACCCAAGCAAACAACAAAAAAATAACCCCAAACAACCCCAACACCTGTACTCGGGGTGCAGGGACTGCCCAGGCCCATAGTGGCCAGCATTACTGCAGAGCCAGTTAGCCTCAAATGGGAGACTGAGGCTAAAATATGACAGATGGCCCCACAAACACATCCCTGGAGTCTGAACCACAGAAGTCACTAAGAAGAGCTACAGAGGTGCATGTGCCCGCAGGGCTATGATGTCACTGAGACATGGTGGGATGGCTCTCAGGACTGGAGCATAGGAACAGAGAGATCCAAGCCCTTCAGGAAAGACAGGCAGGGGAGAAGGGCAGTGGGTGTTGCCCTCTGCATCAGTGACCAGTTGGAGTCCATGGACCTCCACCTGGGGATGGATGAAGAGCTGACAGGGAGCTTATAGGTGAGGGTTGCAGGGAAGGTGAGGGAAGGAGACACCATACTGGGGGGGGGGGGGGNCTCTAAACAGATAGGAGCAGATTTACATTCACAAGCCCTGGTACCTCAAGGGAGATTTCAACCAGCCAGTTTTCTGTTGGAAGGACAACACAACAGGGCATCAGCAATCTAAGAGGTTCCTGAAATGCATTGAGGATAACTTCCTCCTCCAAGTGGTAAAGGAACCCTCAGGAAAAGGTCCTATGCTGCACCTTGTCCTCACCAACAAGGAGAGGCTGCTGAGGGCAGCCTTGCTGCAGCAACCATGAAATGGTAGAGTTTAAGAACCTTAGGGCATCAAAGATGATGAGAGGCAAGCTCACTGTTCTGGATTTCAAGAGAGCAGACTTCATCCTCTTCAGGGATCTGTTTGGCAGTGTCATGGGATAAAGCCCTGGACAGAAGAGGGGCCCAAGAAAGTTGGTCAGTATTCAAGGAAACATCTCCTTCAAGCCCAGGAGCAGTGCATTCTAAGCAAGAAGGTGGCAGGCAAGAGTGCCAAGAGGCCAGCATAGATAAGCAAGTTCCTCCTGGACTTACTTGGGCACAAAAGATGAGTTTTTAAGGAGTGGAAGCAAGAATGTACCACATGGGAAGGCTACAAAGAGAAAGACTTGGGGTGTTGGCTGATGAAAAACTATGAGCCAGCAATGTGTGCTGGCAGCCCAGAAGACAACTGTGTCCTGGGCTCCATCAAAAGCAGTGTGACCAGCAGGACGAGGAAGGTGATTCTCCTGTTCTGTTCTGGTGAGACCCCACCTGGAACACTGCATCTAGTTCTGAGGCTTCCAACACAAGAAGGATATGGAATTGATGGGAGAGGGTGAGAGGAGAGCCACCGAGATGATCAGAGGGCTGGAGAACTTGAGAGAGTTGGAACTGTTCAGCCTGGATAAGAGAAGGCTCCAGGGAGACATTACAGTAAAATTCTAGTACATGAGGGGACCCTACAGGAGAGCTAGGGAGGGACTTTTGACAAGGGCTTGCAGTGACAGGACGAGAAGGAATGGGTTGAAGCTTAAGGAGGGCAGATTTAGACTGGAGATGAGGAAGAAATTCTTGACAGTGAGGGTGGGGAGACACTGGAACAGGTTGCCCAGGGAGGCTGTGGCTGCCCCCCCGCTGGAGGTGTTCAACGCCAGGTTGGATGAGGCCTTGACCAACCTGGGCTGATGGGAGGTGTCCCTGCCCATGGCAGGGGTTGGAACTGGATGATCTTGAAGGTCCCTTCTAACCCAACCCATTCCATGAATCTATGGATCATCCTGCAATTCCTTCACTCTATCATATTGATAGCAGATGGTCCATAGCTTGCTTTTGAGACAGACAGTATTTTTTCACATAGGATATTTTTGGCTGATCTGGGCAGAGATTCAGTTGAAACAAAGGGAGGTTTAATGTAGAGGTATTGGTGAGGTGCCATTGCCAATTAAATTGCTTGCTTAGATGAGTTTTCTGCTCCATTTCACCATATAGCTACAGAAAGGACAGTATAGACTTGAGGGATGGTGCAAGGGCAGAACAAGGGAGCAAGTTTATTGGGTTTGGCTGAAGCATCAGGCTGATACTGCCACAAACCATGTATGGAAGGTATTTTAATGTAACATCTTCTTTGGGTGGAAGAGGAAATGGTTAAGGCTCAGGATGTCATTTAAAGGAACACTCTTTTGAGCACACACGTGATGTGTGTTCTAAACAGCCTTGGAAACTGCACTTAAAAACGTCTCTACAAAACGCTATAAATATTAGACAATATGACCTAATTTAGTGCCAGTAATTGTCTGCTGAGGAAGAATATTCCTGTTTCATATAATCATTCCCTAATAACGTTGTGAGCCAACAGAAAGCAACATTGTCTTAGGATGTCTGGGATACAAGACAGAGAAACTAACTGTAAAGAGGAAATGAAACTGATGTCTTTTGCTTTGTGTTCCAAATTGCATGAAGACCATCATCAGAAGAAAGGCAACAAGTTTTCTGTGGTTTTGTTTTGGGTTTGCTCTGTTTACAGGATTTAAGCGCCTTCCAGATTTTCTCTTCAATCTATAGGTTTGGAATGTGTCCTGTATTACTCTCCACCATATTGTTATTTCTGTACTGACATTATCCTTTTAATTCATGCATTTAAAGGTCACCCAAAACCCACGAATGATTGAAAGTGTGTATAAGTGCATTTTTAAAGAGAAGATATACATTGTACAGGGTAAATGGCTACTGTGCACTTTCCCACAGGAGCCCCTTCCTTGTGGGTAGTCTGCTCCTCTACAAAGGTGCTGAGCACCTGCAGTAGCTGAGGGAGATTGAATGCTCAGCATGAGCCTTGTCCTATAAGAAATGCTTCTAGGCTTTAGCAACTGAAGGAGGGCATAGAGGGGAGAGATGAGATAGAGACTCCTGTTAGCATCTTGTGCTGATTTTATTCTTGGCTTTGATTATTTTCCTTGTCATGTTTTGTTAGTATCAGCAGGAAACAAAATTGGTGCCATAAACTATCCATTATCCTCTGGGGACTGACAATGCAGATGGTCAAGGGAGTGCAATGTAGTAAACAACTGTCTAAAATAGGCTGTGACTTCTATCCCTTTACTATCTTTTTCCCTGCCTTTCCTTATTTCTTTTTGGCCCTCAAGGAAAAAAACAGGAAATTTTAAATAGAATGAAGGATACACCAATAAATACTTGCCATGAGAAACACTTTCATTGAAACGGCACAAGCTGTAGTGCTAGAAATTGTGGATTTAAAACGCTGACCTTTTAGTTCATGACTTGCCCTCAGCACTGCACAAGTAGCAGGGCTATCAGACCTGCCTGACTGCAAAACCTTTTTTTTTTTTTTTTTAGTTATTATTTTGCAGTACTATAGTGCAATTGATAAAAATTACTAGCCCCATTTCACAGCTAGAGAAAATAAATAAAACATTGGTTAAGGTACTACCAAGGTCAAAATGCTCCACACCAAGGTTTCCGCGCAGTGGTCGCACTTCGGGAAAGCACAATGATCTGGTGTGATGACTTCCTCTACCACTTACTCCTCTTTCCCTTTCTTTGTTGGGTTGTGACAAGGCCTCTGTGACAGCAGCAGTGCAAGCTGGTGTGTTTTAACACAACTCCTCAGACAGGTCCCTGGACAAACAAATGAGCAATCTAAACAGGCAAGGAAGGTGAGGCAGTGGGGTGGCCCTCTGTGTCAGGGTGGGATATGAATGTCTACAACTTAATGATTAAGATGACAGGGCTGAGTGGTTATGGGTAAGAATCAAGGGGAAGGCCAACAAGGCAGATATTGTGGTGGGAGTTTGTTACAGACCACCCAGTCAGGATGATGAAACTGGCAAAGTACTCTAGCAGCAGCTGGGAAAGGTTTCACGATCGCTACCTCTTGTTCTAGTGGGGGACTTCGACTTCCTTTATGCGTACTGGGAATACAATAGAGCAGAGAGCAAACAGAACCAGAGGTTCTTGGGGTGTGTGGAAGATAACTTCCTGATGCAGCTGATGAAGGAGTCAACTAGAGAAGCTGCCCTCCTGGACCTGCTGCATATTAACAGAGAAAGATTTGTAGGAGATGTGACAGCGGGAAGCCATCTTGGGCTTTGTCATCATGAAATCACTTTCAATTCTCAGAGAAGCAAGGAGGGGGGGTTGGCAGAACTGCCACCTTTAGCAGACTTTGGCCTCTTCAGGAGACTGACTGGCAGTGTCCCTTGCAAAGCCGTTTTGAAGGAGTTGAGCAAGACTGGGCTCTCTTCAAGAAGGAAATTGTAAAAGGTGAAGGACCATCCCCCCATGCCCTGAAAGATGTGCCAGCAGCCTGGCTGAATGGAGAGCTTTGCCTGGAGCTCAGGAAAAAAAGTTTCTGGCCTTTGGAAAAGGGGTGGGCCACTCAGGAGGACTACAAAGACGCAGTGAAGCTATGCAGGGGAAGCAGAATGACATCAGTGAGGTCCAAGTTTGCAAATGGAGAGAATGACAGCAAGCAAAGTTCTATTCATCCAGCTTAGTTCCTGAACCCTTCTGGGTTAAAGTTAAAGGTCACAATAAACAATCTCACAACCTTTTTCCGGTGGGCTACATTCATCCTCTTAATGCTTCTGAGTAAGCTTTAATGATTGTTCACAATGAATATTTATTGTATTAAACACTAAAAGTTCTAGGGACGCATTCTCAGAGAGAAACCACTATGTAGAAGAAAATGAGACTGCGTAGAATGTATGTACTCAATAATACTCAATAAAGACAGCAAATTGCACAGGTTCTGAGAATAGTTACAACTTTTTTTCCAGATCTGGGAGCTTTTTGTGCCTTAACTTTCAATAAAGCAGGCAAAGCATTTGACAGGGCATCTTCATAACAAAGCGCTCTCTGGAGAGTGTGACAAATTAATATGAACCCAAAAATTGCCGTAATTAAACCAACATTTTATTGGCGTGGATGTCTAGCTATTCCCCAAACGTACTCATTAAGAGATGCTGTGTGGCTTTACTCAACTATGCAAATCTGCAGGGTGAAAGGAGATGAAGGGGAGAGAGAAAAAAAACAGCAATAGATCTTCACAGGCTTCTAAGATCAAGAGAAGAAAATCCATTGTAATTTGCTAAGAACATCTTGCTCCCCTAATTGCATGGAAATGGTGGATTTCTGTTCTACTGCCCTAAAAACTAGCCTTGTTCAAGCACTGAATGCAAAGGTAACAGCCCTGATTCCAGCCATCCCCTCTCAGGGAGCAAATAAATACCACTCCTGTGGTATCTACCCTGCCCTGGTGGAAGAAAAGGACTTGGCCTCAGATACCAACACAATAGCACAAGTATTTATCACATTTGTCCTGACAAACATACCAGTTCTCTTTGCAAAGAACAAGCAGCCAAAAGGAGATGGTTTTGTGCAGCTCACAGTGAAACCTCAGATGGGAATAGAAGTCTGAATAGCCAGCATGCTCCTTTGCCACAGAAATGTCTGGCCAGACACAGGCTACAGACATGGTGTCTCTCATCTTTCCCAACAACCTGCCACTGCTGGCCCAGTCACAGAAGACATGCATTGAAGGGCAAGAGAAAGCCCTCCATAAACAGGCCTTTGCCACATAGTTCAGCCTCCTGGCCTCTTCATTCTCTAGCTGGAAGATACTCCAGCTCATATTGGTCTCGCTTCCAAGCACAAGAACTACAGCAAAGGCAGGTTTTGCATCAGCAATGCTGTGTGGTAGAATCAGCTTTCAAGAAAAGCCACCACCGCCTCTGTAGAGGCTGGTGATAGTACCTTGTACTACATGGACCCAAATAAGGGATTTCTCAGACCTGTGGAGGGCTGCTGCCTTGAGGAAACGGACACAGCAGCTACAATGGAGATACACTTCACCACCTCTACACAATAGAGGTACTGACAATTTGAGTTAGGAACACATTCCCATAATTGGACCAAATTCCAGCTGGGAAAATGTAATTTATGACCTCAGCAGCTCAAACCCAGCTGGAGCACTTCAGGACCATGTTCTGTAGGCAGAATGGATTATTTATTCTGAAAATCTTTGGTGTGAAACACATTTAACCCTCCATTTCATATCATGATGTGAAAGCCAGTATCTTTGAAAGAGCTTACTCCATGTTCTGTAAATGAGGGAGACCTCTGGCCAGCAGGATCTACTGATTGCTGTAAGCTAAGCCTGAGCTTCCACATCTGTGCTCAGGGCAAATCAATGTGCAATTATGACAACCAATGAACAGCCACAGAGCTGCAGGCATAAATAATGCCTGCACAGAGCTCTGAAGTATGTAGATACAGAAATAGATTCACCATTGACATGAACTTGAGCCAATCTTCCCACTCTGCCCAGGCCTTCATTTTCTGATGAAACAAGGAATGGAAAAACTCTTCTTTCAAAAGAGGCAGGATGAGAGCAGCTGCCAGCATAAGCTATATTTTTTCTGAGCACCAGAGGCCACTGATGAGAAGCATCATGGGAATGAAAAACCTCTCTCCCTCTTCTGCAAAGGAAAGAACCTTCTGGTCCATCCCACCTGAAGATACAGAGGAGTGGGCTTTGCCCCAAGTGCCAGGAAAGAAGGCAAAACTCTGATCAGCTCCAGTTCTGAGCCCACACCTTCTTCTTCCATGATGCTTTTCCAGTCTAAGAGTTCCAGAGTTATCTAGAGGCTGGCATCTGTCTCAGCCCTAACATCTTTGAGAAAGTGTCTGTTACGATGCAGTACATGTATCCATGACCCACTGGTGAATGCCCTGGTGCACATTCATATGCAGCCTTCCCTGTGCAGACTTCCTTAACCCAAGCATGGCCCAGGTTTTCCCAATCTCACTCTGGCTCATGCCTCAGACCTGCCCTGCCACTGTGGTGTGCTCACTCACAGCCCCAGGCATGCCAACACAATCCCAGCTGCTACCACAACAGCTATTCCAGGAAACCAATAGTAGTTTTTTGGGGCAGAAGTGAGTGCAGACAGGGTAATGTACACACCAAAATCCTGCACAGCTAGAAAAACTGTGAAGGGACTGCTTTATGCATTTGCAGTTAAGAGTCTTACATATGGAGTTTTAAAAATCAGTGTGCAGAACAAAGCAGCATCTTAGAAAGGACTGACCAAAGCCTTTCCTCTATACTGTAGAGAAAGGAAGGAAGACAATGATTCAAGAGCAATGATGCCTAGTTATGTGATCTGAGCCAGAACTGAGACATTGATCTAAGAGGAGAATGGTGACACTGAGGGAGGTTTATCTTGAAGAATTAGTCAGTGGAAAAAAAGAAAGGAAAACTAGATGGAAAAGAGAAAAGCAGGTTTACTTACACACTAAGATTGCACTGGGAAAAAAAAAAAAGTGGAGAGAGAAACTGGATGAAAAAAATACATCCAGATTTACTGTCTGGAAAGTGGGCAGTTAAAGAAGATTCGTTAAACCACAGAGACATCACTGTCTCAGCAGCCACATAGGATACTATCTATCAGAATTTATGGATCATGATGTTACCCCAAAGGCTACTGTTGTGATTGGCAGTGCCAATCAGATCAGCTAAGATGCAAAAGACCAACCAGACCATGAAGATTAAACTTTCACCTTGAGAGGCAGACACCAGGGAGAACAGTGGAGACACACAAGTAAGGGCAGAAGGGGCAGCAAGTGGAACAGGACTGCACTTATGAGCTTCAACTAGTGTTGAGCTGCCTGTTAAACTTGAACCAGATCCAAGCCCTGAACTGGCAGGTTTAAAGGGTATACAGCCACTGCCCTGTCAATGTCACCCCAAGCCCCAGTGTGACAATACAGTAATACAATTTTAGATGCCCTCCTATTCTGAAGAACTGTATCAAAATCACAATAGGCACCTAGCCAAGAGTGCTGTGCCAGCCTGGAACGATGTCTTTTGAACAGCTTTAAAGCTGGTCCTGTCATTGCCTACCTGCTCTGTCACAACTGGAATGAAATTATCTAAACTGTGGAGTGTACAAATCTTTCTGTGAATCAGCACCTAAAAGAAATTCTAAAGTACACTATTAAAAAGAAGTCAGCTGGAAACCAAGGCTGCTGAAAACATTGCGTTCATGCCAGGGGAAGCAGTTCAGGAATTCTCAGCACACATGAAATTTTCTAATACTCAGTAAGTGTATTGCAGCAAGTGTATGCAGTAAGTACTGCAGCACAACCATTTTGCAACCTGTTTTTCATTTAAATCAAAACAGTTGCTTTTAAACAGGCTTTTGTCATACTTTTTTTCTGCTTACTCCACTTTTTTCACAATCATGAACTTGAAAGTCTTGCTTTCGCTTTGCAGTGGTGAAGAAAACAGTAGAAACTGTGCACACAAAATTAGATTTCAAAAGTTGTGCAGTTGGCTATACAGAGAAAGACATCTGTTATGCAGCTTTTAAGTCACCAGTGTTACTTTAAAAAAAAAAAAAAAGCCAAAACTGAAAAACAAAAAGGATGTAAATCTGATATTCCCCCTTCTATAAACACTCTGAAGTAATGATGCTGCTAATGAATGCTGAATTACAGTGTAAATATAATAGATCAACTCCTGGCACCTAGATTATGACAACAAGATTTCATCAGGTGTAATGAATATGCCAGAGGAGTAAATAATGATTATCTCACTGTGTTAAAAATGTTACCTATTTTTATTTTGGTTTTCTTCCAACAAAGTAAATGCTTGAGGAGCTCATGTTAGCTTCATATAGCAGGATCTGGGGTTTCAGCAGCAATATCCTCTGGATTATTGCAAGATACCTGAGGAGGTAGAAGAGGTCTGACTGCTTGATGCTGTCAGAACAAAAGCAGCATTTTCAAATGATGAAATAGCAAATTAAGGAGGCTTTCTTGGTTGCATTGAATGAGTTTCACTTTACACTTCAACTCTGTGGCTTTTTCTTATTGATTTAGCATTGGTGTTTTCCAGTAACAGTGGCAAAATGAGGTTTTATTGTTCACAGAAAAAGAACAGCAAAAGCGATTCAGCAAGAGGTGGCTCTAGCAGACAGGAGCATTTTGTCTGCAGAAGGATAAGGACCAGGATTGCCAGGGTTTACTGCTCTGCCCTGAGAATGGGAGAAACTTTGGGATGAAGATCTGGGGGCAGACAGAGAAGACAGACATGTCACTGCAGAGACAGACAGGTGGAGAAAGCGGATGGTGCTTCACGTGAAGAAACGGGAGACAATCTATGAGTGTGAGATATGGGAAGGTCAACAAACCCAGAGTAAGCCTGCCTGTGTTAAGAGAACCAGGAAACAGTTCCCAGTTTAGCAACCAGCTGCTGCACCAACTGTGCCTTCTCCACTGTATAGAGATGACTTCTGGCTCAGATTTGGAGCAGCAGGATCATCTCTCCTCACCTGCAGAGGTACCTGTGTATCAGCTAATAACGTAGTTCATAGGCCCCAAAATAGTTTTCAGCAGAAATATTAACAACTGAATGCTGACAAAGGAAAAGAATGAGTGATTCTTCCTGAGTTACATAGAAAGACTTTAAATGCAGAGAACCACCCCCCCCAGAATATGCTAAGACAGGACGTATATCTGGAAGCCTTTTCCATACTTGGTGCAGGATGCAGCCTTCATATGAAATGCTTGGAGCACAGAATAACTGCTGGGAAGCAATCTCAAGATTCAGCAATGGCACAGTATGTTACAAACCCTTTGAAATACTTTCTCAGATCCCTTTTAAAGTGGTGTGGTATAAGAAGATTGCATTAGAGTCTGTGAATACAGATGTAGCCATACATCTGTATAAACTCATCATTTTGCTGAGACATATTTGTAAGAAGAGATGGTTGGATTTAGAAGAAAAGGTTTTGACTTTTCCCAAATGTGTTTCAAACTCAGTGATATTCCTGTTCCTGTATACTATTCTGTAAAGCAGGATATTGTAGATCCATTCAACTGACTAGTTAACCTGAGCTTATGGTTGCATGGTATCTCTGGAGAAACAGTATCTTTACTATGACCCTTTTAAAGTGTTATAAGGTTTTTATAAGACCATATTTGCCAGGTCTTAGGTGTCCCTGCCACTAGTTTGCACAGTCCAAAGCATCCACAGTTGCCAAGTCCTCATGCAAAAAAAATTTTTCCACTGGTACAGACATTACTTTCCAGTAGCTCTGAGGTCACTGAGACACTTCATAGCAAGATCAAAAGCCCTTGTTCTGTATTCCACAAAGTCTAAAAGTTCTTATGACTGCTATTACTTAAAGCTAACATTCTTCAACAAACTGTGCATTGCAGGTATTTCTTTTTCGCACCGTATGCAGTCTTGACTCCCACTTGGATAAACCCAGCTATGGCTCAGTCTGCCCTTTAATGATTAACTGTTTCTTTACTCCTTCTCAATGTATTTGAAAGTTTAGGACAAATGCAGTCCTGAAGAAGAAAACAGCGTTGCTGAGCACCAGGTCTTGTCTGATTAAATGCTGACCAATGGAAAGCAGCTGCAGATCCACCCAGGCAGAAGGAAGGGGTATTTGTTTATAATGCTTTGATTTTGGCCCTGTATGGATTAAATTTCAGCACAAGCAAGACACAGGAAGCATGCCCCCATCACACAACTGTCATAACTTGTCTTGACTTCCTCAGCTAGAAAAGAAGTCTCAAATACCTTCTGCGTGTATCTTATGTGCAAGAGCCCTCTTTCCTTCAGCACCAGCTAAGAGCAGCCACCACGGCTGAGGCCCTGTGCTACAGCCTTGCTCTTCAGCCCTTCTGCTGGGCAAGGAACCTCCACCGTCTGAGGCCAAACAATTGTGCTCAGTATTTTACTACATGCCAAACTCTATCACTAGTATTTCTCCTCCAACCCCCATCCCGAGTATTTGCTTTAATTCCACATTTTTACAGAATCAACCAGGTTGGAAGAGACCTCCAAGATCATCCAGTCCAACCTACCACCCAACCCTATCTAAACAACCAGACCATGGCACTAAGTACCTCATCCAGGCTTTGCTTAAACACCTCCAGGGATGTCGACCCCACCCCCTCCCTGGACAGCCCATCCCAATGGCCAATCTCTCTTTCTCTGAAGAATTTCTTCCTAACATCCAGCCTAAACCTTCCCTGGTGCAGCTTGAGACTGTGTCCTCTCGTTCTGTCGCTGCTTGCCTGGAAGAAGAGACCAACCCTCACCTAGCTACAGCCTCCCTTCAGGTAGTTGTAGAGAGCAATAAGGTCTCCCCCGAGCCTCCTCTTTGCCAGGCTAAACACCCCCAGCTCCCTCAGCCTCTCCTCATCGGGCTTGTGCTCCAGACCCCTCCCCACCTTTGCTGCCTCTCTCTGGGGATGTTTGAACATGTCAACATCTTTCTTGAGTTGAGAGGCCCAGAACCGGACACAGTACTCAAGGTGTGGCTTAACCAGTGCTGAGCACAGGGCACAATGACTTCCCTGCTCACCACACTATTTCTGATCCAGGCCAGGATGCCGTTGGCCTTCTTGGCCACCTGGGCACGCTGCTGGCTCATGTTCAGCTGCTGTCAACCAGCACCCCCCGGTCCCTTTCTGTCTGGCTGCTCTCCAGCCACTCTGTGCCCAGCCTGTAGCTCTGCATGGGGTTGTTGTGGCCAAGGTGTAGAACCCAGCACTTAGATGTGTTGAATCTCATGCCCTTGGACTCTGCCCATCTGTCCATCCTGGCAAGGTCCCTCTGCAGAGCCCTTCTACTCTCTAAAAGATCTCTACTCTCTAACACCTGCCCCCAGCTTGGTGTCATCTGCAAACTTACTGATGATGGACTTAATCCCTTCATCCAGACTGTCAATAAAGATATTGAACAGGATGAGGCCCA
>VXBD01011920.1:5755-21487 GCA_013399975.1 Indicator maculatus
GCTTGGCTAGCTCATC
The DNA here is from genome assembly GCA_013399975.1 of Indicator maculatus. Lineage (NCBI taxonomy): Eukaryota > Metazoa > Chordata > Aves > Piciformes > Indicatoridae > Indicator > Indicator maculatus. The sequence continues at coordinate 5,772 of VXBD01011920.1, forward strand.
TGCCAGCTCTCTCAGCACCCTAGGATGGATCCCATCAGGTCCCATGAATTCCTGAGGATCCAAGTGGCTCAGCAGGTCCCTTACTGCTTCCTCCTGGATTATAGAGGGACTATACTGGTCCCAGGCTCCATCTGCCAGTCCAGGAGGCCAGTTTTCCTGAAGACAGCCTGTTCCACTATTGAAGACTGAGGCAAAGAAGGTGTTAGGTACCTCTGCCTTATCTTTTGTTACTATATTCCCCTCCACATCCAATAAGAAGTGAAGGTTGTCCTTGCCTCTTCTTTTGCCGTTAATGTATTTGTAGAAATATTTTTTGTTCTCCTTTACAGCAGTGGCCAATCTAAGTTCTAAATGGGCTTTTGCCTCTCTAATTTTTTTCCTACAAGACTTAGCGATGTCCTTAAACTCATCCTGGGATACCTTCCCTTTTTTCCCAAAGGGGGTACACCCTCTTTTTTCACTTAATTCCTTTAGATGCTCCTTGCTCATCCAGTCCGGTTGTCTCCCTCGTCAGCTCCTCTTCCGGCACATGGGCAGATCCTGTTCCTGTGCCTTCAGGAGTTCTTTCTTGAACTAAGTCCAGCCTTCCTGGACCCCTTTGTTTTTGAGGGCTGTTTCCCAAGGAACTTTCTGAGTTAGTTCCTTGAATAAGCCAAAGTCTGCCCTTCGGAAGTCCAGGGTGGAGGTTTTGGTGCTGCTCCTCCTGTTTTCACCACATATTGAAAACTCAATCATTTCGTGGTCATTGGACCCCAGGCAGCATCCCACCACTGATCTCCCACCAGCCCTTCTCTATTGGCAAACTGCAAGTTGAGCAGGGCTGAACCCCTGGTAGGCTCACAAAACAGCTGGGATAAGAAGCTATCCTCCATACACTCCAGGAACCTTCTAGACTGCCTCTCCTCTGCAGTGTTCAATTCCCAGCAGATGTCTGGCAGGTTAAAGTCACCCACAAGAACAAGGGGAAGCGATCTTGAGGCAGCCTCCAGCTGCTTGAAGAAAATTAAATCAACCTCTTCTTCCTGATTAGGTGGTCTATAACAGACTCGAACCAGGATGTCAGACTTGTAACTAGTGACTAGTGACCTTCCATTTTATAGCATAACCTCTCAGAGTAATTTTCCTAACTGAGAGTCACAGAAATCAATACTTCAGAATGTTCAAACCCTAAAAACAGTTAGGCAGGCAAGATGTTAGTAGTGTAAGATATGGAAACAACATGCTTTCAAAGAGCACTGGCATGGAAGGCGATTCAGTTCTCATTGAGCTGCATATGTCTCACACCCTTATGGGACATAAGAGCACATAAGGTTCACTGCTTTTACAGACACCTTTCTGAAGTCCTTCCATAAGAAAAACAAATCTCCTGTAGCATCAATCAGACATAATATAATGCCATCAGTAAGCAAGTTTATTCCCTGTTATGTAGAAACTGGTGAAAGATTAAGTCTTCCCTCTACAAAATACATTTTTTCCAGCTAAGCTGTGTTTTCATTTTTGTTTGTGTGACTGTGTAACACATGCCTCAGCACCACTGGTTCACACCCACTGCTGCAGCATGTGGCAGTGATTACACATCCTGCTGAGACACAGCCAACCAGGCGGGACCAGCAGAAAAGCAGTCTCTTTTCTGTCATTTTCTCTTTCTACTGTGGTTACTCCACATCCACATACTGAACCAGTACCACACAAAACCTACTGCAGCCCTTCCATTTCTGCTGGCACAGAGATGGGTATAGGCTCACAATACGTATTTGTACAACAGCAGTGCCTCCAACTCACACACTCTCATCCCATTCCCTGTTTCAGTCATCCTCCATTTTTTTATCAAGATAAAGGAAGGAAAAGAATGACTAAGAAAGTGGGATAAAAAAATTGAGAAAAACACTTTCATTTTCAACATCTAGACTGTCCTTGCTCTGTACATTCTTTACAAGGTCTAAACCCGACCCTTTACTGCCACCAAAAAACCCACCTCTGGAACACGATGACATTCTGGTTTTGAGAATTTGAGCTCCTGAAGTTGCAGCTGCAAGAGTTTCTATTTAATTTCTTAACCAATCAGTAAGATCAGTCCAGCAAATAGGTGTTGCTACATGTATGTGAAGAATCCAGCCAAGTGCAACACCTCTCTCTGGGGTAAGATTGCTGCATGGAGTGTTGCACAGTGTTGGTATCCATCCGGAGGGCAAGAAATTCTTGAGAGAATCAAAGAAATTTATTTTTCAAGGAAATCTTTAGACGTACAGCTTCCAAGACATAATGTTCTGTTGAGACAGATACAATAATAGACGCTCCCTGTGGTGGTTACTTTCTTTACTCTTTTCCCTATGTACTTTTTAAAATCTTCCTATAGAATTAATTTTCAATGACACATTGGAGCAAAATTCATAATTTGGGAGTTCCAGGTTGGGAGGAAGGTTATTAAATTGTCATTGATCAGTTTACTTGCTAATCTACCTTTTCACTCCAGAAGTTTTTGTGCTCAACAGCAGGAAAAGAATGGAGTCAGAGGAGAAGCTGAAAGATAGGAGCACCAACCCCATCAGTAAGTGTCAAAGGGAAACATTAGCTTCAGCAGAAGAAGAAATAGAGGTCACAAAAGAAGAGCAAAACACAAATACAACAGCAAGACAATCTCTTAGAACTCAAAAAGGAAAAAATAGCAGTGAAAGAGAGGAGAAACTCAAGGGCAATGAGGTGAAACTCAGAGGAAGTGGAACAAACAGAGATGGGTATCACAGAGGTAAAGAATCAAGGGAATTGGAAAGAGACACACATTTTATAATATGCCTTTGCTGCAAAGGTATGACTTAAACTCTCGAGAAAATGCCTGTGTTTGTGCAGACTGTCCATCTCAGGTACTGGAAAGACCACACTGCATACATCTGCCTGAAAATAATCCATGCCATAGTATAGGGATGCAGTAAACGATTGATGGACTGGTTAAGATTATGTCAACAAAACAACTGCAAACACTAGCCTAAGACGGATTCAAATTTGTTCAGTTGTGAAGAGATTTATTATGTCCGCTCTTAATTCTGCGCTCATTGATCTATCTTTCAACATCCAACACAGAAGTGATAAGCCACCATAAATCCTAACCATCGAACAGAAACCATATCACACATTCATACGCAGTTGGGATAAGATCTGTACTGCCTGGGGATCCAAGAGTGCACAGTCTAAACATTAAACAGTTTTGGCCCAAGTTCAGTGCTACATAATGACAGTTCCATTACAGTTTCAGGGCTTTTTCAGCTTTTGTTAGGGAAAAAAAAAACAAACAACAAAACAAATCAACAAAAACTCCCAAAACAAACTAACAAATAAATTACCATGATGCTGTCCAAAAGATGGGCACTGAATTACATTCCTGTAAGTCAGATGTAGTGAATATATAGTAAGGTTATCACATAAACAAGGTTTGTTTGTATCTAAAATATATGTAGGTATATAAAAATTTGATTGCTAATCTCTGTAAACCTCTTAAGAGGATCTTAAATTTTAGGCAGATGCAATTCTACCTTTCAGAAACACATCAAAAACCAGGGGTTTCCTTCTTGTGAGAACTTAGGCCATCCATTGTGCCAGAAGTTTAATAAATAAACTTAATAAATAAGGTTAATAAATAAGTATTTTCCGAATCAGAACACATATTCTGTCTGCAGTACTTAATGTTTAAATGGGGGGGGAACGACCAAGTCTATAGTATTCTATAAAAATTATGCATATCTAAAGCAATAAGAAGCTGAACTGATTATTAACAAGATGGTTTTAAAATGTGTGTGTGGGGGGGGTTTAAATGTTTTTTTTAATTATAGATAAGAGCAAAAAGACTTCCTTATGGCATCTGGTATATAAAATTGACCATGCAGCATTATCTGTTTTGAGTGACAATTCTCACTGTGTGATTAGGAAATAACTTTCCTGTCAGGTGTTTTCTTTAAAGTTTTCAAAACAAAGAGAAAAGCCTGTGAATTTTTCTGCTGTTCGGAATTCACACAGCATACATGACCATGGAGAAAGAGTGCCATGAACAGTTACTATGCAAAAATTAAAGTCTCAAATTATTCAACAAGCTATTTGGTAAGAGAAGAAATGAACAGTTAATGGTGCCAACTATGATACCTTGAAGACTGTAACTGTTAACCTTCATTAATAATTTGGAGTAAATCCAGTGTTTTAAAGTTGCCTATGTCAGTACAAAAATTTGTGTGGAATCTTTCAAGTTCCTAAAACAGTTCTAAGCACAGCTTGGCTCATCTCCTTTGTTAAGACTTTTACAGGCAGAATTACAGAGAAATGCTTTCAGTTGCTACCCATTATCACTGTATATACTGAGGCATATTATTTGCCAGACTCAGAAAAACTGAGTGCAAGACACATTTGAGTATCAGGTGCATCTACTCATGACCTCTCCTGTATTTCCACCATAGAACTGAAAGACACAGAGCAAAGCTACAGCTCATTTTAGTAATAAACGTCTAGCCTTTGCCATGTGGTAATTAATAACTGTGTTTGTTTCAATAGGAATGTAATGAAAATTTCACATACAAGCTTTATAAGTTACTGGCATTTTGGGTTTATAAACCTCTGTAGTGTTTTCTACTGAAAATACATTTAATTGAGATTGTTTTTAAAGGACTTGCTGTGTTTCACCTTCAGTCTCAGTATCTGATTATGCCCTCTGACTGTCTTTTGGAGGCATTTGAAACATATTCCTAGAAAACACGAGTTTAGTAATGCCCAGTGTCATAAAGCAAGCAAGCAAAAACAAAATCCATGAATATTGGACATATGCATAACCTGACAATTCATAGAGATTTAGTAACTTTACATTAAAGGATAAAATAATTACTTCAGGCTTCATGGATACATTAATATTTCTATTATGTTACTTTATCATCCTTAAAATTGCAGCTTTAAGAGGTCTCCATCACAATAACCTGGTCCAGTTTGATTAGAAAAGCTACATTCACTTTCTGTCATAAAACACAGGTGACAGAAGCGTGGCAAAAGGGACTTAAGACTCAGTTGGTATTGAGCAGATGAAATACATGGATATTAAAACAATCACAAAACACAATGGCATCTACCTTCTCAAAGGAAAAAGAAATGGATTTCCAAGAATTGAATACATTGCAAATACTTTGTTCTGACATGTTTGATTAAATGGCAATGCCATAAACCCAGGATGAATTCCACCAATCAGACATTTAAATTTTTTTTCTGAATGGGGATTATCTAAAGTCTTAAGCAACCTTAAATCTTCACATCTACATAAATAATCCGTGTGTAGAAGTTGTTACAAATATTCCAGCCTTTTAAAAGCTTATTATGAGCAAAATTTAGAACCACTCCCTCCTCGTGTCTTCTGTGTTCCACCACTCCCCCTCTTCCCCCCAAATCTGCACAGAAAGAGAACACCACCCTCCAAGTAATTAAAAATAGAACATGAAGGTTATCAGAAATTAAGCATCTGATAATGCCAACTTTTGAATTCCTGTTTCTCAGCATTTTTTTCAAGTCACAACATTTTGTAATATTGTCTTGCAAAATGCTTTGGTTCACTTAGGTGAGTAGAAAGGTCACCTCACAGCTATCTCCTCCAACATGCTAACTTTATCTTGGTCTCTTGGTCTTTATTGTAAGCTAGTGGGCTTTTTGATGCAAGAAATTAATATTGTGCATCTGCTCCAAGTTGTAAGAACTGTTTCAAGCTAGAAACAACTGTGTTTTCTGGTTAAGCATGCAGTAGGTGAAAGAATCTTACACACCTCTGATGAAACAACCCTCTTGATCTTCACAGAGATGACAGACTCACTATTTCTTTGCTTGATAAGAGGTATGAAGTCATAAAAATTGACTGTCAATACTATTATTTACTTCCAGAAGGGTGTTTTTTGGGGGGTGTTTTTTCTTTTTGGTTTGGGTTGGGTTTTTTTGATTGTGTGTCTTCGAAGTTGCTAACTTTGGAGTTCTACAAAGATTTACAACAAAGTCATACCATGACTTTTGTACAACTCTATCAAAATGAAGCAGTAAGAGTTCAACAGAAATAAAATTAAAGCATAAATAGGTGAATAGAGAAACTGGTTTATGCTGGACATTTTTGGAACATACTTCTGAAATAATTCAGAGAAGGAAATGCAATATATACTAACAGAGGATTACCAGTCTGGGAACAAGTTCAAGTGATGAAGTTTAGTTTTTAGCAAGGCAGAAGAATGCAACCTTGTGGTGGGTTGAAATTTTCTCCCCAACATTAAATTTGCCAGACCAGCTCATTTGGAAGCAAGTGAAAGCTGTATTTACAAGCAAAACTGCAATCGGCAATGAAATGCAACGAATATGTACAAATATACATTTGTATTTACAATATTTATGGGTATTTACAGTTAATAAACAGCACAAGGAACCCCCTGGCCAAAGACCAATAAAAGCTAATAACTTGCCCCTCCCTACCCCGCCTTACCTCCTTGTACTCAAAAGGGACAAGAGAAAGGAGCAGAAAGATATTTTGTTAGACTTAGCCAAAACAATGCAGCCAAGGTCAAGCAGAAGCCAGTTAGTATCTCCCAGCCCAAGGAAAGTGAGAAGAGAGAGATAGATTGTTTTGCAAGCTAGTTTAAGTCCTTTATTTCTTCCAATGGGATTGTTTAGAACTATTGTTACTTTCCTTTTTACACCCAATAGCGACTTATTTACATTCTACTACTTTCTGTTCAAGATCTGTGAAGAAATTTTAAAGGCATAGCATAAAACTACCACAAACCTTGACCTCCTAGATCATAGCTCATCCTAGAGGACCTCATCTCAGTTTGGAGGTCTCAGGTTGTAGCTGGACCTCAGGACCTCAGGACCTCAGTTTGTAGCAATAATAAGACTACAGCTACTTTTCAAAACAGCTTAAAACTCCTACCTGCTATCTTTACAGCGAAATGTGCGTCTGTCAGGAGATGCACTACAGTGTCCAAGACTTGATACTGTAGATTATACGTTCAGTGTCTGCTCTCAAAGATGTAGGAAGAGTTCATAGCAATAAATGTCTGAAGATGAACACATTTTTTTACCTTGAAGTAAAAGAAATAAGGAAAAAAGGACAAATGTAGGAAAACATAAAATCTAATTAAACTACCAATAGTCTCTGCCTCTATGTGAACAGGTGCTTTCTGAGTTAGAAGACTGAGTTCACTTAACTCAGAAGAGCCAGGCTGAAACTTAACCACTAGATAAGGAGTAAATTAAATGCAGGCTTCAAAGTTCAAGCCTCAAGAGAACTCAAAACATCGATTTTCAAAGAACATGGGATTTCTCTTCTCTTTGAGAAACTGTTTTGTTATTCAGAAGTTATAACCTCAGGAGTCACAGACTTATAAAATCTGAATCAACTATCTCTCCCACATAGGGCCTAATTATTTGGAGATTATTTTGATACAAAGTATTAAAATTGTACCTAAATTTGTCAAAATGTATATTTTTAACATACACGCCTATAAAGCAAGTAAAAAGTAGAACTCTCACTCAATAAAAACATTGTGAGGTAATCTATCAGTGAAATGTTTGTAGAGTGCTCTGTATTCCTACATTAGAGCAGGAAAGCAGTCACAAAAAGGAGTCAGTATACAAGGAAGAAAATCTGTACACGAAATTTTCACTGAATATGGGTGGCTGAAACAATAAAAATAAAATAAAATATACAATATTACATGGAAATACAAAAAATCTCTGCAATTTTATAACAAACCAATGTTCATACTGCCTGTATTTTGCAAATACTTCTTTATTTAGGAAAGGAAGAGCTTCAGGGACAAATTTGACTCATACATGGATCATATTCTAGGGAAAAGCATTTATCTTTAGGGAAAAACAGCAGAACTAGCAACTGACATATTAAAAAAAAAGGAAAAAAAGGTATATATTGCCCTAAACCAGACAAGTATAGGACACTTAGGACAGTTTAGTTTTGATCAAGACGGCAAAAGAGAAGGCAATGCAGAATTTGGGCTATAATGTAAGGAAAAGCTTTTTCAGTTATTATTCTTTTTTTGCATTGCACACAAAGTACTTTTGCTAAAGGAAATATTACACTCGAGAGTCTATACTATATATTTTAGCATCAAAGGAAGGATATGCGGGGATGTGAAAGAAGTGTTAAACTAAGCAACTAAGTTATCCTGAAGCTTTTAAGAACAGTTTCTCCTATATAATTGAAGTAAGTAACAGCAACTAAAGGTTATTCCAAGGCATAAATCTTGCTGTTCAGTTGAGAAAAATATCTCTCTCTCCAAATGAAGCATAAATTTCATTTTAACTTTGATCTTTTAACTTTTTCCTGTTTGGTCTTTTTTTTTTTTTAATAATAATTTTTAAACAAAATAAGTCTGTGTGGATATACCTATATTTGGAGTCATAGAATCATAGAATTTTGAGGGTTGGAAGGGACCTCAAGGATCATCCAGTTCCAAACCCCCTGCCATGGGCAGGGACACCTCACACTAGATCAGATTGCTCAGAGCCACCTCCAGCCTGGCTTTAAACACCTCCAGGGATGAGGCTTCCACCACCTCCCCAAACAAACATCCTCTAAAGACAGCAAGGCAAATACCTTAATAAACGAGGATGGGAAGACAGAGATCCGTCTCCTCTTGTAAATCCAGATTTTCTTCCTTCTAACAGCATGATTGGATCAAAATGAAAATTCTCACTAAAATGTAATGAGTGAACTTCTCAAGCACTTGGCAAACCACCCCAAGCCATGTGTATGGATCTCCTACAAGGGAGCTATGGAAGGTCATTCAAGAAATGTAGCAAGAATTGTGAGGAAACATATCCAAAGATGATAAATATTTCCCTGTACTGTTAGGAAAGTTTTCCCTAGCTGGATCTTGGTATAAACAAGAATTTCACAACAATTAAAACTTTCTTATGAAGTCTTCATTTCTGAAGGACTGACTCACTCTTGAGTTCTGAATTATAGTAAAGACATGAAGGAGAATTAATAATTTTTTTTCCACACAGCTTTTCAATGCAATTTAAAATAAATTGACCAGTAGGTGAAGGAAACACATGTCCCAAACTAAAGTGTCTGTTTAAAAGAAGAAATATTCTACACTTCCATTAGGATCTTGTTTCGTCTGGAAAATTAGGTCTCTCACACTCTGCATAAATGCCTTCAAAAAAGCAAGAAAATTTCAGAAACTTCAAGAATGTTAAATATTTAGAACAAACAAACAAAAAAACCCCAAAGCACAGATTCACAAGATAGGTACATCATCTTCCACAGAAATAATCTTTTTCAGAAAAATGCACAACATCATTACCTGCCTCTGAAATCTCAATTCTATCCCTAGCTTTTCACAAAACTCATTGAAATAAGATTTCTTCTTATGACAAAATGGAACAAATTATTAACACTGACCAGCCTGCAAAACTAGTTTAGCTTTCTGCCAATGTGTACTTTTGCAGTAAGATGAAGCTTTGTGCAAAGCAGATTAACACACTGAAAATAATTTTTCCAGGGAACAATAAACTATCAAGAAAGGTTAACTGATGGTAGCACTTAATACAAACGGTATCCTGTTACTATCTGAAATCCTGCTTGATGGTAGCCCATGTCAGAAGTTCTCCAAACACTTTGTAGTGCCAAAGGGAAATGGGTTAAGTGAGGAGTCACTGTGATCCTTTCTTTCTGTACAAGTGCTCTTTCTGTCTCAGAAAAGGTGATGCTAGCATTTTAAGACATTCCAGTCTACTAAAGCAGCTTTAAGAGGGCTTTAATATACATTATGAAAAAAAAATCAAAATAGTAAAAGAAGCAGCACAGGGAAAGGTAAAGTGAACAATGAGATTTACAAATACAAATGAAACCATCTGCTGTAAAAGAGCTTTAGAGTATACAGGATAACAGTGGGAATACAAAGAAATCCCTTACAGAGTGATATTTCCAGATACTTTAGTCTAAGTCTATCAAAGTTATAGATATTTATTTATGTTTCATGTCACAGTATTTCCGATTTTGATAATTTCAAGGCATTTCAATATACCAGGTAAGGGGCACTGGATCCCTAAGAGTTTAAAAGTGTTAACATTCATGTTATAGAAAAGCAAGCCACTTATCTGGACAGGATTACTAAGGAAATTCAAAGTCCTTCAACAGTGTGGCTCAAAAAAGACAAGGACTCACTGTCTACACACACAAAACCTCGGAGAAGTTAGTAGGACTATTTACAACACATACTCTTTGTCCATCTGCTAAAATAAAATGCTTCTTTTCCACATTTTAACTTGAATATTTTCTCAAAAATATCATCTTAAGCTGCTACACAACAGTTATTTCTTCATTAAAGAAGAGAATATGTAACCTTTCAAAAGTTTCTTATATTAGAAAAAAATGTTAAGGAAGGCATTTTTATACATTGCAGGTTTATATACTATATTTAATGAGATACTGAAATGCTCTTATAAATCTAAAAGTCAGATGTAGGTTCAGGAGGTTAAAAAAAAAAACAACCAACCAACCAACCAACCAACCAAAAAAACCCTCACTAACACAACACAGCAACAAACAACAAAAAAACCCAAACACAAAAATGTTAAGAAAAACAAAGCCAAAAACCCTCAACTGAACCCAAATCAAACAACAACGAAAACCCCCAAAACGAACAAAGAAAAAGCCCACACCACATACAGAGCAAAAACAAGCCAAAACCAAACCAAACAACTGTTTCTCCCACAATAATAGCAGAGAAGCTGGTAATGAACCCCAGGATTAGCTCAAACTGGTAAGAGCACTTAGCACAGGGTTTTTTCCTTCCCTGTCGGGAGAGACATGGTTCTGGAACTTTGTGCTATTACAAAAGCCAGCAGGATCAAGCTACTTACTACCACCCAGTATCTCAGATCTGAGAGCTATTTCATATTCTTACTTTAGCAGTCAGTTTTACACGACCAAAAAAACTCCCAACACTGAGAGGGACATCACAAGTACTCCCATGAGCCTTCCAGAAGCCTCTGTGCAAACAAAAGAGTTCCTCTCTCCTTGCTTCTTACTTCATCTCTTTTCTTCAAGAAAGCAGAAAATTATATAATCATATTTCAAAGTAATATCACATAGTAGATTTATTTGCCTAGCTTTCAAACTTCCTAAATATTCATGCTACTAAAGAGTTTTAATTAGACTTGAAAAGGAATGAGAAGACACATAAATATAAATAAAACAAAACATTAAAAGTAGAGATGAAGACATCTATCCATTTACATCATTAAAATAATAATCACCTAATATTCTATAAAATTTTCTTGCTTTTAATTCTTTACATAAATTAGTTTTCTTCTTAGTAAAAGACATTTAACTTGAAAGCAGCATCCTACTTAGTACTCATGTAAAGACTCCAAGCATTTTATGCCTGCACAGAAGATGCAAAACGAGTGACAGCAGATGCTTGACTGCATCAGGTTGTCTTCTAAAATGAAGCCAGTTGGTCCCTGGACTGTATATACAGCTAAATGCTTTGTTAATGAAAAACATTCCAGAAAATTTACTAATTAAATGGCTGAAGGCATCAGCAAATCAGTTCTTCATAACAAAGAGAAACACATGTCCTGTCTGAAACAGTTCAACCACAGCAGTACTAAAATACAGTAAATAGTACTCCAAATTGAAAACAGCAAAGAAAGGAAATTAAAGTGGCAGAGAATATGAACTGCTTCACAATAAAATACCAGTAAGGCAATGTCAAGCACACAGAGCAGCAACATATGCACATGTCATGATTTCTGTAACACAGTCAGTAAGATGGAATAGAAAAAAACCCCTGCAAACAACTGTGGTGACAGTCCCTAAATATTTTTTTTAAAAACCCTACCATCCTCACCTGCCCCAAGACAGGAATTCCCTTCTAAAATATGATCTTGAGCATAAAGAGCAGGATTCCACTCACGGCTCCTTAACTATCATAATCAAATCCATATTAACTCATTTGAAATATAGAGATACTCCAAAATGTATGTTTATTGTATTGTTGGTTGGGATTTGGGTTTGGTGTCTACCCCTTGTAAGATTACATAAAAGCAGCGTGACCTGGCAGCACAACAGAGCAGGAGAACAGGAGTCTGCATTCCAGCATTCATGAGCTGCTCAATTCTTTCTCAGAATAGACAAAAAATTACTACAGGTGTGTAATCTTTGATCTAGAGAGCCTTTACATTTTATTCATGTAGAGATGTAATGATGCACCATAGTAAGGAAAACATAACTCACTGTTGTCCAGGTAAATGTTTCAGCATCAAGCAATCAGAATTTGAGCACAAACTTAGAGCTCAATGCATATTCACTTTTGAAATCTATCCAAAATAACAAATCAGCAGGGAACCATCTTTAGAATCACAAATATATTTAAAAAGCCTTCTAAAAATTATCCAAAGTTAGAGGAAATCGGCAGGAATACTGATTATAGGACAAGGATGTGTACGCACAGTACAAAATCTGATTAATTTCATAGTAGTTAACACAATATCCAAGTTTATGCATCACACACAAATCATCAGAGAAAAAAAAAGTGTTACTGCTGAAATCATATGTTGCTTTTTTCCTAAAAAAAAAAATCACAAAGGAAGTATTGAGTACTTCTAACTGAAACTTAGATTGCCTTTGTATCACATATCTGAGCCTGATTCTCTGCTTTTTCTCAAAATGACCGTCCTTTAAAGTGGTTATAAATTGCTATCATGCAAAGGACAAATTATTTTGGAAGGTTAGAAATCATCCTGCCACCCTGTAATTTCTTTAACTACAACACTGCAGGAAAGTAGAAGCTAGAATATATATGTAAGAAACCTCTGTTTAAGAAGCTATTGGATATCATCTTCATAGTACACACAAAGACAAATTTAGGAGAAGTTAAGTTCTGCCTATCGTACACAAGTTGGGCTCTACAGGGCAGCACTGCTCTGTGTAACAACCTGTTCTGAACAGTTACTGGGTACCTCCTAGAATGCTGCTAGACAACATGTGAAACAGCTACTCCATTACTACACAGAATCACAGAAACATTCAGGTTGGAAAAGACCAAGGATTACCAAGTCCAACCCAGAACCCTACTCTAGAAGGTTCACCCCTAAATCATAGCCCCAAGCACCACATCCAAATGACCTTTAAACACATCCAGGGCTGGTGACTCAATCACATCCCTGGGCAGCATATTCCAATGCCTGACCACTCTTGCCCTGAAAAATGCTTCCTAATGTCTAGTCTAAAACTGCCCAATCGCAGCTTGAGGCCATTCTCTCTTGTTCTATCACTAATTACCAGCAGCAGCCTCTCCACAGCATCCTTTCAGGTAGCTGCAGAGAGCAATGAGGTCTGCCTCAGCCTCTTTTTAAAACTAAACAGCCCCAGGTCCTTCAGTTGTTCTTCATCAGATTTATTCTCCAGCCCCTTCACCAGCTTCTGGACACAATACTTGAGGTGTGGCGTCCCCAGAGTGGAGTACATTCGTTTATGGAAGTACTTTGTTTATGGAAGATAATTATGAGCAAAGGGGCCTTTGCCATCAGGCTTCTATTTATTTCCATGCAAGCCTGAAGGGCCTTCGCCCAGCAAAGATTTATTTGCCTCTTGCACCTGCTGAACATTCAGCTACTCAATACTAACGAACAAGGAGCTATGGTGCAAGATTTTTACAGCAATAACGAGAGAGTTTGTTAGCGTGATTCTGATTATTCTGTAATGAAAGTCTAATGAAATTAATAAAGCTTTATCACAACCTGCAGGTATCTTACCAGAAGCCAAACAGAATATTTGAATAAGTTTGTGGGACATCTTCAGAAAGTTAAGGGAGGAGCAGGTGCCAAAGAAAGAAAGACTTGGCAGCACACCAGCAAGGAGATGTAATGATAGGCTGCACTGGCAGTTAAACAGAACACAATGTTTGTGGCAGCATCTTTTTGGACCAGGCTATATTGAGTTACTTGAATTGTCTCCCATATCTAAGTTTCCAAAGAGCATTGTGGTTTTTGGACAACTGAAACAGGTTGTCCAGGGAAGTCATGGATGTCCCCTCCCTAGAGGTGTTCAAGGCCAGGTTGGATGAGGCCTTGAGCAGCCTGGGCTGGTAGAAGGTGTCCCTGCCCATGGCAGGAGGATTGGAACTGGATGATCTTCAAGGTCCCTTCCAACCAAAAACATTCTATGAATCTATGAATATTCTTTCTTCTCAACTGTTTGATATTAACAGGTAAGACAGTTTAAGATTTTTAAATTCCTCTTTTAAAAATTGCATTTTTTACATTGGTATTAATGAGTTAATTAATCTGATATCTCTAATTAGCTGGCAACTTCTGTCCTTCCCTATGTATTTTCTATTAATTTCTTCTGGATACTGTCTGTCTCTGTGAGCAACACAGACCATCCTTTCCAACTACTGCAAAGCCAATAATATATAAAGAACAGTACTACCAATATTCTTTTGATTATCCAATCATTAAAAAGCTGTTATGTAGCACTCAAGTGTTCTTACAATGATACTTGAGGGTGTTTCCTGAGACATTCAAACCAATTACATAAAAACACCTCATTGCACTTACATCTTTTACCGTGAAACAAGACTGCTTCCTGTTTGCAGGTCTACAGGTAGTCAACCGTTTGTACTCCTGAAACAACTGTGAATGTCCACAACTCAGTTCACAAAGGGAAGGCTGCTGTTCGTGAACCCATACAAAATCAGTGCACAGTTCCTGGATTCCTTGGATTCCTCCCTTACTGAATTCACACAGTCCTTACAATACACTTTCTGGTCTTCAAACTGCGACAGCACCAGATCAATCTTTTTTGGCTTTGATCTACTTACAAATACTGCCCACTTCAAATTTCTGCAAAGACAGAGAGCATAACCAGCCAGGCTGTTTGCATACAACGGAAGTTCCCAAGGTTTAAAAATGGCTAAGAAATATACTTCGTGTCCGTTGCATTAAAGAACCACATAAAAGCTGTCCAGAAGAGTCACTGTACAAAGCAGTAAACATTTAGATTTTTACTATAATAGATGTACTTCCTGCTTCTGCATGGGGCTGAGTCATTCTGTTTAAAGATACAAGAATTATGACGTGCTTAGAAGAAAGCATTGGGAATCAATCATCTGAAATTTGTTACCTGTCCTTTGTGACTTGTCTGTGAAAAGCCAGAAACAGGCTACATGCATTTAGTCTATTAGATTATTAATAACATTTTTCAATAAAAATAGACATTAAAATCTAAGATTCAATGAAATACTAATTCTCATCTGAATCAATAGAAAGCAGGTGAAACATTTTAACTCATGAAAAACAAGGCATTGCCTGAAGTTATTGATGCAGTATTTATGTACCCAAAGAGATAAAGCAATCCTTAGTTTAAGTAAGAACAACCCTGTGATCCCCTGGTGTGCTGGTTTGAGGCCAGACAGATCCTCTCTTGCCCCAAGAGGGACAAAAGAATGACACTCACACAAACGGATTGAAGAGTGATGGAAAGTTTAAATGGAAAAAGCAATTGGTGAAACTACAAAAAACTACAAGCATAGTGGCAAAGATATCCCAAAGAGTATAGAGTCACTTACATAACACCCAAAGACCTCCCAACACTTCCCTTCTCCCCCACCTGAGGGTCTACCCAAACCCCCACTTCTTCCCACCCAACACTGCTAGGCTAGTCTCAGGCTGGCCAGGTCTAAGAC
>VXBD01011922.1:6253-35701 GCA_013399975.1 Indicator maculatus
GGTGGGGGTCGGGCCCTGCGCAGCCACCCGCAGGTTGTTTCTCGGCCCCGCCGCGGCCGGTGCGCCTGGGGCTCGCTGCGCCTCCGCTCCTCTGCCTCCAAGTAAAGCCTGGGACGGGGTGCGCACGCAGCTGGTCCGTGTGTGATGCCCCAAACGTGCCCTGCACCGCGGGAAGGAGCTGGCGCCATGCCCTCGGCCCGACCCAGCGCCTTCCCATTGCCATGCCCCCAGAGTCGAGCCGAGGTCTTAAGGGTTTGTCACTCAGTTTAAATCGGCCCTGCTGGCGGCAAGGGGAGGTTTAGAGGGGATAGTAGGAGAAATTTCTTCCCTGAAAGGATTCTGAAGACCTGGTCCAGGCTGCCCAGGGAGGTGGAGTCCCCACCCCAGGTGAGATAAAAATGAGACGGAAGAGTGACCACAGAGAGGAGTAGGGCAGCAAAAGAGCAATGCTGATAGGGAAGATGAACACCCAGGTGCACAAATCACTTATCAAAGGGTGAGAGCACTCTTTATTCCTTTGCCCCTTCTAGGAAACAGCTATTTCTAGAGCTGCTTTTCCTCTTTCCCTCCCCCCGGCAGGCAGGACAGGAGGGGGTGCTGCTGCCACCCCAGGAAAATCCCATTCAGGGTGGGGTTTGTGCCCCACTGGTGGCCTGGGCTGTGAAAATACAGAAGTTAGGGCTTGTTTAGGGAGCTGTACAGAAGACAGAGCAGTACACAAGGGAATTGTCCATCCCGAGGCCAGAAAAATTAAGCTAGGAATGAACACAAGAGAGGTCACAGCTCCAGCTTCATAAACCAGGAGCTGGCAGGCAGCCCCAAGAGCAGGGCCCTGGACTCAGCAGCTGGTTCAAGGGAGCACAGGGAGGTATGGGGCTGGGTTAGCCAAGGAAAACTCCTCTGCTTTAGGTTAAAAACATGAGATGGTGAAAGGAAAAAAAGGCTCCTAAGGAGCTGAAACAGATTGCATATGGCTGGAAGAGAGAAGAGATTTTGGAAAGGTAAAGTGAAAGAGGAGAGGGGCAGGGAGAAACTCTGCCCAGCATCAGGCTGTCAGACTTGTGGGGCACCAAGGCCCAGAGGGAGAAGGCTGCAGCAGTGGCATCATCTCACTAGCTAAGGCCATCTCCAGCCTTCAGCCCTTCAGCCTTCCTTCTGTAGCTGTCTAGGATCTCAGTCAGGGGTGACAAGAGGTCTTCAGCCATGAGCTCTTCGTAGGCTCTGTCAGTTTGTGTGCTCTGCTCATTGAGGTATTTCTAGGAGAGAGGCACAAAAAGGTGACCAGAGCAGTCCTGCTCTCCTCTGAAAGCTCTTCGAGGAGGAGCAGATGGAGCCCAGCAGGATGGAGTTCAATGAGCAGTCCAACCCCCACCCACAGCAGCTGGGAAGCTCTCCAGAGGAGGAGACTCTGTCCAGCTCACCTCTATGGACACCACATGAGTAGCAACTGCATCGAGAAGGTGTTCCAGCTTGTCCCCAGTTCTCCTGCTCTCCTCTGTTCTGGTCTGCAGAAGAACTTGGTATCTGCAAAGACAGCCAGAGAGCCCCATCAGGCTCTGGCCTTGCCAGGGGGTGTTCTGAGAGCAGGAACCTGGACGCACAGCAGGCCTGCCCATGAGTACCCAGCTCAGGAGGACCATGCCTGCTAGGTGGTGAGCAAGAAAGGCCTTCAGAGAGCTGGGACTGGCTTTGCAGGTTCCAGGCTGCAAAGTGAAGTCTCAGGTGTTGGGAGACAAACTCCTTTCCTTGCCCTAGGTATGAAGCCCCCTCTAGAAAGCAGAGCTTCTGGTGGGGCAGAGCCATCTTCTAGCTCAGTATGGAGCAGAAACATGTCAGTCAGTACTGACAGTGAGGTGTGGAGAGGGACACTGGTCCTCACCCCTAGCACACAGGGGGCCCAGCTAAGCTGCCCAGGCAGCTTGGATTCAGCCCTTACTGCCGCTGGAGGTCCTGCAGCTCCTTCGTGGCTTCGTCCAGGCCCTCGTTGACACCACCCTCCAGCAGCCTTTTGTGCTTCTCCAGCAGTTCCAGCTCCTCTGCCCACTTCTGCTCCTCCTCTTCTGCCTCCTGCAGACACCAGACAGAAAAGCCCAACCCTGCATCAGTCAGGAGGGGTTTTGTTCTCATGCCCATCACTCCCAGGGCTGAAGCTGTAGGGATTGTGTCATCTCCAGCCCAACCCAGCCCACTCCCTTGGTTTCTCTAAAGGGTCTCAAGGCTGCTGAGGTGAACCCCAAGGGGAAGAGAGCTATACAAAGAGTCACTGACCCAACTCAGAGCTCAAAGAACCTGGAAAACTCTTCTGAGGTTCAAACCTCCAGCTGGGCAAGGAAGCTGCTTTGTGCCTTGTGTACAGAGGAGGAGCATGAGATGGAAGTCACCACCTCTGCCAGGACAGTAGCACTTATATCAAATTAAGCTTTGCCAGCAGCTAAGTGCCCACTGTGGGCACTCACTGACAGCAGCCTCCCACACCATTGGCATGTTGCAGGCTCCTGGCTACCATCTGAGGTCTCACCACATAAACTCCATGGCCACAGCTTGTTAGAACCATCCAACAGCAAAGAAGTGCTATCTGAGCTCACCTTAGGAGAGCAGCACAACAAAAGGGACATCTCAGGGGGGTTGGAACAACAGGAATTGTCTGCAGCCACCAGGGCAGCTGTCAGCAGGGCAGGGAGTCTGGATGGGAAAGGGTCATAAAATCATGGAAGCATTTGGCATAGAAAGGACCTTTGAGATCATTCACTCCAACCATGATCTGCCCCTGCCAAGGCTGGGGCTGCCCCATGGCCCTCAGCACCACAGCTCTGCCTCTGGGAAACACCTCCAGGGATGGGCATTCAGCCACCTCCCTGGGCAGCCTGGGCCAGGCTTGGAGAACCCTTTCAGTGAAGAAGTTTCTTCTGATGTCCAGCCTAAACCTCCCCTGGGGCAGCTTGAGGCCATTTCCTCTCCTCCTATCCCTTATTCCTTGGGAGCAGAGACAATCAGCCAGGGAGTTGTACCTTCAGCTTCTGATGGTAAAGCTCATCCAGCTTCTCAGCTTCTTCCCTCAGCACTTTCACACTGTTGTTCTTTTCTACCACCATGGCATTCATCTGGAAGGAAAGCAGGGCAGAGTCACTCACAACCTCGCATGGAGGGGTGGGAAGGGACCTCTGGAGCTCCCCCAGCCCAACTCCCTGCTCCAGCAGGGTACACACAGCAGCTGCAGCAGCATCACAGTGCCCAGGAGTGGGGGTTGGAAGCTCTCCAGAGAAGGAGACTCCACAACCTCTCTGGGCAGCCTGCTCCAGGCCTCCAGCAGCCTCACACCAAACAACTTTCTCCTCCTGCTCAGCTGCCACCTCCTGCCTTCCACTCTGTGCCCCTTGGCCTGTCCCTGGGCACCACTCAGCAGAGCCTGGCCCCAGCCTCTTGCCCCCCACAGTTCCTTCAGCTCTTGCTGAGCNAGCACAACAAAAGGGACATCTCAGGGGGGTTGGAACAACAGGAATTGTCTGCAGCCACCAGGGCAGCTGTCAGCAGGGCAGGGAGTCTGGATGGGAAAGGGTCATAAAATCATGGAAGCATTTGGCATAGAAAGGACCTTTGAGATCATTCACTCCAACCATGATCTGCCCCTGCCAAGGCTGGGGCTGCCCCATGGCCCTCAGCACCACAGCTCTGCCTCTGGGAAACACCTCCAGGGATGGGCATTCAGCCACCTCCCTGGGCAGCCTGGGCCAGGCTTGGAGAACCCTTTCAGTGAAGAAGTTTCTTCTGATGTCCAGCCTAAACCTCCCCTGGGGCAGCTTGAGGCCATTTCCTCTCCTCCTATCCCTTATTCCTTGGGAGCAGAGACAATCAGCCAGGGAGTTGTACCTTCAGCTTCTGATGGTAAAGCTCATCCAGCTTCTCAGCTTCTTCCCTCAGCACTTTCACACTGTTGTTCTTTTCTACCACCATGGCATTCATCTGGAAGGAAAGCAGGGCAGAGTCACTCACAACCTCGCATGGAGGGGTGGGAAGGGACCTCTGGAGCTCCCCCAGCCCAACTCCCTGCTCCAGCAGGGTACACACAGCAGCTGCAGCAGCATCACAGTGCCCAGGAGTGGGGGTTGGAAGCTCTCCAGAGAAGGAGACTCCACAACCTCTCTGGGCAGCCTGCTCCAGGCCTCCAGCAGCCTCACACCAAACAACTTTCTCCTCCTGCTCAGCTGCCACCTCCTGCCTTCCACTCTGTGCCCCTTGGCCTGTCCCTGGGCACCACTCAGCAGAGCCTGGCCCCAGCCTCTTGCCCCCCACAGTTCCTTCAGCTCTTGCTGAGCATTGCTCAGATGCCCTCTGGGGCTGCTCTTCTGCAGGCTGCACAGCCCCAGGGCTCTCAGCCTTTGCTCCTCACAGGCCCCTGTGCAGCTTTGCAGCCTCCCCTGGACTCTCTCCAGCAGTTCTGTGTCTCTCTGTCTGGGAGCCCAGCACTGGCCTCAGCACTCCAGATGTGACCTGACCAGGGCAGAGCAGAGGGCAGGAGGCACAAAAGTCTCCAATTCTCCCCTGCACCCTTCAGGTTCCACCCTCATCAAAGCCATCTCCTCACAGATTCCCTTCCTTCTTCCACTCCCCCCCAAGCCTCACCAAACCCAGCCCACTCCCAGGGCCTGCAGGACCCAGGACCCAGCACAGCCAGAGCAGACAGCAAGGAATCTTCTGGTGCCCCAGCCCTGGCCTTGCCCAACCAACAGACCTGTTCCAGAGCTTCCTCAAGACACATCTTCCGCTGCGCGGTGTCCCGGATGTCCTCCTCCGTCTGGTTCATGATGTCCATGAGGGGATCCTGGGACACCAATCGCAGATTGGTCAGAGCAGGAGGGCAGCCTGAGCTCAGCCCTGCTCTCCAGACCCTGCTGAGGCACTGAGTGGGGCCCCAGCCCAGCCCCCCCTGCCCTGCTCACCTTGATCTCTCTGCAGCGGCTGAGGAAGGCGGCGCCGTCCTCGGGGCTGAACTGCAGCGTCAGGTCGTAGCCCTTGGAGTGCTCGGTGCTGGCAGGGATCAGCTTCAGCTTCCTGGCCAGCTTGTGGTACTCTGCCAGCTGCAGCTCCAGCTGCACGGCCAGGGCAGGCCATGGGGCAGAGACAGCAGGGAGTGAGGCTGGGCAAAGGCTGCACTGGGCCTTCCCAGCAGCCTCTGAGCTGCTCTCTGCCAGCCTGACTCCACAGCAAGCCACAGCACGCAGGAAGCTTTTATATCCCACCACTTCCAGGACCCCATCTTCCCATTCTGCTCAAGGGGCTGAGTTGGGCCCTCAGAACCTCCCAGAACTTGCACATGAGGGACCACTCTAGCCCTAAGCACAGAGAGGCTGAAGCCAAGTGCTGGCTGTGGCACCTTCACACCAGGGCTCACCCCAGTGCAGTGTGACCAAAGCAGCCTCAAGCTCTGGCTAGATGTCCCAGTTGTGTCCCTCAAGGTGCAGAGGAGCACCAAGAGAGGACATGGTGGTGCTAACACCAGGGATGAGCAGAGCCCCCCACATTATCCAGAGAGATTCTGCTCACTTCAGCCTCTGCAGACATCTGCTGCCCAGGAGGTCCTGTCTGCCTCCTCCCTGGAGGTGTTCAAGGCCAGGCTTGAGCAGCCTGGGCTGGTGGGAGGTGTCCCTGCCCATGGCAGTAGGGTGGAACTGGCTGATCTCTGAGGTCCAACCCAAGCATTCTACGATTCCCTGGCTCTGGAAGCAGCAGCACCTACCGCCTCCTTGCTCCGTGCATACTTCATCTCCTCGTTCCACAGCTGCTGCTCCTCAGCCTCCAGCTCCTTGCTGAGCTTGCTGATGGTCTGCTGCAGCTCATTTTTCTCACGGTGGATCCTCTCAATGTCGGCCACAGAGTACTTCTGGTTGTCCAGGACGTGCTGCAGCCGCGCGTTCTCCTGCCGCATCGCCTCCACCTCCAGCTCTGGGGGCACACAGGGGGCTGGGGGCTCAGCCTGGGCCACCTGGGCCTCGGCTCGGGGCTGCTAGGAGCTAAGCACATCTGCATTGATAGGCTCATGGACTTGTTTGGGTTGGGAAACACCTTCAGGACCACTGAGTCCAACCAGCAACCCCACCCCGCCATGGCCACAGGTTTCTTGAGCACCTCCAGGGATGGGCACTTCACCTCCCTGGGCAGCCTATGCCAGTCCCTGACCACTCTTGCAGCAACAAAATTTTTCCTCATGCCCAACCTAACCCTCTCCCTGACACAATTTCAGGCCATTTCCTTTCCTTCTATTACCACATACAGAGGAGAAAAGCCCAACCCCCACCTGGCTCCAGCCTCCCCTCAGGGAGCTGGTAAAGAGCAAGGAGGTCTCCCCTCAGCCTCCTCTTCTCCAGATTAAACACCCCCAGCTCCCTCAGCTGTTTTTCTTCCCCAGCCCTATTCAGCAGACCCTTCCCCAGCCTTGCTGTCCTTCTCTGGCCCTCTGCAGCCCCTCACTGCCTGCTCCACTTGAAGCCCCCTCCTGCCTCCCCTCTCCTGCTGCTGGCCGAGGCCTCCTTACCTGCTGCTTCCACCTCCTCGTTCACCCCCTCCAGCTTCTGGTCCAGGAGGGCCACATGGGACTCCATGTTGGCCAGGTAAGCCTGGAACTTCTGCACATCTTGCTCCAGAGAGGCCTTCAGCTTCCTCAGGGCCACTCTGCGGTCCTGCCAGGGGGGTGGGAGAGCAACCACTGCTGGCAGCTATCCCCAGCAGCCCTGCTCTGCAAGCTCCCACGGGCATCAGGCAGCAGCCATGGACAAGGCCAGGACCTCAGGAGATGCTGGCCCCTGTGGCATGACCACCACAGCAGGAGAGGCTAGAAGCAGGGCTTGTGTCATCAGCCTGGCACAGAGAAAGTTCTTCCTACAGGGCACCCAACATGGCACACCAAGGGCAGCTGGGGACACCAAGGGCAAGGGCAGCTGAGGACACCAGCAGCACCACTGCATGTGGGCAGGAGACAGCTTGCCAGCTGCACAGCCCCCTCCCCATTTTAAACTGGTTCCAGAAGCAGACCCCCAGCTCCATCAACACCCCTCAAAACGTCCCTGCTCCGAGTGCCACCTCTGCTGCCCTCAGCTCTCCTGGTACCAACACCTGGGACCAGAGAGGGGAGCCTGCAAGAGCTCCACAGCTTCTGGATCAGGGGGGTGAGAGTCAGGACAAGAAGAGGTGCCCCAAGGACTCTCTGACTCAGTGTCAGTGGGATCCCCACACCAACTCTGTGCAGGGTGAGAGGGGCTGGAGGCTCCTCAGCAAGGCCCTGTGCTGCAGGTGCAGTGCCCAGGCTCTGGGTGACTCCTGGGGAGGAAGGCCAAGGACAGAGTGGGGCAGGCAGAGCCCAGGGACTCACCGGCTCACTCTCCTTCTCCTTCTCCAGCCTGGCAATCTCCTCAGTCAGCCTCCTGTTCTCAGCCACCAGCTCCTCTGTCCTGGACTCATCCACCTTGAACAGCTCCTCTGGGAAGGAGCAGGAGGGAATCACAAACTGATCTCACCAGGCACCATCATACCTGCTCTGGCAAGCACCATCACCTGGACAACCATCCCCAACTGCAACCACCCCTGGACCAGCAGGAGCAAGCCCATCAAAACCACCTCTAAAGAGCTCCAGAGCAGGCTATTGCCACAGCTCCTAGGAACTGAGCTCCCTGGCTCAGAGTTGTAGCCCCTGCTCAAGCTTCCTTGAGTCAGACAGCAACTATCTGCAGAGGTGGAACTTCACCTGCAGAGCTCTGCAGTGCTCTGCAAAGCCACCCAACACAAGAGGGTGGCTCAGCTCCAGGTGGCAGCAGAGCATGCCCAGCTCCTCCAGCAGGCCCCATCAGCAATGATGCACCCAAAGAGGCTTCAGCCTGAGGAGCTGAGACGTGCTGAGGGACTTCAGTACCCCAAACCCAGCTGACTGCCCCTCAGGCAAAGCCCTCCACCCAGGGACTACTCACTCAGCTTGGCCTCCAGCTCTGCATCCTGCTCCTCAAAGGTGTCTGCCCCCTTCATGAAGAGCTCGTAGCACTTCACAGCATAGTCCATGAAGAGCTGAGAACAAAGCCAGAAGTTCTGTCAGTGCCTGCCAGGGCTGTGCAGCTGGAGAGGCCAACGCTGCCCACACACCCAAAACAGCTTCAGTGGTTTGAGCAAACTGCTGCAGAAATCAACTCCTCCTCCTCTCCTAGAGGAGCTGTGAGCAGCTTGTGCCAGGCATCAAGAATGGACATCAAGGATGTCGCTGTCCTGTCCCTGGGCACCACTGAGGAGAGCCTGGCCTCAGCCTCTTGCCCCCCACAGCTCCTTCAGCTCTTGCTGAGCATTGCTCAGATGCCCTCTGGGGCTGCTCTTCTGCAGGCTGCACAGCCCCAGGGCTCTCAGCCTTTGCTCCTCACAGAGCTGCTCCAGGCCCTCCCTTGGGCTCTCTCCAGCAGTTCCCTGTCTCCCTGGCATTGGGGAGCTCAGCTGACCACCCCTGGGTGTCCCTGCTACCTTGTTGTGGATGATGCCATCCTCTGTCTCTCCTCCCCAGCTCTGGTCATCATCGAAGGCTGCTGTGTTCTCCCTCATGGCAGTGAAGAGCTGCAAGGACAGGTGGAGAGGGTGAGCAGCAAGACCCAGCCCACTCCCACCTTCAGGAGGAGCACACTTGGGTAGCTGCTACTGAAAAGTCCAACCTTAGACCTGTGATGAGCTGGCAGAGGGCATGAGATCAGCACTGGAGGCACAGGACTGGCCTAGAGTCACGGACTGGGTAGGGCTGGAAGGGACCTTAAAGATCATCCAGTTCCAACCCTCTGGGCAGGGGACACCTTCCTCTAGACCAAGCTGCTCAAGGACCTATCCAACCTGGCCTTGGAATGGAGATTCCACAGTTTCTCCAGGCAACCTGTCCCAGTGCCTCAGCAGCCTCCTGGGGAAGAATTTCCCTCAACTGCCCTATTTTGGTGTCTGAGTTTTCCCACTCCCCCTTTCTCAGGCACCAGGTGATGTGCTGCACACAGCTACAGGATCACCAGCACAGAGCTCAGCAGGTACCAAACAGGGATATCTGCATTTGTCCTGCAACCAGGGAACTGGAAGAGACCTTGCAGATCATGGAGTCCAACCCTTAACCCAGCACTGCCAGGGCACCACCAACCCATGGCCCTCAGCACCACATCTCCTCCAAGGCTTTGAAACTCCTCCAGGGGTGGGGACTCCACCACTGCCCTAGGCAGCCTGGGCCAGGCCTGGACAACCCTTTTGGGGCAGGAATGTTTCTTTCTGGAAACAAAGCAAAACCTTCAGGAGGCACTTCAGAGATAGGTCTAGAAACAGCCTCTCCCCCAGCCTGCAGTGGCTACACTTGGCTTGGAGAAGCCAACCCCTACCTTGACACAGTCAATCAGCCAGACCAGAGCTGCCACGATCTGAGGCCAGGTGTGTGGGGCTCCCACTGTGTACATGGAGCTCTTGGACAGAGCAAAGGGGTACCTGCAGGGAAGGAAAGGACACTGTGAGTTGCTGCAGTGAGGAACCCAACCCAGCAGGTGTTCACAGGACACCAAGCCATGGAAGGGAGGACAAACTCAGTTGCCCTTCATACTGCACCTGGAAGGGAGAAGAACCAAGCCCTGACTGCATGGATTGATGCCCTTGGGAATTCCACAGCTTCTCAAGGTGAGGGAGCCAGGAGGACCATCAAATCCAATTCCCCGCTCCTTCCAGGACTACCCAACTCTAAACCATCCATCTGAGAGGCTGGAGCCTCTCTACTGTGAGACCAGGCTGAGAGAATTGGAATTGTTCAGCCTAGAGAAGGCTCCAGGAGACCTTCTGGTGGCCTTTTAATGCTTCAAGGGGGATCAGAAAGCTGGGGACTTTTTCTCAGGGCCTGAGGTGCCAGGCCAAGGGGGATGGTTTGGACTCAAAGAGGGCACTTGAGAGTGGAGAGAAGGGAGAAATGTTTGACACTGCAGGTGGGGAAAGCCTGGCTCAGGCTGCCCAGAGGGGTGGGAACTGCCCCATCCCTGGGACCACTGCAGGTCAGGTTATTTGGGGCTCTGAGCAGCCTGCTCCTGCTGGGAGGTGTAGGGGTTGGACTGGATGGCCTTGGAAGGTCCCTTCCCACCCAACCCCGTCTATGACAGCTGCTGCTAAACTGACCTAAACTATTGCCCTTGAGCCACCTGGGCTGGGAGTGTTTCCAGCCCAACTCTTTAGGGTCAGCCAGAGCTGCCCTGCACAGTCCCCAGCTTCCCCAGCCCAGGCTGTCTCCCAGCTAACGAGCACCTTACCCAAGCTCTTTAAAGAGTCTGGGGATTTCCTCTTCAAACTTGGAGCCAGGCAGCTCGTAGGAAGGGCAGAGGAAGCCATAGATGAAGGTGAAGATCTTGAGGAAGTCCTTGACTGAGGGAGACTGCAGGGACTTGATGGAGACGTTGTGGGCGTAGCCGTTCTCGGCCAGGAACTAGCAAGGAGCAAGGCAGGGGCTGAGCAGCCAAGCTGAGGCCAGGGCTGAAGCCACAGAGCAGCCAGGCCTTGGGCAGTGCCCTGCGTGCCCAAGGGGCCAGGCTGGGCAGGAGGAGTCACCTCAGAGAGCCGCTTGATGCACTGCTGGATGAAGGCCTTGTCATGGAGGGGCCTGGGGTCCTTTATCTTCTCCGTCCCAAAGACGCCGAACTGGCTGCTGCGGGAGCCCCCGGCCCCGCTGGTCCTGAGCGGAGAGCAGGCACAGCCTGGGGCAAGGCTCTGGGCCCCCAGCTGCTCCTCACCAGCCCTGTGGCCCCAAGACCAAGGGCTTGGCTTGGCTGCCCTTTTCTCGACCTGCTCCAGCCCCTAACAAAATGAAGCTCCAGAGAGCAGAAGGATATCCAGGGCTGGGGAACGCTGGAAGGTTTGGGGCTCAGAGAAGAGGACAACAAGGCAGAGCATGCTGCAGATGTTGCTCTGCCTTAGGCAGATGTGCTCAGGAGCTCTCAGCCATGCAGTGCTCACTGTGCCAAGAGGAAGAAGAGCTCTCACAACACTTCCCAACCCACCAAGGCTGACTGAAGGCCTGCAGCTGCAGACACACTGCTCCCTACCACAGAGCCGCTGTGTCCCAGTGCTGCAGGGCTGTCCCTGGTTCTGCCTGCAGCACAGCTCCATACCTGTGCCCAGCAGAGCTGACTTTCCTCTCCGCAGTGCCAGGGGTGGGCTTGCTCACGCTCAGCTTCCCAGATATGCCTCTGTCCTTCCTGAGGGGCAAAGAGAAGGCTTCAAGGGACTGTTGGAGATGTGTCACAGGCAGACCAATGGATGGATGAAGGGGAGCTCCTTGCAGGACTGGAGCACTTTTGTGTGCAAACCACCTCTGCTGCAAGGGGTTTTCCCTCTGTTGCTCCCACTTGCCTGCAGTCCCTGCACACCCACCCCAGGACACCTGTTCAGAAGGAGTTTCCCAAACCATTTCCAGCAGGAGCATCAGCACCACTTACATCTGGGGTGTCTGGAGACCAAAGAGACCCATCTTGTTGCTGTCCTGCACCCTCAGAGCCGTGATGGACTGCCGGCCGCTGCTGCCAGCAATGATGGAGCTCCTCCTCATGGTGACCCAGCTGGAGAGTGCAGCACCCAGGAGCTAGGAGCAGTGGCTGTGGTGGACAGCACAGGCACCTCCTACACAGGCAGGAGGAGCAGCAGAACTCTGCTGTAGACCAGCCACTGAGACAGCTTCCAGCCTCCTTGGGTTCTCCTTAAAGAAAAGCAGCCACGGACAGAAGAACAGCGGCGCCGTCAGACACAGCCTCTCGGATCAACCCTTGCATTGACGACAGGGTCAAGCTTGGCCTGTGGATCTGCTCACTTCTAATCTACAGCTGCCCTTCATCCTGGCCCGCTCCAGCCCCTCCCCGTCCAAAGCACGGGGGCCGCAGCAGAACCGCGGGCCGCAGCANCAGGCAACGACCGACCCTGCGGCTCCGCTCAGCGGCCCGCCTCGATCCCAGGGCCCGTTCCCACCTCACAAACCCAGCTCTGCGACCCGCCCGTTAGCCGGCACTGCTGCGCCTCGGCAGTTTCAAACCGCCCGCCAAGACGTCACACTGTGCGACGCGGTGACGTCATATGCAAGCGCCGAGCGGCAAGGGCGACCGGAAGTGTCATTTCCGCTCGCCCACCCCCGTCCGATCCCACCGGAAGTGGGTAACCGTCATGTCCGATAGCAAGATGGCGGCGCCCAGAGGCGACGGATCAATGGAGGTATGTGGCCGAGACCCTGCCGTACCGAGCCCCTGGGCTCGCAGCGAGGGACAGGGGTGGAGGGCAGCCCTGCAGCGGCTTCAGTCCTGCACCGGCTTCAGCCCCGCACAGCGCTGGCTGTAGCGGCTCCTCCTTTTCCTCCCGGCGTCGCGAGGCCTGCTCCCATATTCAGGCCGCGCTTCCTGCCTGCGGCCGGGGTGAGGCAGGAGCGGTCCGGTTTTGGGGCATGAGCGGTCCGGTTTTGGGGCCTAAGCGGTCCGCTTTGTGGAGAAAGCGGAGCTGCTAGGCCCCGCGTGTCTGTGTTCTCCCAGTGCAGTCACTCATATTCTTAGCCAGGACCATTGCTGTGTCGTGCTACTGTTTCCTTGCTAACGGAGCTGTCTCAGAGTAAATCGATCAATTCTCGACGCTTCTTTAGGTCTGATTTGCTGCAGAGCAGTGCAGTAGGCACCGACAGATGTGGTAACATGCAAACAACTGGAGTCAGGAGTGCCTGCAGCATGTTTCAAGCTCCCATGGCTATGCTGGCAGAAGGTCAGTGCTGCTTTCTGACCCAGTAACACCTGAAAGCGTTCAGATCGCCCCCAGGGAGGAGCTGGCTGCAGGAGGTGCCTGTGCTGAGCAGCCCTGGCTGCAGGGAGTTGCCTTCTGCTCTGGCAAGGCAGTGAGGATGGCTGTGGTGCATCGGCTGGCAGCAGGGTGGCTGGTGGATCACCTGGCCTTCATCAACCAGTGTGGCTATGAGATCTGGGACTCCTCTGCCTGCCCTGCTGCTGCAACATCTCCTGGAGCTTGCTGTGCTGCTTCTGCCCTTGGTGCTACCTCCTTGTCAAGAGATGGGCTGGAGCCTGGGCCTGCAGCTGGGAGAGAGGCAGGAGGTGAAAGAGCCAGAAGGAGATTTGTGTTTCGGGAGGAGTTCTTTGACATCGCTCAGCCCCACATAGCTGCAGCTACCGGGGAGCAGCTGAGGCAGGGATGCTCTGACCTGAGTCCTACAGGTGGAAAAGCCAACAGCAGCAGAGAGGAACTCTCACAGGGAGCCCAGAGTGGCGTTGGAGGCTCTGTTTGCAGTGCTAGGAAGGTGAGTTCTCTGTAATGCACTGACCTCCAGTTATTCCTGGGAGAGAAGAGGCTTGTGTGTGTTTCATACAACCATGGAATCCTTTGGGTTGGAAGAGACCTTTGAGATCATGGAGTCTGCCCCTTAACCCAGCACTGTCAGGGCACCACCAATCCATGGCCCTCAGCAGCACATCTCCAGGGCTCTGAAACCCCTTCAGGGATGGGGACTCCACCACTGCCCTGGTGGTGGCCTGGGCCCGTCCTGGAAAACCCTTCTGGGGCAGAAATTGTTCTTCATGTCCAGTCTGAATCTCCCCTGGGGCAACTTGAGGCCATTTTCCATGTTCCTTGGGAGAAGAGCCCAGCCCCCACCTGTCTTAGGCCTCCTCTCAGGGAGCTGTAGACAGCAATGAGGTCTCCCCTCAGCCTCCTCCCCTGGCTGAACACCCTCAGGTCCCTCAGCTGCTCCTCATGCAACTTTTCCACAGCAGGCTTCAGGATGCATGAAAACTGCAGAGCCTCACAGGAGGTCCTGGGGTGCCCTGTGTTAGTGATGGGCACCCCATGGCTCAGCAGCAGCAGCAGGTTGCTCACAGATTTTCTGTCCCAGGTTGTAGTCAGGCCCCTGAGGCCCTCTGGCAGCTGTCCAGGTTGTGCAGGTGACCCACAGGGCAGGAGAGGGTAAAGGTCCTCTCAACAGGCTGGGTGTGGAATGCTGTCCCCTGTGGAGCAGGACAAGGAGAGCCTCAGCTCCACAGGGGTCCTGATTCTGTGTCCTTGTGTCCTCACTGCAGAAACGCAAACGGCAGCAGGAGCTCAACCAGGGGGAGCTGGAGGCCCTGCAGTACCACTCCAAGGTGAGGACAGCCAAGGGCAGCCTTCCCCTGCACAGGGCCTGTCCTGGGTGCAAGTCATGGTTGCAAACAAGTTCTGGTCTGGGAGCTCCTTCCACTAAGGGGAGTCCCCAAGTCCCAGCATGGAGGGGTGGGAAGGGACCTCTGGAGCTCCCCAGCCCAACCCCTGCTCCAGCAGGGCACCCACAGCAGCTTGCCCAGCACCACAGTGCCCAGGGAGACTTGGAAGCTCTGCACACCAGGAGACTCCACAACCTCTCTGGTCAGTCTGCTCCAGGCCTCCAGCACCCTCACACCAAACAACTTTCTCCTCCTGCTCAGCTGCCACCTCCTGCCTTCCACTCTGTGCCCCTTGGCCTGTCCCTGGGCACCACTCAGCAGAGCCTGGCTCCAGCCTCTAGCCCCCCACAGCTCCTTCAGCTCTTGCTGAGTGTTGTTCAGAAGCCCTCTGGAGCTGCTCTTCTGCAGGCTGCACAGCCCCAGGGCTCTCAGCCTTTGCTCCTCACAGAGCTGCTCCAGGCCCCTCAGCAGCTTCCCAGCCTCCCCTGGACTCTCTCCATCAATTCTCTGTCCCTCTGGGACTGGGGAGCACAGCACTGGCCCCAGCACTGCAGCTGTGGCCTGACCAGGGCAGAGCAGAGGGTCAGGAGAACCTTCCTTGCCCTGCTGGCCACTCTTTTCTTCATGCCCCCCAGGACCCCTTTGGCCTTCTTGGCCACCAGGATATATTGCTGGTTCCTGGGGACCTTGTTTTCCCTTAGCACTCCCAGCTCCTTCTTCTTGGAGCTGCTTCCCAGCAGGTCCCCCCTCAGCTGTCCTGCTGCAGGAGGTTGTTCCCTGCTAGGGGCAGGGCCCTGCACTTGCCCTGGTTGGACTCCATGAGGTTCTCTCCCCCAGCTCTCCCCCTGGCCAGGTCTCCCTGCACAGCTGCACAGCCTCTCAAGGTGTCACCTCTGCAGTCCCTGCAGTGCACCCAGAGGATGTTTGCTGTGCTCTTGTGACACAGGCTGGAGGGGATCTCAGTGTGTGCCCAGCATCCTTTGCCCACTCTGGGTGGCCAATGGTTTGGTTTCTGGCACATTTCCTGATCCCGGAGGTACCTGAAGCATTTCCCTTGTTTCTTGGTGCCCATCCAGGTCAGGAAGCTCATCTGGGAAGGCACCTTGGGTTTGGTCCAGGAAGGGCTCAGGAGTGGATTCCTTCAGCCCAGTGCTGCAGGACTGGGTCACAAGAGGAAAACTCTCCCTGGGCACATTGGCTGTGGGCTGGCTGAGCTCTGTGACATGGCCAAGTGGTTGCCAGCTGTGGATGAAGGCCACCAGCCAGCTGTGCAGGTGCTAGGTGAGGAGAGCTCCCTTCCAGAGCAGGCCCAGCTCTCCTGCCTCACAGAGAACAGCTCCAGCTCTGCAAGGATCGTGGTGGTCATGGGGCAGAAGTATCTGGTGCCACCAAGGAGCAGCTTCCTTCTCTCTGATGTCTCCTGCCTGCAGCCCCTGCTGAGCTGTGAGTATCTGCAGCTGGCAGGGCTGAGCTCTGCCCTGCTGCCTGAGCAGGTCACTTGGTGGCCAGCAGGAACACAGCTGCTGCAGGCTGGCAAGGTGCTGGTTCTCACCTGGGACAGGCAGGGCTGTGTTAACCCAACCCTGCCAGTTCCACCACTAACCCATGGTCCTCAGCACCACATCTGCAGGGCTGGGGACTCCACCACTGCCATGGGCAGCCTGGGCCAGGCCTGAACAACCCTGAAGGGATAGAAATTGTTCCTCATGGGCAACCTGAATCTCCCCTGGGGCAACTTGAGGCCATTTCCTCTTGTCATAGAATCATAGAATTGTCAGGGTTGGAAGGGACCTCAAGGATCATCCAGTTCCCAGCCCCCTGCCATGGGCAGGGACACCTCATACTAGAGCAGGTTGCTCAATGCCCAGCTGGCTCCAGCCTCCTTTGAGGGAGCTGCAGATAGTGAGAAGCTCTTTGCAGAGCTGGTTTGGAGCTCTCCATGTCCCAGCTGGGCTGCTGGACTCCTCCAGCAGCAGAGGAGTCTGGCACTCAGGGCCCATCACTGCCATTCCTACACAGCCCCTGGTGGGAGCCTCCAAGCAATCCTTTGACACCTGCCCTCAGCCCCCAGATGTTCAGAAGCTCTTGGAGGGATCTGGCCCAGGTCACACAAAGGTCCTCTCCTTGGGTAAGCAGCCTGAACACCTCTGAAGTGTGTGATGGTTGGCTTCAGACTGCAAGGAGCTGGACTGGGATGAGGCATGAGGGGAAAATGGGTGAGGAGGCACTGGGACAGATCCGAGAAGCTGTGGACACTTCAAGGCCAGGCTGGATGAGAATTTGAGCAGCCTGGGCTAGTGGGAGGTGTCCCTGCCCATGGCAGGGGGTTGGAGCTGAGTGATCTGGAAGGTCCCTTCCAGCCCAACCCAGTCTTGTTTGTGTGATGGGATGAAAGCAAACCTGCCTGGAGCCTTCAGGCCTCTGCTCTGGCTGGAAGGGAGCAAGCTGTGGTTTGGTGCCTTGGTGGCTGCTTGCCTGCAGGCTGTGTGGGGGAAGCTGGGCCTTGGTCACTCTGCAGGGGCAGAGTCACTTAACCCTCACTGCTTTGGATTTTTTCCCTCTTTGCAATGTCACTGCCCAGGCAAGAGAAGATTTGATGTCATTGTGATGGACCCACCGTGGGAGAACAAGTCCCTGAAGAGGAGCAAGAGGTGAAGGTGGCACTCAGGTCCCACAGGCTGGGCACCTCAGGGCCAGCCAGGAGCTCTGCATTGGGCCCCTATCCACAAACTACCCCCAGCCTGATGAGCAGCAGTGAGGGGTTGGGCTGCTGAGTGCTCTGCAGGTGGTTGGAGAAGGGATGGCTCTGGGCTGGACTTTCCCCTTGCCAGTGCCAGCAGCCTTGCCCTTGCCTGGGTCCTTGCCCTGCCATCGTGTCCCTTCAGCAGGGGGCTTGCCCCTGCTGGCACTGAGCCCTGGGCTGGCTGCAGAGCTGCTCTTCACTCAGCAGCTTGCTTCTGACCTGCAGATGAGAAGATGCCCTTGCAGTGGGCAGCTCCTGAGTGGCAGTGGGCAGCTCCTGAGTGGCAGTGGGCAGCTCCTGAGTGGCAGTGGGCAGCTCCTGAGTGGCAGTGGACAGCTCCTGAGTGACAGTGGGCCCCTGGACCTCCAAGTCACAGCCCAGGGGCCCTTGGTGTGGGGGAGTCATGGTTGGGCTTCAAAGGGTCCTCAGGGCTCAGCTAGTCCAAGGGCCCTGCAGGCAGCAGGGACATCTGCCCCTAGAGCAGGCTGCTCAGCCTTGCCCAGGGCCTGCAGGGAGGAGGGTGGAGCCCAGGGGGGTGGCCTTCAGCTGGCACCCAGCGCTGTGGCCACTGGATGCCAGTCGGGGCCCAGCTGTGGGTATTGGCTGAGCCCCTGGCTGGGTGTGCAGCCAGCAGCTCTGCTGGGGACTCTGTGCCCACTGGTGCCCTGCTCTGCTCACCATGCAGGTACAGCTCTCTGGCCCCCTGGCAGATCAAGCAGCTCCCTGTGCCCGCCCTGGCAGCGCCAAGCTGCCTGGTGCTCACCTGGGTGACCAACAGGCAGCGGCACCTGCGCTTCGTCAGGGACCAGCTCTACCCACACTGGGCCCTGCAGCCCCTGGCAGAGTGGCACTGGGTCAAGGTAAGGCTCACCAGCAGCTGCCCTGGCAGCTGGGGGCACCGTGGGGGCTGCTACTGGGGCACCTTGCATCACAAAAGGGGTTTGAAGGGATGTCCAGAGCTCATCTGGGCATGGAGTCACAGAACAGGTTGGGTTGGAAAGGGTCTCCAGAGCTCATCTGGGCATGGAGTCACAGAACAGGTTGGGTTGGAAAGGGTCTCCAGAGCTCATCTGGTTCAGCCACTGTGTCTCCTTTCCACCATCTCCTTTGGTACTTGAAGGGCCTGGTGGCATCAGCAGCTTCCTTTTAGTCCAGGAGAGTGCCTGGGGAGAGGTCCTGCAGTAGGTGATGGTTGCTCCCTTGTGCAGATCACCAGAGCTGGAGAGTTTGTGTTGCCTCTGGACTCCCTGCACAAGAAGCCTTACGAAGTCCTGGTGCTGGGGAGGGCTCGAGGAGACCCCAAGGAGGCCTCCAGGTGGGTCAGGCTGGTGGTGCTGAGTCTTTGTCCATGCCACTTGCTCACAGCACAGGGTAATGGCCCCAGACCTTCCCTAAAGGACCTAAATTGGCCTCCTGGGCTCCAGGGGAAGGGAGGGCTCCAGGGACACTGAAGGGTGGTTGGGACCTTGGCCTGCTCCTGGTGTCAGCTTCTGCTGAGCACCTGGCTCAGAGCCAAGCCTGGTGGCTGGAGCTTCCTTTGCTGCCTTTGTTCTTGGGCCATGAGTCCTCGGCCCAGGCTTATGCCATTTGGGGGCTTTGGTGTTGTCCCCATGAGAACATCCAGGAGCACATTGGTGGTTCTTAGGGACTGTGGGGACTCTGCTTGAGGACTTTTTGGTCCAAATGCTCAGGGGTTTCCTAAACTTCCTCTTAGAGATAATGGCTGAGCAACCTTCAGACCCCCTGCAAGACTTCTCTGCCTCCTCTTTGAACCTTCTGAGTCTGGAGGTGCTGGAAGGGGCTCTGTGGCAGCTGCAGCACCACTTTTGGTGGTGGCCACCTCCAACTTCTTCTCTTGTTGTGGTTTGTCTGACAGGGAAGCTGAAGCTGTGCCTGCAATTCCAGACCAGAAGTTGATTGTCAGTGTCCCCTGCAGCCTGCACTCACACAAGCCCCCCCTGGCTGGTAGGAGGGAGCTGCTGCTCTGCTGCTGGGGCTTTGGGCTTGGAGCTCTGAGCTGATGGAGCCAGAACGAGGAACCTGCATGGATGAAGGGCCTGGGTGGCCATGTGCCAAGGGCTTGTCCTTAGCAGGACCTGTGGGTCCTCAGCATTCCTAAAATTGTTCTCATGCACCTGAGTCTTGGTCAAAGAATCCCCCAGTCCCAGCATGGAGGGGTGGGAAGGGATCTCTGGAGCTCCTCAGCCCAACCCCTGCTCCAGCAGGGCACCCACAGCAGCTTGCCCAGCAGCACAGTGCCCAGGGAGACTTGGAAGCTCTGCAGAGGAGACTCCACAACCTCTCTGGGCAGCCTGCTCCAGGCCTCCAGCAGCCTCACACCAAACAACTTTCTCCTCCTGCTCAGCTGCCACCTCCTGCCTTCCACTCTGTGCCCCTTGGCCTGTCCCTGGGCACCACTCAGCAGAGCCTGGCCCCAGCCTCTTGCCCCCCACAGCTCCTTCAGCTCTTGCTGAGCATTGCTCAGATGCCCTCTGGGGCTGCTCTTCTGCAGGCTGCACAGCCCCAGGGCTCTCAGCCTTTGCTCCTCACAGAGCTGCTCCAGGCCCCTGTGCAGCTTTGCAGCCTCCCTCTGGGACTGGGGCTCTCTCCAGCAGTTCTCTGTCTCTCTGGCACTGGGGAGCCCAGCACTGGCCCCAGCACTGCAGCTGTGGCCTTACCAGGGCAGAGCAGAGGGGCAGGACACCCCGGGCTGGTAGCTACCCTCCTGGAGCCCCCTTCAGATATGGAAAGCCACCAGAAGGTCTCCCTGGAACCTTCCCCTCTCCAGGCTGCCCAGCCCCAGCTCTCCCAGGCTGAAGGGTTGGTTTGTTTGCTCTTGTACCTTGGGTCACTCCTGGTTTCTCCTCTTCTCTCTTCTCCTCTCTGCTCCCTCCCAGGGGTTCTGGCAGAGTTTGTCAAGCCAGATGTGCAGTGCCTGGAGATGTTTGCCCGCAGCCTGCAGCCTGGCTGGACCAGCTGGGGAAACGAGGTCCTGAAGTTCCAGCACATGGATTATTTCACTCCTCTGGGGGATGACAGCTGACCTGGCCTTTGGTGGCCTCACTCTGGAGCTCTGCACCTTCTCCACAGCCTCCTCAACCTGCCTCTGTTACTGATGGTGTGCTCAGTGTGCTGAGGTGTGGAAGGGACCTCTGGAGATCTTCTAGTCCAGCAGGGCACCCACAGCAGCTTGCCCAGCATCTCAGTGCCCAGCTGGGCTTGGAAGCTCTCCAGACAAGGAGACTCCACAACCTCTCTGGGCAGCCTGCTCCAGGCCTCCAGCAGCCTCACACCAAACAACTTTCTCCTCCTGGGGTGCACTTTGTGCCTATTGTGGCCTGTTGCTGGGCACCACTGACAAGAATCTGGCCCCATCCCACCCCCTTGAGCTCCTGTCTTGCACACCAAGCTGGTTGAATAAAGGCATTTTAACAGTTCCCTTTACTCATCTCCTTGGACCCTTCAAAGCCCTGCCAGAGGCCATTCTTGGCCCATCCCCAGCCCCACCAAAGACCATTCTTGGCCCATCCCAAAGCTGTGTCCCCCTTGTGATGAAGCCTGGAGGAATTTGGGGGAACAATAAAATGAAAAAGGAGACTTCAGTGAAGCTTCTGGCACTTGCTGGCTGCAGCAGGAGGGGCAGAGCTGCTGGAGGAGCTGCTTGTCCTGATGGGAAGCTGCTGAGCTGCTCCTAGCAGGGCCCAAGCCACCTCACCTCCTTCTTCCTCTTCCCTGTTGGGTAGCCTGAGGAGCTGCTGGCAGCTGAGTTCTGAGTGTCTGCAATGCAAATCCAGCCTTGGCAGTAGGCTCTTGGCAGGGCTGCAGGCTTTATTTGCACACCCCCACCATCCCCCTCCCTCCAGCTTCTCCCCCCCACTACCAGGTGTTTTGTCCCACAGACAGCTTCTTCCCCCACTCCTAGCTTCCCCACCCCCAGGACCAGGGTTTCTTCCCCACTACCAGCTTGCTTTGCCCCCCCACTAAGTTTTTTTTCCCCCTCCTCCTCCCCCAGCAGTCACCCTTGAGCAGAGAGGCAGCTCCCAGGCACAGCACTTCCCCTGCTTGTGTGCAGCCCCCAGGGCAGCCACGTCAGCAGCAGTGAGAGCCTTGTCTGCTCCACATCCTCTCCAGACCCTCCTTTAATTGCCAATAAAGGGAAGGGATGAGCAGGTCAGGAAACCACCTGCCTGCCTCTGCCAGCCCTGCTGAGAGGCAGCCAGCTCCAGGCATGCATCAGGACATGCTGGAGGCTGAGCTGCTGAGGAGAAGGACCTGGGAGGCCTGCTGGAGCCAGCAAAGTGCTCTGCAGGCCAAAGAGCCCAAAGGGGTCCTGGGGGCATTGAGGAAGAGTGTGGCCAGCAGGGCAAGAGAGGTTCTCCTGCCCCTCTGCTCTGCCCTGGTCAGGCCACAGCTGCAGTGCTGGGTCCAGTGCTGTGCTGCCCAGTCCTAAAGGGACAGAGAACTGCTGGAGAGAGACCAGAGGAGGCTGCAAAGCTGCTGAGGGGCCTGGAGCAGCAATGTGAGGAGCAAAGGCTGAGAGCCCTGGGGCTGTGCAGCCTGCAGAAGAGCAGCCCCAGAGGTTATTTTGGGGTGGAAAGCTGCTCCTGCAGTGCCAGGAAAGGCAAAGCTCCTCTGAAGGGTGAGAAACCTGGGAAGAAATGAAGGAGCAGAGCAGAAAGTGAGGCTGGGGGAACACATGAGGATGGCAGGGGGATGTGGGGAAGATGAGGAGTAGCTCCCTGGTAACTCTACACAGGGGCAGTGCCCCTCAGAAACTGTTGGGGTGTCCTCCCCTCTTTAAGGAACCACAGGGTGCCAGGATGGCTCAGGCTGGGAGAGACCTC
Source organism: Indicator maculatus (assembly GCA_013399975.1). Classification (NCBI taxonomy): domain Eukaryota; kingdom Metazoa; phylum Chordata; class Aves; order Piciformes; family Indicatoridae; genus Indicator; species Indicator maculatus. Next base: position 28,039 of record VXBD01011922.1, read on the forward strand.
AGAGCTCAGCTGCTCCAACCTCCCCCCCATGCTCAGGGACACCTCTCAGCTAGACTCAGCTGCTCAAGGCCTCATTCAGCCTGGCCTTCAACACCCCCAGGCAGGAGGCAGCCACAGCCTCCCTGGGCAGCCTGTGCCAGAGTCTCACCACCCTCACACTCAAGAACTTCTTCCTCAGCTCCACTCTGACCCTGCTCTGCCTCAGCTCCAAACCATTCCCCCTTGGCCTGTCTCCAGACAGCCTCAGCAAAAGTCTCTCTGCAGCCTTCCTGCAGGATCCCTTCAGGTCCTGGCAGGCAGCTCTAAGGTCCCCTGGAGCCTTCTCCTCTCCAGGCTGCACACCCACAGCTCCCTCAGCCTGTCCTCTCAGCAGAGCTGCTCCTCTGCCCCAGCTCTCAGCTCCTCAGGCAGCAGGGAGCTGTTATGAGCTGCCTCTCCAGGTCAAGTCCATCAGGTGTCATCCTCCAGCTGCTGAAGCTTTGCTTTGGAGGATGATCTGGAAATGTCTCATTAGCATCTGACCTTTACTGCTGCTTTTGAGACTTCTCTAAGGGCAGGAGGATTGCAGCAGGGCAGGTGGCTCTGGAGCAGTGATTGCTGGAGATGACATGTGGAGACCTGGAAGGGTCCTGCAGGAGCAAAGGCTGCTTGGGGGAGTGGAGTGAGTGAGCAGCTCCCACCTGGCTGTGGAGCTGACTTTGGCACAGCCTGAGGCCATTTCCTCTTCCTCTGTCCCTTGTTCCTAGGGAGCCCAACCCCACCTGGCTCCAGCCTCCTCTCAGGGAGCTGTAGAGAGCAATGAGTTCTCCCTTCAGCCTCCTCTTCTCCAGGCTGAACATCTCCAGGCTGAACACCCCCAGGGTCCCTCAGCTGCTCCTCCCCAGCCGTGTTGTCCAGACCCTTCCCCAGCCTTGTTGCCCCTCTCTGGCCCTGCTCCAGCCTCTGCTAGTTCTCCTGCCATGCTCTCCAGAAGAGCCCCGGTGGTGTCCTGTCTCGCCAGGGTGTTACACCTCTCCCCTCCACCCTCTGTCATGGCTGAGTTGCCAGCTGAAGCTCAGCAGCAAACACTGAAGCCCACTGATGGTGGCACTAGAGGCCCATGCCTCTGTTCTGCTGCCCAGAAGGCTGGGGAAGAGCCTCCAGACTCGGTGTCACCAGGCCACCAGCAGGGATCACCAAGGCGCAGCAGATGGTGACCCCCACCCCTCCCCCCAGCCTTTGCCTGGGGTCTCATTTTAGCCCAGTTGATGTCCTGGCAAAGGTGGAGGAACCCAGCCCCAGGGGCGGGAGGGAGCAGAGAGGTGGGTTCTCACTTCTGGCCCCCTCTTGGGTTGTCACTTTCCCCAGGGACTTTGCTGCCCCCTGGGCACTCCAGGGACAAGGAGGGAGGGTGGCTCCTGCTGGCTCAGTGCCTGGAGCCCATGCTCTGGAAGATGTCCTCCAAGCACAGCAGTTCTGGTGGCCGAGGGCAAGTTCCTCACAGGAGGTGAGGGCAAAGCACTGCTCAAGGTGTGCCAGGGGCTGGAGCCCTGGTGCTGCTGGGCTGGCCAGTCCCTGCCTCTTGGGGGCTTGCAGGGCTTGGGTCTTGCCCTAGCTGGGAGGGCAGCTCTGGTCTCCTTTGGGGCTCCAGGGGCAAAGAGCTGCCCAGGCTCTTCCCCTTGGTAGGAGCAGGGCTGTGTGGGCTTGTTTGAAGGCTCAGCCTTCTCCTCTCCAGCTGCAGAGCTCCTTGCTAAGGAACCTTTGAGGAGCTTTGCCTTCTCCTTTGGAGAGCTGCTGCAGGCTGCCTGCTGGTGCCTCAGCACAGAGTGCTTGGAGGGCTGCCCTGGGTGGGCTCTCCAGGCCTGGGGGGCTGGTGGGACTGGCTGGGAGAGCAGCAGCTCCCTCAGCCCAGTGGCTACGAGGTGCAGCAGGAGCCCCAGGGGTGCCAGTGGCTCTTGTCTGAGTGCCAGCCCCTCTGGGTCTTGAGGGACACTTCCTGAGGCTCACCACTCTGTCCCAGGGCTCCCAGAGCGCCAACATCCTCCTCAGCTGGTTTTTGTGTCACCTCAAGTTGAACCCAGGGGCTGGGCAGCTCCAGGTGCTGGCATGGAGCTTTTGGCTTGGTTTCATCTTCTCCTGGTCCCTTAAAGCCAGTGGTGGAGAAAAGAAAGGGAGGGGCAATTGGAAGGGTTCCTGCCCCTGTGGCCCTCTAAAGAAGGTCTCAAGAAGTGAATCACTTGTAAGGAGCTCCACCCAGAGCCTGCAGAACATCTCCCTGGGTTTGGCTGCACAGCAGACCTGGGAGGCAGCACAGCTGGGGGCTGGCCTCATCCAGCTTGGCTGCACCACCCCGAGCAGCCAGCAAGGAGCCACAGCCTGCTCTGACCTTCCTTGGGTTGCAGAGGGCTTAGAAAGAGAATGTCCATCACTGAGGGCATGGGACAGAAGCTCCCAGAAGCTCCCTTCTGGTGGGGGTTTGGCTGTGTGGAAGAAGGACCTTGGCAGCCCAAGAGAGTGAGGTGCTGGAGAGGGCCAGAGAAGGGCAACAGAGCTGGGGAAGGGTCTGGAGAACAGGGCTGGGGAGGAGCAGCTGAGGGAGCTGGGGGTGTTTAGTGTGGGGAAGAGGAGGCTGAGGGAGACCTCCTTGCTCTCTACAGCTCCCTGAGGGGAGACTGGAGCCAGGTGGGGGCTGAGTTCTTCTCCCTAGGTTCAGGTGATAGAAGGAGAGGAAATGGGCTGAAATAGTGTCAGGGGAGGGTTAAGTTGGAGCTGAGGAAAAATTTCTGTGCTGCAAGAGTTGTCAGGGACTGGCAGAGGCTGCCCAGGGAGGTGGTGGAGTCCCCATCCCTGGAGGGTTTCAAGGAAGGTGTGGCCATGGCACTTGGGGCCAGGGTTTGGTGGCCATGGTGGGGCTGGGTTGATGGTTGGACTGGATGATCTCAGAGGGCTTTTCCCACCCAAACAATTCTGTTTCCCCGATTCCTTACCCCTCTGCCAGCTGCTTCCCTGTTCCTTCTCCCTCTCTGGAGTTGTTTCCATGACGACCCCCCTCGTCTGACACCAACTTGTAGAACTCCCTCCAATGCAGCCAGCAACTTCCACCCCCCCACCCCCCCATGTTTCTTGGAGCAGCATCTCCTGTTGCCTTGGCAACCCCCTGCCCTGTGCCCCCAGGATGGCTGCAGGCCCCCAGAACAGCTCCCAGCACAGGGATCCTGCTAAGGCAGCCCCCTTGCTGCCCTGCTGCCCAGGGGAGCTGCCAGCCCCTGCACTGACCTCCTCCCAGCACTGCTTTGACAGCTCAGATGTCATTCCCCTGCCCTGCTGCCTCTGCCTGCCCTGGGAGAGGCTAGGGAAGCAACACTGCCCCCAGCACAGACCCCCTGCAGCTGCCAACCAACCTGGCATGCCCAGGGCGAGGTTGCTGGCACAGCAGGGGCACTGCTGCTGATCCAAGGGCTGTCTGTGGTGGTGGAGAAAGGGCCTGGTGGGCAGTGGTGGGTGCAGAAGGGAGCAGTTTGGGTTCCTCTGAACTTCCTGGTGCACTGCACATCAGAGAATCATCACAGAATGGCAGAGTGGGAAAGGGACCTCTGGAGCTCATCAGAGGGGGAAGTTGAGAGAGTCAGAGTCATGGAGTGGTGGGGTGGGAAGCGAGCTCTGGAGCTCCCCCAGCCCAACCCCTGCTCCAGCAGGGCACCCACAGAAGCTTGCCCAGCAGCTGCTGTGCCCAGGGGGGCTTGCAAGCTCTCCACACAAGAAGACTCCACAACCTCTCTGGACAGCCTGCTCCAGGCCTCCAGCACCCTCACACCAAACAACTTTCTCCTCCTGCTCAGCTGCCACCTCCTGCCTTCCACTCTGTGCCCCTTGCCCCTTGGCCTGTCCCTGGGCACCTTTGAAAGGAGACTGGCACCTCCTCATCACAGCAGACCAATACCCCAGAGGTCAAATCTCCCCTCCCCAAAAGGACTAAAAACAAAAGAAAAAAACCCCAAATCCTGCCCCTGTGCTGGGCACAAAATCTGGCAGAAGTTGGTGACTCCAGAGGTTTTCCCTAATAGCAGTGCCCAGAGAGGTTGTGGAGCAGGGGTTGAGCTGGGGGAGCTCCAGAGCTCCCTTCCCACACAAACCATCTCTGATTCCACGACTGGGAGGAGTTGGCTCAACCTCAGCCACTCAGCCTCACCCAGCCAGGAGCTCTGGCACTGGGAAACTCCTTCGGTGTGACCCTGAGGTGCAGCTCTAGGCTTCTGCAGATGTGCAGGAGGGATAGGAGCAGTGGAGAAGGAGGCAGTGGGGCAGCAGCTGTCAGAGTGCCCAGGGACAGCCCTGGCTGTGTGCAGGAGCTGGGTGAGGGGAAGGGCAGAGGCACTGCACTGCTCTGGGGGCTGGCTGAGTGCTGAGGAGAGACCCTGGAGGGGGAGGAACCTCCTGAAGGGTCGGAGAAGCCTGAGCAGCACAGGGGAGCTCAGCAGAGCCTCGGGCAGGGCAGTGCTGGGTGGCAGAGGAAAGAGGTGGGAGGTGTGCAGCTGGTGTGAAACCCCAACAGCTAAGAAGGGTTTGCAAGAGGGAACTCTGGGATAAGGAGTAGGAAAAAATGTGGATACTAGGAAAAGGTTTGGATATTAGGAACAAGGTTTGGATATTAGGAAAAGGTTTGGAAATTAGGAACAGGTTTGGAAATTAGGAACAGGTTTGTATATTAGGAACAGATTTGGATATTAGGAAAAGGTTTGGAAATTAGGAACAAGGTTTGGAGATTAGGAAAAGGTTTGGGTATTAGGAACAGGTTTGGATATTAGGAAAACGTTTGGAAATTAGGAACAGGTTTGGAAATTAGGAACAGGTTTGTATATTAGGAACAGATTTGGATATTAGGAAAAGGTTTGGATATTAGGAACAGGTTTGGAAATTAGGAACAGGTTTGGATATTAGGAACAGATTTGGATATTAGGAAAAGGTTTGGAAATTAGGAACAAGGTTTGGATATTAGGAAAAGGTTTGGATATTAGGAACATGTTTGGATATTAGGAAAAGGTTTGGATATTAGGAACAAGGTTTGGATATTAAGAACATGTTTGGATATTAGGAACAAGGATTGGATATTAGGAAAAGGTTTGGATATTAGGCACAAGGTTTAGAAATTAGGAAAAGGTTTGGATATTAGGAAAAAGTTTGGATATTAGGAAAAGGTTTGGATATTAAGAACAGTTTTGGCCATCAGGAACAATCCCTTCCCAGCAAGGGTTGTCAGGCACTTGAACAGCGGAGCCCCCATTCCTGGGGAGGGGGTGTGAAAGAGGTGTGGCCATGGTGCTGAGGGCCATGGTGCTGAGGGACGTGGTGCTGAGGGACGTGGTGCTGAGGGACGTGGTGCTGAGGGACGTGGTGCTGAGGGAAGTGGTGCTGAGGGAGGTGGTGCTGAGGGACGTGGTGCTGAGGGACGTGGTGCTGAGGGAGGTGGTGCTGAGGGACGTGGTGCTGAGGGACGTGGTGCTGAGGGAGGTGGTGCTGAGGGAAGTGGTGCTGAGGGATGTGGTGCTGAGGGAAGTGGTGCTGAGGGAAGTGGTGCTGAGGGATGTGGTGCTGAGGGAAGTGGTGCTGAGGGATGTGGTGCTGAGGGAAGTGGTGCTGAGGGATGTGGTGCTGAGGGAAGTGGTGCTGAGGGATGTGGTGCTGAGGGAAGTGGTGCTGAGGGATGTGGTGCTGAGGGAAGTGGTGCTGAGGGATGTGGTGCTGAGGGAAGTGGTGCTGAGGGATGTGGTGCTGAGGGAAGTGGTGCTGAGGGATGTGGTGCTGAGGGAAGTGGTGCTGAGGGATGTGGTGCTGAGGGAAGTGGTGCTGAGGGATGTGGTGCTGAGGGAAGTGGTGCTGAGGGATGTGGTGCTGAGGGAAGTGGTGCTGAGGGATGTGGTGCTGAGGGAAGTGGTGCTGAGGGATGTGGTGCTGAGGGAAGTGGTGCTGAGGGATGTGGTGCTGAGGGAAGTGGTGCTGAGGGATGTGGTGCTGAGGGAAGTGGTGCTGAGGGATGTGGTGCTGAGGGAAGTGGTGCTGAGGGATGTGGTGCTGAGGGAAGTGGTGCTGAGGGATGTGGTGCTGAGGGATGTGGTGCTGAGGGATGGTGCTGAGGGAAGTGGTGCTGAGGGATGGTGCTGAGGGCCGTGGTCTGGTGTCAGTGGCTCAGCAGCAGTGGTGTGGCTGTGAGCTCCAGCTTGAGAGGTTGGACTGGACCAGAGCCCCATAGGATGGTCTGGGGTGGAAGGGACCTCCAGAGGTCATCCAGTCCAACCCCCCTGCACTCAGCAGGGACACCTCCCCCAGGGCAGGTTGCCCACAGCCTTGTGCAGCCTCACCTTGACTCGCTCCAGGGATGGAGCCTCAACGCCCTCCCTGCTCTCAGAGGTCTCTTCCAAGCTCAGCAGTTCCATGAGCTGGAGGTGAGGTGGTGCCTGCAAGCCAGCTGTGTGCCCAGGGCAGAGCCACCACCCCTGCCCCTTGTGCCTGCTGCTCTCTGCCTCTCTCCCGGCAGGAAATGATCTTCTGAGGCCATCAGGCCTGGCTCTGATGTGCTGCACGCTGGAAGGCTCATTAGGGGCCATGAATAATTAACGCCCAGGAGCTCAGGGTGGAGAGCAGTTGCTGGCTCCGAGCTACACGTGGGCAGCCCTGCTGCAAGGAGCTGTGGCTTGTCCATGCCTCTGTGGGCCCTGCTCAAAGGGACCTGAGCTTGGCAGCTTTCAGCAGAAGGTGAAATGGCAACAGGGCAGCAGCAGGGCAGGGCTGGGGAGGAGCAGCTGAGGGAGCTGGGGGTGTTCAGCCTGGAGAAGAGGAGGCTGAGGGGAGACCTCACTGCTCTCTACAGCTCCCTGAGAGGAGGCTGGAGCCAGGTGGGGTTGGGCTCTTCTGCCAAGGAACAAGGGACAGGACAAGTGGAAATGGCCTCAAGTTGCCCCAGGGCAGGTTCAGGTTGGACATGAGAAGAAACTTCTTCTCTGAAAGGGTTCTCAAGGCCTGGCCCAGGCTGCCCAGGAAGGTGGCTGAATATCCATCCCTGGAGGTGTTTTCAAGAGGCACCTGGGACAGTGACAGCTTGGTTTAGATTGGGTATGAGGAACAATTTGTGTGCTGCAAGAGTGGTCAGGGGTTGGCACAGGCTGCCCAGGGAGGTGATCCCCATCCCTGGAGGTGTTCCAGGAAGGTGTGGCCATGGCACTTGGGGCCAGGGTTTGGTGGTCATGATGGGGTTGGTTTGGTGTTGGACTGCAGGATCTGGGAAGGCTTTCCCAACCCAAACTCTTCCCTGGTTCTAGGATGCTGGGGAGCACCAAGCTCTGCCAACAGAACTCCAGTTGCACTCATGGTTCTGACAGTGGTGCCGAGGGACAGATTTGCTTCAAAAAGAAGGAAAAAGTGATCTGGGAAGGGCTGGAGAAAGGAAAGTCCTCCTCAGAAGGTGGTCCTCCTTTCCCTGCACTCCTGGAGAGCACAGAGGTGGTGCCAGGTAGGCATGAAATGCTCAGGGTGTCCTGGGGGAGGACAAAGCCAAGCAGCTGTGGCTTTGAGTGCTGCTAATTCAGGAGATGTTGCTCTGTCATGATCAGAACTCATAAAAAATGTATGGTTGCCATGGCAACGCTCACGTGTGGGGCTGCCTGAGCAGCTCCACGCCTCTGCCACCAGC
>VXBD01011922.1:49255-72341 GCA_013399975.1 Indicator maculatus
TGAGGTGTCCCTGGGCATGGCAGGGGGGTTGGAACTGGCTGAGCCTTGAGGTCCCTTCCAACCCTGACAATTCTGTGATTCCATGATCAATAAATGCCTGGCCATCAGCATCTCATTGTCCTTGGTCCCACAAGAACCTGCACAGCCCCCTCGAACCCCTCAAAATGGAGCAGCCAGGATCAGTGAGAGGCTGGTGGGGCTGGAGGCCACAGGACTTTGGCACTGCCAAGCAGAAGCTGATGCAATGGTCTGGAGGATCCAGGGCCATCTGCTGGAGCTCACAGCACCCACAGGCAGCTGCAGGAGTCACAGAACAGGCTGGGCTGGAAGGGACTTTAGAGAACATCCAGTTCCAACCCCTACCATGGGCAGGGACACCTCCCACAGCCCAGGCTGCTCAAGGCCTCATCCAGCCTGGCCTTGAACACCTCCAGGGAGGGGACATCCCTGGGCAACCTGTGCCAGTGTTTCCCCACCCTCACTGCAAAGAATTTCTTCCTCCTCTCCAGTCTCAATCTGCCCTCTCCCAGCTCAAAGCCATTGTCCCTCCTCCTGGCACTCCCAGCTCTTGTCCAAAGTCCCTTCCCAGCTCTCCTGGAGGCCCTTCAGCTACTGGAAGGCTGCTCTAAAATCTCCCTGGAGCCTTCTCCTCTCCAGGCTGAACAGCCCCAACTCTCAGCCTGTCCCCATAGGGAAGGTTCTCCAGCCCTCTGATCATCTTGGTGGCCTCCTTTGGCCCATTTCCAGCAGCTCCATGGCCAAGGTGCTGCAGGTGGGGGACTGCCTTTGGTGAAGCTGAGGAGCTTTAAGTCAAAGCATTGGCAGCTGAACTCCTTCAGGTGAGCTTTGCCAGGCTGCAGGCAGGGGAAGCTGCCAGGCAGAGGAGCTTTGGAGTGTGGCAAGGTCAGGAAATGTCACTTCTCCAGAGATATCCTGCATCTGGGAAGGAAGAATAAACTGCAGCAGGACAGGCTGGGAGGGGATCTGCTGGAGAGCAGCCCTGTGGAGAAGGACCTGGGAGTGCTGGGGGACAGCAAGTTCTGCATGGGACAGCAATGTGCCCTGGTGGCCAAGAGAGACAATGGGGTCCTGGAGTGCATCCAGAGGAGTGTGTCCAGCAGAGCCAGGGAGGTTCTTCTCCCCTTCTACTCTGCCCTGGTGAGACCTCACCTGGAATATTGCATCCAGTTCTGGGCTACCCAGTTCAAGAGGGACAGGGATCTGCTGTAGAGAGTCCAAGGGAGAGCTCCCAGGATGCTGAAGGGACTGGAGCACTGCCCTGTGAGGAGAGGCTGAGAGCCCTGGGGCTGTTCAGTCTGGAAAAGACAGAGATGGGATTTAATAAATGTTTATAAATATCTGAGGGCTGGGGGTCAAGAGGGAGGGGACAGGCTCTGCTCAGTTGCACCCTGGGATAGACCAAGGGGCAATGGATAGACACTCCAGCACAGGAGGTTCCACCTCAACATGAGGAGGAACTTCTTCATTCAGCCTGGCCTCACAGCAGAGCCGCTCCAGCCCCTGGTCTCTAGGAGCCAAGACTGGACACTGATTTCCAGCAGCTGAAGGCAGGAGAGGAGGCCTTTGGAAGTAAGGGAAGGACTGCCTGCCTGCACACAGCTCCACTACCTCCTGCCTCAGTCACTGCTCACTCATTCCACAAGTGCCATCTTAGGCAGCCCAGACTACCCAACCTTTCCATCAAATCTCTCTTCAGAGAGGCCCCCAAGAACTCCTGAGAAGGTTTATCCTCTTTAATCAGAATGGTCTGAATCACAACAAAGAGTTGTTGTTTGCCCAAGGGAGATGTGGGCTGGGGTAGCCACCCCCCAGAGCCACCCCACCAGTGCCAGTGCCTTGGACCTGGCCAGGCTGTGCTACCAGCTGGGAGTCACACTCTGACAAAGGAGCTTGTCCCCAGCTCTGCTGTCCTTCAGCCAGCACTGGGTGCTTGGAGCCATGCCCTTCACCCCACACAGCACCACCTGCTGCTCACAGCACACCAGAAATGGCATTTGAGTGCTTGGAGAGATGGAACTGTCACAGAAAAGTGGTTGTCTGCATCCTTCCTACCCTGAACAGTTTCCTCTGGCAGTGGTTGTCTGCATCCTTCCAGCCCTGAACAGCTTCCTCTAGCAGTGGTTGTCTGCATCCTTCCTACCCTGAACAGCTTCCTCTGGCAGTGGTTGTCTGCATCCTTCCTACCCTGAACAGCTTCCTCTGGCAGTGGTTGTCTGCATCCTTCCAGCCCTGAACAGCTTCCTCTGGCAGTGGTTGTCTGCATCCTTCCAGCCCTGAACAGCTTCCTCTGGCAGTGGTTGTCTGCATCCTTCCNCACTACCTCCTGCCTCAGTCACTGCTCACTCATTCCACAAGTGCCATCTTAGGCAGCCCAGACTACCCAACCTTTCCATCAAATCTCTCTTCAGAGAGGCCCCCAAGAACTCCTGAGAAGGTTTATCCTCTTTAATCAGAATGGTCTGAATCACAACAAAGAGTTGTTGTTTGCCCAAGGGAGATGTGGGCTGGGGTAGCCACCCCCCAGAGCCACCCCACCAGTGCCAGTGCCTTGGACCTGGCCAGGCTGTGCTACCAGCTGGGAGTCACACTCTGACAAAGGAGCTTGTCCCCAGCTCTGCTGTCCTTCAGCCAGCACTGGGTGCTTGGAGCCATGCCCTTCACCCCACACAGCACCACCTGCTGCTCACAGCACACCAGAAATGGCATTTGAGTGCTTGGAGAGATGGAACTGTCACAGAAAAGTGGTTGTCTGCATCCTTCCTACCCTGAACAGTTTCCTCTGGCAGTGGTTGTCTGCATCCTTCCAGCCCTGAACAGCTTCCTCTAGCAGTGGTTGTCTGCATCCTTCCCATCCTGCAGAGCTTCCCCTGAGTGCCCCATCCTGTAAGGAAGTCTCTGCTCTGTCCTGCTGAGGCCACAGCTGCAGTGCTGGGACCAGCTCTGTGTTCCCCAGTCCCAGAGAGACAGAGAACTCCTGGAGAGAGCCCAGGGGAGGCTGCAGAGGTGCTGAGTAGCTCCAAGCCTGGCTGATTTCAGAAAGGTTTTGCCTTCTCCATGACCTGGGAAGGTTTATAGCCCTTGATGACTCCACAGGCTTTAGCTTTGATCCTCCAGGTTCTCTTCCCTCCCAGTCCCACCAACATTCTCTGTACCCTGGAGCCATGGCCCAGTTCACCTCCAGATGGTTCCTGAAGGAGTTCCATACCCTTGGTCTGAAGGTGGGGAGGGGAACCCAAAGAAACAGCAGGAGATTGGGGGTGAGAGCTGCCCTTCAGCCCCTGTCAGGAGCTCCCTGCCACACCTCCCTCAGCAGCTGCAGCAGCAGCAGGATGCTCAGCAAAGCTCCTGCAGGTCTTGGTGCTGCTTGGTGGCCTCAGCTCCTCTTTCATCCTCCCTGCTGCTGTGATCAGAGGACAGCTTTGGGCTCCTTTTCTATTTTCAGGCCCAATTAAAACTTCAAACCTGCCCTTGACTGAACTTCTGACCAGAGGGAGAGGTGAAAGCATCCTCACTGCTGTGCCAGTGCTCTGAAACACAGCCCCTGGGCAGGAAGGCTCCAAAGAGAAGGGGCTGCTGGGGCAGCCACCTCCACTCTCTGCTTGGCACAGTCCCAGGGGAGCCCATTTCTTCTCATGCCTTTTTCTCTCCTGGCTGCAGTCCAAGGGGAGAGCTCTGACTGCACATCCCTGACAGGAGCAGCGCAACCAAGCAGCCAGGCAAGCACAGCCCAGCCAGCTCCCAAAGCTGGGGCAGCTCAGGGCAGGGAGGGAGGGAGATCAGCATCACCTCCAGGGGCTGGGTGTGACCTCCAGGGAGGGGTGTCTGAGGAGGCCATGGGACACAAGAGATGTGAACTCAGAGCTCTGCTCTGGGCTGGGGGTTGATGCAGAGAGTTCCTGAGGGGCCACTTTGTCTCCCAAGCTTGGCAGAGGCTTTTCTGACAGGGAAGATTTTGGCCCTCCAGTTTGAGATAGCCCAGGTGGTATCCAGGTCAGGTCCTTCTTAAGTCTACTGCTGACTGGGATAGGGTATGGCAGACAGGCCTGGTTTTGCCTGGCACCAAGCCTCTGAGCAGCCTGGGCTAGCAGGAGCCGTAGCAGGGGTTAGGAACTAGATGGTCTTGAGGCTCCTTTCCAACCCCACTGATTCTGTGATCATCCAGTCCAGCATCAACCCAGCACCACTATGGCCACCAAACCATGGCCCCAGGTGCCATGGCCACACGATTCTGGAACACTCCAGGGATGAGGACTACCTACCTGGGCAGCCTGTGCCAGTGCCTGATCCCTCTTGCAGCAGAGAAATTTTCCTGCTGTCCAACCTCACCTTCCCCTGGTGCAACAGGGCCAGAAGGTTAGATCCAGTGCCAAAGGCTAGCAGGGAATGTTCTGAGCAGCATCTGAGCACCTTGTGTGAGCCAACCAGGCTCCATCATGCACATCAAGGGAGCTGAATGGGCACCTGCTGCTCATAGCTGACTGGATGTCCCCCAGCACCCCTGGAGACATCCAGGCTCACCCTTGCTGTGTCTCTGTGCAGCCTGCTCTGGTTGGAGGTGTCCCTGCTGCTCACAGGGGGGTTGGCCAAGATGCCCTCTGAGGGTCCCTTCCAACCCAATGCAAGCTGTGCAAGCAGAGCAGCTTGGCCTGGCTCCTCCTGGACTTGTGACTCAATGCAGAAGAAAGGGAATTTCCTCCAGCGCTGGAGACACTGGCAGCTGTCATCTGTCTTTTTGCTCCAGGGCTACAAGAGCCCAGAGGCTGAGAACCTCAGCCTTGACGTGACATAAACCACTGCCAACACGTCACAACCTCCTTCTCTGCCCAGACTCCAGGTCTGGAGCTGCCCAGAGACACATCCAGTCTGACCCTGAATGTCTCCAGGGATGGAGCCTCAACCACCTCCCTGGGCAGCCTGTTCCAGTGTCTCTCTACCCTCACTGTGCAGAGCTTCCTCCTGATGTCCAACCTAACTCTGCCCTGCTTCAGTTCCAAACCACTGCCCCTCAGCCTGTCCCCTCAGCCCCCCTAAACCTGCTGCTGGCTGCAGCCCCTGCTGAGTGGTGGGGACCATACTGAAGAGGCTGACTTTGGGTGTTTTTCACCCAGAAATTGGATGCACTCAACCCAGGTGAGCTCTGCTCTCCCTGCTTGCAGAAGAAACCCAGATTTGTGTCTTCACTTTTGGCTGGGAGCTCCCTGGGCCTCCTGAATCATCCAGATGAGAACTGCAGCAGCTCCTTTCCTGTAAAGCCTTTACGACCCCACCCAGGACTGAGCCTGCTCCATGCAAGAGATGAAGTGCAATGTGATAAGATTAGCTCATGACCTCCACAGCCTTGGAAAGGGGAGAAGCAGGAGGCTGCAGACTGCTCACAATCCCCTGGGCAGCTTCCATCACCAGGAAACCTTCAGAGCCCCACCTGTGTGGTCCTCAGTTCTCCTGCAAGATGCAAGAGTGCTGCAGCACCTCCTGTGATGCACACATAGCTTCCAGAGCTGCCTCCACAAGGCACCAGTGCTCAGCTTGCCCCAGGGCAGCTTTAGGTCCTGAAGATGCCCTCCATGGGCTGCAATCCCTTGGTGGGCAGTGAGGATCACCTCTCCTGGCTGCTCCTCCCCACAGCTGCCACTTCTGCCTTCCTGCCCCCCCCTCCCCAACCCCCAGGTGGGATACAAGCTGTGGCAGTGCCCTTAGTGTGCCCAGGACCAGGTCTCAGGCAGAGTCTTCCTGCAGGAGCTCTCCCCAGCAGAGTCCTCCCTGCCAGCAGCAGCCCCTGGGCTGTGCCAACCTGCCCTGAGCTGCAGAGGGTGCCTCAGTCAGAAGAGACTGAGCTGGGCAGGGGCAGCCCTGCCCAGAAGTGGTTTTGCTCCAGCTCAGACTGGGATGTGAGGTGCCTCAGCTCCATTCATTTTGCCCTGAGTGCTGTTTTGAGCAGTCCCTCATGTCACAGACCCCCTCAGAGGAGAGCTGCAGGGCTGGTGTTGCCCTCCAGCCACCCACTGGCACCTGGGGCTCTCTCTGCTCCCCTGCCAGGCTGGCTGGTGCCCCACAAAGAGCAGCAGCAAGAAGAGCCAAGCCACTTGGTGAGCAGGAGAAGGCTGAAGCCTGAAGGCCATCAGCTGCTTGGTGCCCTGTGCCATGGAGCTCTGTGGAGCCCTGCAGGGGAAGTCCCAGACTGGCAGTTACACAACCAGGAGCAGGTGAAGCAGCGGAGCCCCCAAGCCCCCAGGAAGGTCAAGCTGCTCCCTGCTCCTCTGCCAGGGCAGCCTGCAGCTATTTCAAGGTGCATGGTGTTCTTGGAAAACATCCTGTCTCCATGGGAGACCAGCTCAGATGCAGTCCTTGGCACTGCTGATGCAAACACCCTCGCTGCTGCTGCTGCCCAGCTTGCTCTCTCAAAGTCCAGCTTTTTCTGCCTGCTTGGGAAGTCCCTTCCCACACAAGCCCCAGAAAGCCTTCATCTCCTTGCCCCAGGTTCACTCTTAAAGCATTCTCTGCTGGTTGGGTCAGCAGGGAAGCTCAGGCTCCTTCAGCAGGAGTGTGGCTCTCTGCCTGCCTCCTCGCAGGGACACTTCCCAGACTCTCTCTGAGGCTGCCACCCTGTCAGGCTGTGCCACAAATGACAGCCTGGCTCAGGTGGGAAGGGACCTCAGAGCTCATCTACTCCAACCCCCTGCCATGGGCAGGGACACCTCCCACCACCAACCCAGCTTGCTCAGGGCCTCATCCAGCCTGGCCTTGAACACCTCCAGGGAGGGGACATCCACAGCCTCCCTGGGCAACCTGTTCCAGTGTCTCCCCACCCTCACTGCCAAGAATTTCTTCCTCCTCTCCAGTCTCAATCTCCCCTCCCCCAGCTCAGAGCCATTGTCCCTCATCCTGGCACTGCAAACCCTTGTCCAAAGCCCTTCCCCAGCTCTCCTGGGGACCCCTTTCAGATCCCTGTCAGAGAGTTTCCATCCCAGACCTTACACCCTGCCTGGAGCATCCCTGACTAATCCTTTCCCCCACCTGAGCTTTCCTGCTTGGTAACCATTCTGGTGGCTCTCCTGACCTTTCACTGAGGTGACACAGGAGGGAGCAGGGCTCCAGCTGGCACTCACCCAGCAGCAGGGCAGCCCACTGGCAACCTATTTCTGGGCTTTCCCTGCTGGCTTTTTAATGGGAAATGTGTTCCCAGAGCCATCCCATGCTGTGCTCAGACTGGTGGGAACTGCATCTCCATATTAGAGACAGCAGGTCCAGGGCAGGGCTGATGATAGACAAATGGAGTGGGAGAAGTGCGTGAAGGAGTTGTTAGAAGTCACAGGAAGCTCTCCCGGGGAAAAGCAGACATCTGAAACAAGGCCAGACCTCTAGCTCCAGTTGGGAAGCTGCTTAAAATCCATGGGGACAAAGCATTCACCAATTCTGCTTCTGGCAGAGGTCTCTTCCCCAGCACCACCACAGGTGAGGAGTCCCTCATCTCACAAATGCTCCACACAAAGCTCTGCAGAGCAGGGTCTGTGCTGTGACACCTTCATGGCTGATCTCTGGAGGGCCCTTCCAGCCTAACCCACTCTGTGATTTTATGTCTATGAAACTGAAAGTAAAGTTCCTGGAGAAGAGCAGCCCCAGAGGGCATCTGAGCAATGCTCAGCAAGAGCTGAAGGAGCTGTGGGGAGCAAGAGGCTGGGGCCAGGCTCTGCTCATTGGTGCCCAGGAACAGACCAAGGAGCACAGAGTGGAAGGCAGGAGGTGGCAGCTGAGCAGGAGGAGAAAGTTTTTTGGTGTGAGGCTGCTGGAGGCCTGGAGCAGGCTGCCCAGAGAGGTTGTGGAGTCTCCTGTGTGGAGAGCTTGCAAGCCCCCCTGAGCACTGTGGGTGCCCTGCTGGAGAAGGGGTTGGGCTGGGGGAGCTCCAGAGGTCCCTTCCCACCCCTCCACATTGGGATTTGGGGATTCTGTCCCAGCCTGTAAAATTCACTGACTGTCTGTGGCAAACCTCCCTCTGTTTGCTTGCAGTTGATGTGATGGAACCTCTCTGGAACAAGCAGGGTTTGGCCCCAGGGAGGCACCACCTGGGTGGGAGGGCTGGAAATGGACCCAAGCCCCCTGAGCTTCATTTCCTTCTCTTATCTGTGTGGCTGCACAGCTGAGGTCTGTGCAACAACTTCCCCCTGACAGATGGCTTCAATAAAGCCACCTTGTACTTCCCACAGGAGCTCAGCTCCCAGGAAGAGCAATAAGCAAGCCCCCAGACGGTGATTATCCCCTAGCAGGTACCTGAATGTAATTAGCGTGCAATTAGCACCGGCAGAGCCTCCAGGAAAGGCAGGGCTGGGGCTGCGGGCCGGGGTTAATTGAGAGGAACGGTGTAAAACAGGCAGCAAGGGCAGGGGGGCACAGCTGTGCGGGCAGGGAGCAGCCTCCGGAGAGCAGCCTCCGGGGAGCCAGCTGCGGGGTGGCAGCAGCATAAGGTCCCTGTTCCCCTCCGGAGAGCACCGAGCCGCGGGGGCCACAGCCACGGCAATGGAACAGCTCCTCCGGGGAGAGGTGCTTCCCAAGGATGCCCGAGGTGCTGTCAGAGCAGCTGGATGCAGAGAAGGTTGCCACAGCACCAGGGGGGCTTCACCCCCACAGCGGGGAGCAAGTGGTGAAGCCAGCTGGTGGCAGGGCTGTGGCACTCAGTGGGGGCAGCAAGGGTGCAGCTGGGCAGGGTGGCTCTGAGGGATGGAGGCAGGAGTGGGGATAAGGAGATAGAATAAAAGAATCCCCAAATCCCAGCATGGAGGGGTGAGAAGGGACCTCTGGAGCTCCCCCAGCCCAACCCCTGCTCCAGCAGAGCACCCACAGCAGCTTGCCCAGCATCACAGTGCCCAGGGGGGGTTGCAAGCTTTCCACACAAGGAGACTCCACAACCTCTCTGGGCAGCCTGCTCCAGGCCTCCAGCAGCCTCACACCAAACAACTTTCTCCTCCTGCTCAGCTGCCACCTCCTGCCTTCCACCCTGTGCCCATTGCCCCTTGTCCTGTCCCTGGGCACCACCAAACAGAGCCTGGCACCTTCATCCTGACCCCCACCCCTCAGATATTGATAGACATTGCTCAGATCCCCTCTCAGCCTTCTCCTCTCCACACTAAACAGCTCCAGGGCTCTCAGCCTTTCTTCACAGCAGAACTGTTCCAGACCGTTCCTCACCCTCACAGCCTCTGTTGGGCTCTCTCCAGCAGCTCTCTGTCTGTATTGGACTGGGGAGCCCAGAACTGGACACAGCCTTGCAGGTGTGGTGTGAGCAGGGCAGAGCAGAGGGGCAGCAGAACCTCCTCAGCCCTGCTGGCCACACTTCTCTGGATGCCCTCTTGGCCACAGGGGCACATTGCTGTCTATGCAGAACTTGCTGTCCACCAGCACTCCAAAGCCTTTCTCCACGGAGGTGCTCTCCAGCAGGGTAACCTCCAGTCTGTGCTGGTGCCTGGGGTTGTTCCTGCTCAAATGCAGGACTCTGCACTTGTCCTGTTGAGCTTCATGAGGTTCCTCTCCCCCAGTTCTGCAGCCTGGCCAGGCCTCTGTGGGTGGCAGCAGAGCCTGACAGGTGTCAGCCACCTGCCAGTCTGGTGCCATCATTGAGCTGGCTGAGGCTCCCCTCTCTGCCCTCACCCAGGTCACTGATGAAGATACTGAACAAAACTGGACCCAGTCCCCACCCCAGTAGCCACAGGCCTGCAGCTGGGCTGTGCTGCTGAGCAGGAGAAGATGTCCCAGATGGCCCACAGGGTGCTACAAGCAGAGGACAGCTCAGCAGCCTGCAGCATGCTGGTTCCCTGATGGATTTCCTTGCAGCATTCCCACAGGAACACTGCAGACCCACAGAACGCAGGGAGGCTGCCCATGAGGAGCAGGAAGGGCAAACCTCTACCTCCAGCCCCCTGAATCTTCTTGGGCTACCTCCTGCTGGCCTTCCCTACCCTAAGCATCCCCTGGTGGATGCCTTGAGGCCGTGCTCTGGGTGCTGTGGTGCTGAGCTGCCTCCCATGAGCAGAAGCCTGACGCCGGTGTGGAAGTCAGCACTGCAGGCAGAGTCCTTTGCAGTCATCCAAATGACACAATTAGACTTTTTTTTGGGGGGTAGGGGCGGGGGGGTTGGGTTTTGTTTCCTTTCCCAGCATCTCCCACGTCACTTGCTCAGGGTGCTATTTGTGAGCCACCAGGGAGGTGCAGAAGCAGAGCCACCAAGGGGAGCTGTCGGGGGACGCATTTAGCGCTGCTTGGAAATAACCACCCCCTGCTGCCCAGGCTCCTATTGATCTGCTCTGCAGGCCTCAAAGGGAAAAGCAAACAGGGCTGGGGAAGAGGAAAACATGGGGCAAAGAGGCACTGCCCTCCTGCAGGCAGCCTGGGACATGCAGCACTGCATGGGGAGGAGCCAGACAGGGCTGCAGGGAGCACTTCGGGGCAGGGGTCTGTCTGTGGCTGTGTAGGACAGCTGACAGCAAGGGAGCTGGAGATCCAGGGAAGCCCAGAGTGGATCAGGTTGGAAGGGAGCTCAGAGCTCAGCTGCTCCAACCTCCTGCCATGCCCAGGGACACCTCTCAGCTAGACTCAGCTGCTCAAGGCCTCATCCAGCCTGGCCTTCAACACCCCCAGGCAGGAGGCAGCCACAGCCTCCCTGGGCAGCCTGTGCCAGAGTCTCACCACCCTCACACTCAAGAACTTCTTCCTCAGCTCCAGTCTGACCCTGCTCTGCCTCAGCTCCAAACCATTCCCCCTTGGCCTGTCTCCAGACAGCCTCAGCAAAAGTCTCTCTGCAGCCTTCCTGCAGGATCCCTTCAGGTCCTGGCAGGCAGCTCTAAGGTCCCCTGGAGCCTTCTCCTCTCCAGGCTGCACACCCCCAGCTCCCTCAGCCTGGTTTCACAGCAGAGCTGCTCCAGCCCTTGGATCATCTTTGTGGCCTCCTCTGGCCTCTCTCCAGCAGCTCTGAGTCCTTCTCGGGACAGCAGAGTTGGAGGCAGGATTGGAGGTGAGGTCTGAGCAGAGCAGAGCCAAGGGGCAGAATCCTCTCTCCTGCCCTGCTGCCCACACTGCTCTGGCTGCAGTCCAGCACACAGCTGCCTGCTAGGCTGCAGGAGGGCACTGCTGGCTCCTGGGGAGCTGCTCAGCACCCAGCACCCCCAAGGCTCTTCCTTCAGGGCTGCTCCCAACCCACTCTGCACCCAGCCTGGGTCTGTGCCTGGGAAGATGATCTGAGCCAGCTGCAGGACCTTGCACTGTGACTTGTTGGACCTCCTGCAGTTGGCACTGGCCCACACAGATCCAGAAGAATTTAGGGCAAAACAAACCCTAGAAATGTAAAGCCCAAGGCATGAGCAGACAGTGAAATATCACCACTTAAATATAGCTCTCCTCTGCTGCCTGACTCTGCTTTCATACACACATGAAGCAGGATGAATCAGCCATGGCCTGGTTTGACTGAGAAGATTGTGTCCTACCCCATGAAGTGGAGGTCCAGAATGCTCTCAGTGCCAACCCCCCACACAGCCAAAATCACCTCCATGGATGGCAAACTGAAACAGGAGAAGATGCTCTGTGAGGCTCAAGGTGAACTCTTCCCCATGGAGTCATGGAAAGCATTGGGGCTGGAAGGGACCCTCCAAGGGCATCTTGGCCAAGCCCCCTGCAGGCAGCAGGGACACCTCCAACCAGAGCAGGCTGCACAGGGACACAGCAAGGCTGAGCTTCAATGTCTCCAGGGATGGAGCCTCCACCACCTCCCTGGGCAGCCTGTTCCAGTGTCTCCCTACCCTCACTGTGCAGAGCTTCCTCCTGATGTCCAACCTAACTCTGCCCTGCTCCAGTTCCAAACCACTGCCCCTCGGCCTGTCCCCACAGCCCCTTCTGAACAGTCCCTCCCCAGCCTGCCTGTCACCCAGAGACACAGAGGAGAATCCTTTGGGTGGGATGGATGAGATCTTCAGCATCCAGTCCAAGCCTTAACCCAGCACTGCCAGATCACCACTACCACTCAGCACCACATCTTCACGTCTTTGACACCCCTCCAGGGGTGGGATGAAGACATTGTTCCTCATGTCCAGCCTGCTGCACCTTGAGGCCATTTCCTCAAGTCCTTCAAGACCCACCTGGGGGTGTTCCTGTGTTCCTAGGTGACCTTGCTTTGGCTGGGCAGTTGGACTGCAGGGTCCCTGGAAGCCCCTCCTAACCCCTAACATTTGGCCATCCACAGAGCTGCTTTCCAGCAGCACAAACCCTGCTCTGTGCTGGTGCCTGGTGCTGTTTCCCCCCACAGATGCAGGGCTCTGTGTGGTCCTCACTGAGCCTCATGAGTTTCCTCAGCTCTGCAGCCTGGCCAGGTCTCATTGGATGGCAGCACAGCCTGAGGGGTCCCACTGTAAGAGCAACCCTTGCCAGCAGCCCCCAGTCCAATGCCACTCTCTGCAGGACTTGCAGCCCTCCAAGCTGCAGAGAAGCACAAGGCAGGTCCTCAAAGCATGCTGCTCTGGCTCAGCAGCAGATTTCCCTTCTCCTGCTCTAACTGAAGCTGGCAGCTGCTGCTGGCACAGTCAGCAGCGTGGCCTTCCAGCCTGGCACAGGGACATGCCAGGCTCTCCCTTCTCCTAGTGTGGTGAGTTGCAAATTCCAGCCATGAAATCACCAGACCAGCTCAGTGGAAGCAAATGAAGCTACATTTACAAGCAAAACTACAATCTAGAATATGGAATGCAATGAATCAGTACAAAATAGACAACATTCACAGGTATTTGCAATTGATAAACAGCACAAGAACCCCCCTGGACAAAACCAGGGGGCTGCTAATAGCTTCCCCTTCCCTGCTCCCTTTCCTACCCCCCTGGACACATGGGACAAGAGCAGAGACTTGCTGTTAGTTACTCAACCACAACAAGAACACAGTCAAGGTCAGCAAAGCCAGAAGTCAGTATCTGCCAGAGTGAGGAAGTGAAAAGAGAGAGAAAGTTAAGTTTACAGATCTCATTTTTATGGTAGCTATCTGCCCAATGGGATTATTCAGACCTTATCAGCATTTTCCTTTTCACATCCAGTGGTGATTTGCTTACATTCTCTTCCTTTCTGTTCAAGACCTGTGGGAAAGTTTTTCTAGGCACGGCCTAAAACTGACCCACGTAGCAGTCAGGCTTTAGAGTGGTTTTCCTCCAGCAGGCAATAGGTGATGTGGTTGTCCTGATTTGGTGGGGTGGGAGCCCAAGCCATGGTGCTTAGCAGGGTGCTGCTTTGCTCTCAGCTGGATCCCAGCAGCAGCAGCAGGCTCAGTATAAAGGGGGAAGCTTGAGGAGAAGAGCTCCTGCTGACCCTGCTCCTCTTCTGCTCCTGAGGGGGGTGGCCTTCAGTGCCTTGTGGCTGCAGGACATCTGTAAGAGACTCAATCTTGTCTCTATTGATGTGAGTCAACAAAGACAAAAATCACCTTTGCTCCCAGACAACAGAAATGTGTAATGGGCAGATGCCACTGGGTAACAGAATCACAGAAATATTCAGGTTGGAAAAGCCCCTCAGGATCACCAAGTCCAACCCAGAATCCTACTCTACAAGGGTCACCCCTAAACCATAGCCCCAAGCACCATATCCAAACCACCTTGGAACACATCCAGGGTTGGTGACTCAACCCTCTCCCTGGGCAGCACATTCCAATTCCTCACCACTCTTGCTGGCAAAAAATTCTTCCTACTGTGACCTCCCCAGTCACAGCTTGAGGTCATTCCCTCTTGTTCTATCACTAGTTACCTGTGAGAAGAGACCAGCACCAGCCTCTCCACAACCTCCTTTCAGGTAGCTGTAGACAGCAATGAGGTCTCCCCTCAGCCTTCTCTTTTTCAGGCTCACCATCCCCAGCTCCTTCAGTTGCTCTTCATCAGATTTATTCTCCAGGCCCTTCACAGCTTCCTTGCCCTCCTCTGCCCTGGCTCCAGCACCTCCACATCTCTCCTGTACTGAGGTGCCCAAAGCTGGACACAGCACTCGAGGTGTGGCTTCACCAGAGCTGAGTCCCAGGGGACAATCCCCTCCCTGCTCCTGCTGGACACAGCATTGCTGACCCCAGCCAGGATGCCTTTGGCTTTCTTGGCACTCTGCTGGCTCCTATTCAGCTGCTTGTCCATCAGCACCCCCAAGTTCCTTTCTGCCAGCAGCTTTCCAGCCACACTGCCCCAAACCTGGAGCATTGCTTGGGGTTGTTGTGCCAAAAGTGCAGGACCTGGCACTTGGCCTTGTTGAAGCTCCTCCTGGTAACACTGGCCATGGATCCAACCCATCCAAGTGCCTCTGCAGAGCCTCCCTCCCCTGGTGCAGATCAACACTGCCTCCTAACTCAGTGTCATCTACCTCTGGAAGAGCTGCTTTGAAATCAGGTTGACACTGAAGCTGTTTGGCTTTACAAATGCAAAAGCCCCATCCTGCCCCTTCCCATCCTGCCCTTTCCCACCCCTTCCCATCCTGCCCCTTCCCTTCCCGCCCCTTCCCATCCTGCCCCTTCCCATCTCATCCTGCCTCTTCCACCCCTTCCCATCCCTTCCCATCCTGCCCCTTCCCTTCCTGCCAGGGAGGCTGTGGCTGCCTCCTCTCTGGGGGTGTCCAGGGACAGGCTGTTTGAGGCTTTGAGCCCAGCTGAGGGGGTTGGAGGAGATGAGCTCTGAGGTCCCTGCCAAGCTGAGCCGTTCTGGGCTGCTCAGTGCTGGGTGGCACTCTCTGAGGCACCTCTCCTGGCCAGCAGCCCGAGTTTGAGGAGGCAGTGCTGCTGATCACCTCTGGGGAGTGATCTGACAATTTATCTTCCTTAATTGGCTTCACTTGGGGTTGAGGGACTCAGCCTGGCCTGCTGCCCACCCAGACCAGAGCAGCCAACAAATTACCAGCTCAAAATGACTGCTCAGGCTCCAGCTGAGCTGCTGGGGAGGTCACACACCATTGCCTGAGCCTGAGCTCTAGTTTCTCATCATTTTGCTCTGGGAAAAAAAAAAAACAACAAACAAAAAACCACCCAAAGAGACCTGCTGTAAGGAGAGCTCTGAAGCTGCCACCAAGAAATTTTCAACAGAGACATCCAGGCAGCCTCTGCTGGCTTTGGGGCATGACTTGGATGTTCCTCCACTGCTCCCAGTGTCTCACAGCTAGCAATCGGAGTACACTACAGCCTGCAAAGCCTGGGCTGGTTCCAAACCCAGCTCTGCCCCATGCCTCTGCTGGGTGCCATTGGTGCTGCTCAGCTCTGCAGCTGAGGACTGGCTGGGTTCTGCAGGAAGGAAGCTGCTCCACCTTCAGCTCTCCAGTGGGCTGTTGTAGGATCCTAGAATGGTTTGGGCTGGAGGGGACCTTAAGGATCATCTGGTTCTCAAAGGTTAGCTAGTTCCAGAAGTTCACAGGATCACAGGCTGGAAGGGACCTCCAGACATCATCAGGTCCAACTCCCCTGCCAGAGCAGGAGCACCCAGGGCAGGTCACACAGGAACTTGTCCAGACAAGGTTGGAATGTGACCAGAGCAAGAGACTCCACAACCCCCCTGGGCAGCCTGTTCCAGGGCTCTGTCACTCTCACTGGAAAGAAGTTTCTCCTCATGGTGAAGTGAAATCTCCTATGTTCAAGTTTGTATCCATTGCTCCTTCTCTTATTGCTGTGCAACACCCACAAGAGCCTGGCCCCCTCCACTTGCCCCCCACCCCTCAGCTATTGATACACATTGATGAGATCCCCTCTCAGCCTTCTCTTCTCCAGACTAAACAGCCCCAGGGCTCTCAGTCTCTCTTCACAGGGGGGATGCTCAAGTCCCCTAAGCATCCTCCTGGCTCTCTGCTGGACTGTCTCCAGCAGGTCCCTGTCTCTCTTGGACTGGGGAGCTTCCCCCAAAAGGAGGGAAAACTAAATTTGCTCTGCCACTTTGACTGTCAGTGAGGATGCTCAGAACCTGGGAGCAGATTCCTCCATGGATTCACAGAATGGGTTGGGTTGGAAGGCACCTTCAAGACTACCCAGTTCCAACCACCTGCCATGAGCAAGGACACCTCCCACCAGCCCAGGTTGCTCAAGACCTCATCCAACCTGGCCTTGAACACCTCCAGGGAGGAGGCATCCACAACCCCCCTGGGCAGCCTGTGCCAGGGTCTCCAACCCGCCAAGATTTTGTTCCTGCAGAGCCCTTGCAGATAGAGACCTCAACCCAAGGCCTGTTGGAGAGAGCTGTAGTGTGAGTTATGGGAGTCACCACCTCATCCCCAGACACCCCAGGAGCAGGGTTTGGTGCTGAATGGCAGGAGAGGCTGTGGGCCACAGAGTGCCCCAGAGTCCAGCTGGAGGGGCAGCCCCTGGGAGCTGTCCCTGACTCATGGCCTGGCTTAGACTGGAGCAGCTGGACTGGCTCTACACGAGCTGTGCTGTGTCTCTCAGGACATGTCCAGGAGATTTCACTCTTAAAACCCCCCCAGAGCCTGGCTTTGGAGGGGTCAAAGTGGGCAGTTCCCAGCTCTGTGTGTGTGTGGGGGGGTGAGCTGTGCAAGCAGGGCCTGCCAGAAGCCATGGAGACTGCTGGCACTGAGGAGTTAACATGCCAGGGGATTTCTGAGTGAAGAACAATCCCAAGTGGGCAATACATGCCCTGCACTTCGACCCAGCTCTTCCATGCCCTTCTGCCACTGCCCATGGTGCTGCCCCTTTCATGCCAGGCTTTGCTCTTCTGATGCTGCCCCTTTCATGCCAGGCTTTGCTCTTCTGATGCTGCCCCTTTCATGTCAGGCTTTGCTGTTCTGATGCTGCCCCTTTCATGCCAGGCTTTGCTCTTCTGGTGCTGCCCCTTTCATGTCAGGCTTTGCTCTTCTGATGCTGCCCCTTTCATGTCAGGCTTTGCTCTTCTGATGCTGCCCCTTTCATGTCAGGCTTTGCTCTTCTGATGCTGCCCCTTTCATGCCAGGCTTTGCTCTTCTGATGCTGCCCCCTTCATGCCAGGCTTTGCTCTTCTGATGCTCCCCTTTTCATGTCAGGCTTTGCTCTTCTGATGCTGCCCCTTTCATGCCAGGCTTTGCTCTTCTGGTGCTGCCCCTTTCATGTCAGGCTTTGCTCTTCTGATGCTGCCCCTTTCATGTCAGGCTTTGCTCTTCTGATGCTGCCCCCTTCATGCCAGGCTTTGCTCTTCTGATGCTGCCCCTTTCATGTCAGGCTTTGCTGTTCTGATGCTGCCCCTTTCATGCCAGGCTTTGCTGTTCTGATGCTGCCCCTTTCATGCCAGGCTTTGCTCTTCTGATGCTGCCCCTTTCATGTCAGGCTTTGCTCTTTTGATGCTGCTCCTTTCATGTCAGGCTTCTGAGGGCAGCTTGAACTTTTCCCTCTGAGGCCCAGGATGGTGCAGGTGTGCCTGGAGGTCCAGAATCGTTTGTTTCTTGTTGCTTTCATTGAGTTTCAGGAGATTTATCACCTCGGGGGTGGTTTCTCCAGCGATAAAGCTGCAGATACAAAAGAGTGAAGAGCTGCAAATGCCACAGCAGCTTTCTGCAGCCATCAGTCAGAGGGAAGCTACAGCAAACTCGATTTGTTAGGGTGCAGAATGACAGGGGGGGCTGGCTGTGTGTCTTGGGAGGCTCTGTGCACTGCAGCAGTTCAGAGCCCAGCTAATGAATGCAGTAATTGCTGTGCTGGTTAGCTCAACAGGGCACCCAGCCCAGAGGGTGGCATGCAGGCTGCAGGGCATTGGGGTGCTCTGCACAGGGGACAACCACCCAGCTGGCTCCACAGGCTGCCACCAGCCAGTGCAGAGCTGACCTCTGGAAGGTCACCTGGGAAAAATGTGACAAGACACAGGGACAAAGAAGTCCAGCTCCAAGCAGGCCACTTGGCAGAACCTCTACCTCCTGAGCAACAGCTCAAAAGGCTGCTTTGGGGTTTTGGTGTTAGTGCCCTTCCAGTTTTCTCCTTTGATCCTAAGTTGGTAGCTCCTTGATCAAAGCAGTGTCCTCAGAGCAGTGCAGGAATTGGCTGCAGCAGGAGCTGGCTGCAGCAGGAGCTGGCTGCAGGGCAGCTCCCCACCAGTGCTGGGCTTCAAATCAAACAAGGGAGCAGCCCAACCATCCCTCAGCCCCAGGGCTTGATGGCTCCTGGCCCAGCAGGAGCAAGAATACCACAACAGGCTTGGCTCTGCTCCCAGGGATCAAGAGGCTTGGCCTCAAGTTGTCCCAAGAGAGACTTAGGTTGGACATGAGGAACAATTTTATCCCCAAAAGACTTGCCAAGGCCTGGCCCAGGCTGCCCAGGGCAGGGATGTTTTTCCTCTATGGACTGAACCTCTGTGCTGGTCTGAGGGGACCTGGACAGGAGGCAGCAGTGCCCCAGCAGAGCTCATGGAGTTCAGGAGGACACACTCAGAGAGCTGTGTGGGGAAGAGGAGCCCCTGGTGATGGCACAGACTGGGTGCCCGGGGAGCTGCTCTCTGGGGAAGGGCTCTGGGGTTGGTGGAGGACAGGGGTGGAAGGAGAGCCAGCAGCAGCATGGCAGCCCTGAACAACCTCCTGGGCTTCCTCAGCAGCATCCCAGGCAGCAGACCAAAGGGAGAGGTTTTTGACCTTTGCTTGGCACATGTTCAGCTGCGCCCAGTTTGGGGCCCTCAGGTTCAGGACAGGCATCAGCAGACGAGAGTAAGCTCAGTGGAGGGACACCAGTTCAGAGAGGGCTTGAGCTGTCCTGTGAGAGGAGGCTGTGATGCCAGGGCAGGCTTGGCATGCAGGGACCTCAGGGGCATCCAAGGGCAGCCCTTGGTGACTGCAGGGAGGTGATGGGGAAGCTGGAGCTGGACTCCTCACAATGGTGCCAGGTGGGAGGGTGGGAAACTACGTACACAAGCTGGAATGTGGTCCCCACAGGCACAAGCTGGAATGTGGTCCCAACAGGCACAAGCTGGAATGTGGTCCCAACAGGCACAAGCTGGGATGTGGTCCCAACAGGCACAAGCTGGAATGTGGTCCCCACAGGCACAAGCTGGGATGTGGTCCCAACAGGCACAAGCTGGAATGTGGTCCCAACAGGCACAAGCTGGAATGTGGTCCCAACAGGCACAAGCTGGGATGTGGTCCCCACAGGCACAAGCTGGAATGTGGTCCCAACAGGCACAAGCTGGGATGTGGTCCCAACAGGCACAAGCTGGAATGTGGTCCCCACAGGCACAAGCTGGGATGGCTTCTCTGAAGTGGAAGCTTGGGGACAGGTAGGAGGTGGGACTGAGAAACAAATGAGTCCAGGCTGGTGGGTGAAAAGGAGAGGGTTCATGGAATGGGTTGTCTTGGAAGGGACCCTAAAGCTCACCCAGTTCCAAGCCTCCTGCCATGGGCAGGACACCTCCCACCAGCCCATCAGGCTGCTGAAGGACTCAGGATCATGGCCATCAAGGTCATGGAAAGGTTTAAGCTTAAGCAGAGCTTGTAGCAAACCTCCCTGGGTGGACACTGACCGCTTCAGACAGGGGTGACCTGAAAATCCCTGAGGGCTGACTGAAGGCTGCTTGGAAGGCCACAGCTGCAGGCTGCCTGCTGCAGCTCTGCTGGAGGCAGGGGAAGCTCTCAGCTGGCTGCCCTTGGCAGCAGCCAGCCTTGGCAGCCGCTTGGCGGCAGTCAGCCCAGCCCTGGCTTTGCTGCCAGCTGAGCCAGGGAGCTGCTTTCTCTGTCTCACAGGGAGGTGCTGCAATGTTGACACTGCTCCAACCAAACATTGGCAGGCAGCTGGCCCAGCTCCTCTGCAGCAACCCCCACAGGCTGCCTGGGAGCCAGGACACCCTTGCCTTTGGCACAGGACCTCACGTTCTTGTGGAACAACTTGGAGGTGCCACAAAATGCTGAAAGCCTTCCTGAGCCTCCCATGCCCTGTCCAGCTCCCTGCTCCCTGGCTGGTGGCGAGCAGGAGGCTGTACTTAGCTGTTGTGGTGGGTTGAAATTTCCCCCCACCTCCCCCAGCATTAAATTTGCCAGACCAGGTCAGCTGGAAGCAAATGGAAGCTGCATTTGCAAGCAAAGCTGCGATCTACAATGGAATGCAATGAATAGGTACAAAATACTCAATATTTACAGTATTTACAATGGATAAACAGCACAAGACCCCTCCCCTGGCCAAAGACCAGGGGAAGCTAATAGATTCTCCACTCCCTCCCTCCCCTTACCCCCTTGTACCCAAAAGGGACAAGAGCAAAAGGAGCAGAGAGATATTTTGTTAGACTTAGCCAAAGCAATGCAGCCAAGGTCAGGCAGAAGCAAGTTAATCTCTCCTAGAGGGAAGAAGCAAGAAGAGAGAAAAATTATTTCCCAAACCAATTCTTAGGGTAGATAACTCCCCACTGGGATTGTTTAGAACTATCACTCTTTTCCTTTTTTTTACACCTAATAGTGATTTATTTACATTCTACCACTTTCTGTTCAAGATCTGTGAAAAAAAACTTTTCAAAGGCATAGCCTGAAACTGCCACAGCTGTCGAGTGCTGTGCCAGCTGGAGTCACCAGGTTCGTGCCCTCCTGTGCTGCCAGAGGGGCACAGCAGCTCTGGGAGGAACCTTGAACCTCAATGCAAGAGAGGAAGGGGCTTCACTGCTACAAGCCAGCACTGACCCACTGACAGCCACCATCACTTGGACCAGAAAGGGGCTTCTGAGGCCCAGAGCACTGTAGAGAGGTAAAAGCCTTATTTCATAGAGTCATAGAATTGTCAGGGTTGGAAGGGACCTCAAAGATCAGCCAGTTCCAACCCCCCTGCCATGCCCAGGGACACCTCACACCACAGCAGGTTGCTCACAGCCACATCCAGCCTGGCTGCAAAAACCTCCAGGCATGAGGCTTCCACCACCTCCCTGAGCAACCTGTTCCAGCATCTGACCACCCTCATTTCAGACTGATAAAGTAGCTCCTGGTGTCATGGCAGCAGAAGAAAGGGTGCCAAGGTCACTAGGCTCTCCTCTTCCTCCCAGGTGGATTGTTCACAGGGGCTTGTAGTGATGAGGCAAGAGGGGATGGCTTGAATCTGGAGGAGGGCAGATTGAGGCTGGAGAGGAGGAAGAAATTCCTGACAGTGAGGGGAAAGACACTGGAAGAGGTTGCCCAGGGAGGCTGTGGCTGTCCTCTCCTTTGAGGTGTTCAAGGCCAGGCTGGATGAGGCCTTGAGCAAGCTGGGCTGGTGGTGGGAGGTGTCCCTGCCCATGGCAGGGGGCTGGAGCTGGATGATCTTGAAGGTCCCTTCCAACCCAACCCATTCCACGGTGCAAGTGGAGAGCCCAGGCTCAGCCCAGGCTCTGGACCCTGCCCTGGGCCAGAGGCAGGTTGGAGGCAGCAGTCAGCTGCTGTGGGGTCCAGCAGCTTCCTTGCAGCCAGGATGAGTCAGAGCAGCGAAGCCTGGCACGGATGGGCAGTGATTCAGTGCCAGCATCACTGCCAGCAGGCAATTACTGAGTGAGGAGATTACCCACAGCACACAATTACTCAGGACAGCAAACTTGCAGGGTGCAGGCAAACACTGGGCAGAGGTTTTGGCAGGGACACAATTAGTCCATGAGCAGCACAATTGCAGCAGCACAGAGCCCATGGCCGCCCCCGGGGACGAGCAGGCTCAGAGCTGTCACTGGGGCTGCCGGAGCTGGGGTGGCTCAGGTGGCACAGCAGCTCTGCAGGACAGCCAGCAGCTGGCACTGAGGCACAACCTGTTTGTCCTGTGGGCCCTGCAGCAGCAGCAGGGAGCAGCTCCATCAAGTCTCAGGAAGCAGCCAGGGTAGCTTCACAGGCTCCTTCTAGACTCCTCTCTGACTCCTGGCACTGGATGGATGGCAAAAGCCTTCCGAGCTCACCCAATCCAACCATAACCCAACCCCACCATGGCCACCAAACCGTGGCCCCAAGGGCCATGGCCACAGGGCTCTGGAGCCCCTGCAGGGATGGGGACTCCATCACCTCCCTGGGCAGCCTGTGCCAGTGCCTGACCACTTTTGCAGCACAGAAATTTTCCTCGTGTCCAACCTAACCCTCCCCTGGTGCAACAGGGCCAGAAGATTAGATCATTCCCTAAAGAAATCCTTTCCAACATGCAATCCAAGCCTCCCCTGGCTGGAGTTGGCTCTCCCATTACAGGAATGGCCTTTGCTCACAGGACATGCAGCTGCTCCTTCTGTCCCAGTCCTCTGCTCTCCACCTCTCTTTCTCAGGAGCTCTCAGAACTTGCTTCCTCCTCACCCCCTTCCCTGAAATTGGTTTGGTCTTGAAATTTCTCCTCCTGCTCTAGCCCTCAATTGTCTCCAGAGCTGTTTCCCAAGCCACAAATCCCTTTCTTCTTGTTGAGTTTCCACATCTCCCCTTTCTGTCTGGGGGGAAACCTCCCCCTCATGCTCCCTTCCAGCAGCAGAAGGCAGCTGGAAGAGAAGAGAAGGCTCTGAGGAGACCTTCTTGTGGCCTTCCAGTATCTGAAGGGGGCTCCAAGAAAGCTGGGGAGGGACTTTTGAGGGTGTCAGGGAGTGACAGGACTGGGGGGAATGGAACAAAACTAGAAATGGGGAGATTCAGATTGGATGTTAGGAAGAAATTCTCCCCCATGAGGGTGGTGAGAGACTGGCACAGGTTGCCCAGGGAGGTGGTGGACGCCTCATGCCTGGAGGTTTTTGCAGCCAGGCTGGATGTGGCTGTGAGCAACCTGCTGTAGTGTGAGGTGTCCCTGGGCATGGCAGGGGGGTGGAACTGGCTGATCCCTGAGGTCCCTTCCAACCCTGACAATTCTGTGGTTCTATGATTAATGCAAGGGAACACAACCCCCCTGAGCAGAACCAATGGGACACTCTCTGCTCACTCCACAGCAGCCACAGGCTCCAGCAGATTCATTGCCTCCAACACCCTTTTTTTTTCTCCTCTTTCTCAAACAAATGTCTTGGAGCTGCTCATATTTCTTCTTGCCTGGGATCTTTGTTGAGCTAACTTGTCACAGCCCTTCAGTCACACAGCTCAATTGACTTCACTGCTCTGACACTGCTCTGAAGTTGGACTCAATCCTCAAAATTGCCTTCAGAAGCTGCTTCCACACTGAAGGTGTTTTTTTTTTTTTTTT
>VXBD01011922.1:72927-93651 GCA_013399975.1 Indicator maculatus
GTAAGAGGAAAAGATTTGCTGGGAAACTCCACTCCTGCTGGTGCCAAGGAAAGCAGGAGCCTGGCTGTGAGGCAGCAGAATCCCTTCCACCCCATCAGTTGGGCACTAATTGTGGGGCTGGGAGCTGACCCTTGCTGCACACTTCCCCAGCCCGTGGCTTTTGCCCAGGGGATGCAATTTTGAGCCTTCAGGAGCCTGGCATGGTGGCAGTGCAGGGTGGTGGTGCAGTCTCACCTTGCCCCTCAGCTGCTGGCTCACAGTGAAGTCCCTCAGAACTCAGGCTGGAGAAGAGTGCTTGGTCCTGTGGTGTGACCCAAGTCCCTCCTCAGCTGCTCGCAGACCAGCAGTGATCTCACCCAGGAGTTTCAGCTGGTGGGCAGGGGGAACTGTTCCTCTCAGCTGAAGCTCTGGTTGCTGGGCTGGTGACCCTGGCACCTATTTGTGCTCCTCAGTGTCTGTGGGTGCTGCTTGGGCATGGTGAGATCACAGCTGTGTCTGGAGGAACACTACCTGGCTGCAGCAGGAGGCTGAGCCCCAGCTGGGGCAGCTTGGTCAAAGGTTTCCCTCTCACCTTGGGCTGGTCCCACAGCAGTGTTGGCAAGGAGGCCCCTGGCTGGCAATGGGGATGCAGTGCAGCCCTTGGGCTGAGGGCCAGGCGTGGTTCAGAAGAGCTGAGCTCAGGTGGGAATAGGAGGAGATCCTCAGGATGCATAAGGACAGGCTGAGGACTGAGAGGACACTGCCCTGTTCAGCCACCTGAAGGAGAGGACCTGGGCTCTGGGGGGCATGGAGTGTGGCCAGCATGTAGAGGAAGGCTCTCCTGCCTCTCTGCTCTGTCCTAGGAAGGCACCATTTGGAGTGCTGGGGCCAGTGCTGGGCTCCCCAGTCCCAGAGAGACAGAGAACTGCTGGAGAGATTCCAGGGGAGGCTGCAAAGCTGCTGAGGGGCCTGGAGCAGCTCTGTGAGGAGCAAAGGCTGAGAGCCCTGGGGCTGTGCAGCCTGCAGAAGAGCAGCCCCAGAGGGCATCTGAGCAATGCTCAGCAAGAGCTGAAGGAGCTGTAGGGAGCAAGAGGCTGGGGCCAGGCTGTGCTGAGTGGGGACAGGCCAAGGGGCATAGACTGGAAGCCAGGAGGAGAAAGTTGTTTGGTGTGAGGGTGCTGGAGGCCTGGAGCAGGCTGCCCAGAGAGGTTGTGGAGTCTCCTTGTGTGGAGAGCTTCCAAGTCCCCTGGGCATTGTGGTGCTGGGCAAGCTGCTGTGGGTGCCCTGCTGGAGCAGGGGTTGGGCTGGGGAGCTCCAGAGGTCCCTTCCCACCCCTCAACACTGGGTGTGATGTTTCTGAAGTGAATGTTTAAGACCTGGGGTGCTCTGCAGCATACCCCTTGGGGCTACCATCAGCTTTTGGGTTTGGCTTCCTTGGAGAGTGAGATCTGGTGGGAATGAGGCTCACATTCCTGCCTCTTGATCCAGTTGGCCTCCTGCTGGCATGGACATTGGAACTGGGTTTTCCTAGCTGGGGGCATGAATCAGACGTGCAAGGCTGGGGAGGAAAGCTCTGAGCGAGGCTGTTTGTGACGCAGGAACACCTCCTGTGCTCCATCTTCATTAGAGTGGGCAGGAGCTGCTCTCACCTCTGCTCCCTGCTTGGGCCTGTGTCACTTCACAGACAGCCCAGGGTGGGTGCTGGCTTCATCCAGAGCAGGGAAAGAGCAGAAACCTGGCAGGCATCTCTGTGAGCATGCATGGAGCAAGGAGGATGACCCCAAAGCCTGCAAAGCCTGGGCTGGTTCCAAACCCAGCTCTGCCCCATGCCTCTGCTGGGTGCCATTGGTGCTGCTCAGCTCTGCAGCTGAGGACTGGCTGGGTTCTGCAGGAAGGAAGCTGCTCCACCTTCAGCTCTCCAGTGGGCTGTTGTAGGATCCTAGAATGGTTTGGGCTGGAGGGGACCTTAAGGATCATCTGGTTCTCAAAGGTTAGCTAGTTCCAGAAGTTCACAGGATCACAGGCTGGAAGGGACCTCCAGACATCATCAGGTCCAACTCCCCTGCCAGAGCAGGAGCACCCAGGGCAGGTCACACAGGAACTTGTCCAGACAAGGTTGGAATGTGTCCAGAGCAGAAGACTCCACAACCCCCCTGGGCAGCCTGTTCCAGGGCTCTGTCACCCTCACTGGAAAGAAGTTTCTCCTCATGGTGAAGTGAAATCTCCTATGTTCAAGTTTGAACTTCCTGGTCCTTCTCTTACTATTGTGCACCACTGAAAAGAGCCTGGCCCCCTCCACTTGACCTCCACCCCTCAGCTATTGATACACATTGATGAGATCCCCTCTCAGCCTTCTCTTCTCCACACTAAACAGCCCCAGGGCTCTCAGTCTCTCTTCACAGGGGAGATGCTCAAGTCCCCTAAGCATCCTCGTGGCTGTCTGCTGGATTCTCTCTAGCAGGTCTCTTTCTCTCTTGAACTGGGAAGTCCAATCCCACTGCCATGGGTAGGGACAGCAGACCAGCTTCCTCAAGGTGGCTTTGAACACTACCAGGCTTGGAGCCCCCACAACTTCTCTGGGCAGACTGTTCGAGTGCCTCACCCCCCACATGGAGAACAATTTCCTCCCAATGTCTCATCTCAATCCAGCTTCTTCCAGCCTGAAGCCATCACCCCTCATCCTGTCACTCCATGCCTTTGTCACAAGTCCCTCCCCAGCTCTCCTGGAGCCTCTACAGGTACTGGAAGGCTGCTCTGAGGTCTCCCTGGAACCTTCTCCTCTCCAGGTTGAAGAGCCCCAACTCCCTCAGCTTGGCCTCACAGCAGAGGTGCTCCAGCCCTCTGAGTCTTCAAACTCCCCTGTTCTAACAATAAAATCAGTGAAGTTCTGCAGCTGTTGAACTTCAGCAGAGGTTCTACAGGGCCCACTGCAGAGGATGGGCTGTAAGCTATTGGACATTGCCCTCAGCAATGGGGAGGTGCTGGAGTCCCCATCCCTGCCCATGGAGGGGTTCAAAGGAAAGTGGGGCCATGGTTTTGTGGCCGTGGTGGGGTTGGGTTGATGCTGGACTGGATGATCTCAGAGCTCTTTTGCAACCCCTCCAAAGCATTCCAGGGATCTCTGAAGATCCTTGGTGGGGAAGCAGTGAGCTGAGCTCTGTGACTGCAGCGGACTGAGTCGGCAGAGAATGATTTTGTTCTTCCTTCTCTGCTGCCTAATTTTGACACAAAGTCCTGATGAAGAAATGTCCTGGAGTGAGCTGATCTACTTGCAAACGATGACTTCAAACCTTCTCAGGCTCATTTCCAGGCTGGGGAGCCGTGAGCAGGCTCCCAGTCAGACAGGCATTAGGAGCTCTCACAATTAGCCCCGTGAAGAGCGGCGCTCATTAAGCAGCACAGGAGATGAGCTCAGGGAAATAAATTGGCTGCTGCCAGCCAGAGCTGCAGATCCATCTCCATTGCTGCCAGCCTGGGCCTTCATCACAGCTAATCAATAGCTCTGG
Organism: Indicator maculatus; assembly: GCA_013399975.1. Lineage (NCBI taxonomy): Eukaryota > Metazoa > Chordata > Aves > Piciformes > Indicatoridae > Indicator > Indicator maculatus. The sequence goes on from VXBD01011922.1 coordinate 76,413, forward strand.
TTACTCCAAACATTTAGGTCTAATCATGCTTCATGTTCAAGGATCAAAGCTTCCCTCTTGTTTGCGTCTCTAACTGCTTTAGTGCTCCACTCTCTCCCCTGGCACAGAGAGCTGCAGAGGTCCTCACGTGGCTTCCCCACCCCACACCACCAAGGAGCTTCGAAGCTCTCGGTGTGAGGACCCTTCTGATGTCCCCAGGATCAGACCCCCAGCACTGTATCAGAGGGACTGTCCATGAGGGTGTCTGGAGACAGGCCAAGGGGGAATGGTTTGGAGCTGAGGCAGAGCAGGGTCAGAGTGGAGCTGAGGAAGAAGTTCTTGAGTGTTAGGGTGGGGAGACTCTGGCACAGGCTGCCCAGGGAGGCTGTGGCTGCCTCCTGCCAGGGGGTGTTGAAGACCAGGCTGGATGAGGTCTTGAGCAGCTGAGTGTGGTTGAGAGGTGTCCCTGGGCATGGCAGGAGGTTGGAGCAGATGAGCTCTGAGGTTCCTTCCAGCCTGAGCCAGTCTCTGGTGTCAGCCAGAGACCTTTACCCTTCAGAATTCTGGAATACAGAGACTGGAACTAGACCTAAAAGAAATCCCCAATGGTTTCCAAGAATCCTTCTGGGAATGGAAGACACTTCAGGGAAGTTGGAATAAGAGGAGAAACTTCTCTGGTGTGAGGGTGCTGGAGGCCTGGAGCAGGCTGCCCAGAGAGGTTGTGGAGTCTCCTCATGTGGAGAGCTTCCAAGCCCAGCTGGGCACTGTGCTGCTGGGCAAGCTGCTGTGGGTGCCCTGCTGGAGCAGGGGGTTGGGCTGCAGGGGGTCTAGAGGTCCCTTCCAGCCCCACCATGTTGGGATCCTCTGAAAGTGTGCCAGGGTGTTCTGGAGAAGCAAATCCAGCACACACTGAGTGCCCCCTGGCCCTTGATCCAGGTCAGAATCCCACCTTTGGGGATGATGCTCCTGCTGAGTGCCTTCCTCTCACAGTCATCATGGGAGCTCAGGAAATGTCTCCAGCAGGTGCCAGCTGCCCGGGCAGTCGCTGCTGGCTCTTCTCTCCTGGCAGACCTGTCCCAGGAGCTGCCCTGCTGCCTCCACCAGGTGGTGGAAGTGGGCAGCGAATGGCTCGGCTCGGAGCAGCCACAGCTGCTCGCAGAGGCTGCGGCAGGCTCCTTGGCCCTTTGCTTTCTGGATTGTTCTCCAGGTACCCCAGTTTCCTGCAAGCCTCTCGGTCGTGGCCAGGGTTTGCTCATCCCTCTCGGCACCGTTTGTTGTAGAGAGTCCTTCACGGGATGGGTTGGCTTGGAAGGGACCTTGAAGGTCATCCAGCTCCAACCTCCTGCCATGGGCAGGGACACCTTCCCCTGGACCAGGCTGCTGAAGGCTCCATCCAGCCTGGCCTTTGACTCCACTCCAGCTCTCTTCTCTGGGGTTATGGTTTGGATGTGTGAGAAGGGCAGAGCAGAGATGAAACATTCATTTTTTGGCTTCATGTCACAGAATCCTGGAATCATGGATGGCTCAGGTTGGAAGGGAACTCAGAGCTCCTCTGCTCCAACTTCCCCACCCTGCCCAGGGACACCTCTCAACCACACTCAGCTGCTCAAGGCCTCATCCAGCCTGGCCTTCAACACCCCCAGGCAGGAGGCATCCAGAGCCTCCTGCCCACATCATTCCCTCATTGCTGCAGGAGCTTTCTGAAGGGTAGCCCAAGCTCCCCAGGCTGGCTAAGGCACTGCTGCCAGCAGAATGAGCAGTGCTGATCGAGCCCCTGGCTGCACACCAGCAGGGCTTTGGCTTTGCAAATGCTGCTGCTGGGAGTCCCTCACAGGTGCTCCTCACCCTTCCCTGCTGTGCCAGGCAGGCAGCCTGGGACCTTCCTGCCTTGCAGCCTGCAGGCTGAGGTGAGGTGAGTCGTTGGTCACTGTGAGTCAAGGCTGGCTGGAGCTTGGCTTTCAGTGACTCACCTGCAGCTGGATGGTTTAATCAGGTTCAGTGTGTCTGTGGGACACCTGAGGGGTGAGTCTGTGCCTTGGGTTGGGGTAAGGCTCAGAGCCCTGAGTGAGGAGGTGCTCCACCTGCTAAACACTGACCAGACACCTACGAGTCCCTGGCAAAGGCTGAAGCACTTTGCTGAAAACAAACCCCAGCTGTCAAGGGAAAAGGAAAATTCCCTGTGCTGAAGCCCAGCAAAGGCTGCTGGGTGGCCCTGGGTGGCAGAGTGCTGAAGCCCCTCCTTGGTGGAACACTTCAGTGCAAGCTCACCACACCAGGCAGGGAAAAACTGAAGGAGAGGCTGTCAGCAGGATGAAAGATCCACCCAGCTGCTCCATCCATCTGCTGCTTAACCAGGCAGAGGCTGGTGGAGGGCTCCTGCTGCAGGGTGAGTGACTGATGGGGTGGGTTTGAGCATCCATCACAGGCCAGAGGACCTCACATTAGCCCTGCCAGGGCCAGCCATGCAAAGCACTGGCAGTGCACTGTGGGGCTGCAACAGAGCAGGCACCAAGCTTCACAGAATCACAGGGGGCATGGGTTTGGAACGGACCCTCATAGGGCATCTTGTTCCAGCAGGTCCAGAGAAGACCACCAAGATCATCAGAGGGCTGGAGAACCTCTGTGTGGGGACAGGCTGGGAGAGTTGTGGCTGTTCAGGCTGGAGAGGAGAAGGCTCCAGGGAGACCTCAGAGCTGCATCTCAATGTCTGCAGGGGACCTGCAGGCAGGCTGGGGAGGGACTGTTCAGAAGGGGCTGTGGGGACAGGCCGAGGGGCAGTGGTTTGGAACTGGAGCAGGGCAGAGTTAGGTTGGACATCAGGAGGAAGCTCTGCACAGTGAGGGTAGGGAGACACTGGAACAGGCTGCCCAGGGAGGTGGTGGAGGCTCCATCCCTGGAGACATTGAAGCTCAGCCTTGCTGTGTCCCTGTGCAGCCTGCTCTGGTTGGAGGTGTCCCTGCTGCCTGCAGGGGCTTGGCCAAGATGCTCTTGGAGGGTCCCTTCCAGCCCAGTGCAAACTGTGCCCCTGTACCATGGGATGGTTTCAGAGCACTGCTGACCAGTCCCACCAGAGCCCAGCAGCTCTCACACAGCTCCTGTCTGCTTGGCTCAGCTCTGAGTAGTGTGGTTCTGCTCCCAGGGAAGCAAGGCAGGAGGAGGGCTCCTGGGAAGCCCTGGCTGATGCTGTTAGAAGGTGGAATTAATCAGGGCAGGACATTCTGAGAGATGTTCTTTCTCTTCCCCATTGGGTTCAGGCAGTCAGGAGAAAATTAAACAAAAGGAGGAAGATGATGAATCAGCCTCAGAGCATGAATAATGTGGGGAGCAGGGAGCTGGGCATGAAGGACAACACGATTCTCATTTTCACAGCTCATCCTTCACCTTCCACCACCCATCATCATCTGCTGCCACCATGCCCAGATTAAACTCTGCTCCTCCATTTGTCTTCTCCTGCTTCAAGGGAGTTCAGAGCCAGGGCACTGGGGCCAGGCTGAAGGGGCTCCCAGAGCACACAGACCCTCACCAGAGTGTTCCAGGAGGACCAGCACAGAGGCATCCATGAAATCATGGCTGGTCTGGCAGCAAAGGGAAGGACAGAATCACAGAATGGTGAGGCTTGGAAAGGACCTCTGGATATCATCTCTCCCAGAGCAGGGTCACCTAGGGTAGGGAAGGACAGAATCACAGAATGGTGAGGCTTGGAAAGGACCTCTGGATATCATCTCTCCAGAGCAGGGTCACCTAGGGTAGGGAAGGACAGAATCACAGAATGGTGAGGCTTGGAAGGGACCTCTGGATATCATCTCTCCAGAGCAGGGTCACCTAGGGTAGGGAAGGACAGAATCTCAGGATGGTGAGGCTTGGAAGGGACCTCTGGATATCATCTCTCCAGAGCAGGGTCACCTAGGGCAGGGAAGGACAGAATCACAGAATGATGAGGCTTGGAAAGGACCTCTGGAGATCATCTGTCCCAGAGCAGGGTCACCTAGGGTAGGGAAGGACAGAATCACAGAATGATGAGGCTTGGAAAGGACCTCTGGAGATCATCTGTCCCAGAGCAGGGTCACCTAGGGCAGGTCATACAGGAACGTGTCCAGAGATGGAGACTCCACAACCTGTCTGGGCAGCCTGCTCCAGGGCTCTGCCACCTTCAAAGAGAGGAAGTTCCTCCTCATGTCTGGATGGAACTTCCTACAGTCAAGTCTGTGCCCATTGCCTCTTCTGCTGTCACTGGGGACCACTGAGAAGAGTCTGGCCCCATCCTGCTGACACCCACTGAAACACTTCCATGATGCTATGCCATGGTCCTTGGGGACAGGGTTCAGTGGCCACGGTGGTGCTGGGTTGCTGGTTGGAGCTGATGATCCTTGAGGGCTTTTCCCTCCCAAAGAATTCCAGGATTCTGTGGTTCTCTGAGATGTTCCTAAGGCTCTGCTCTAGGTGGTTTTGCACTGCAGCTGTGCCCAGGCACAAAGCAAAAGCTGTGACACACCTGAGGCTGTGGGCAGCCAGCAGCAGGCTCCGCCAGCAGCTTTTTGTTCACCAAGGTGCCCATGGGGCTTGCCCAAAAGTCATCAAACACCACCTCAGCCAGTTCCCCTCCACTATTCTGTCAGCTTTTTCCTCTAAAAATGCTGCTCCCAGCCTGGACTCCAACGATCAAAGTGTGAAGAAAATTACAAATCACTTCCAGAGGGGAGCAGGAGAGGACCTTGCAGAATCAAAGGCTGCACCATGACACCTCTGAGAAGAGCTGCTTGGGGACATTCTTCCTCTGATGCCACTGCCCAGGCCAGAACACTGGACAGGGAGGAGCTGGAAAAGGCTTTTTTGTGACAGGAGTTGGGTTTGCTCCAGCTCCTCAGCCCAGAAATTGCCTTAGAAGCAGAGAATAGTTTGGGTTGGAAGAGACCTCTGAGATTATCTTCTCCAACCTTCAGCCTAATGCTACCATGGCCACTAAACCTTCTCCCCAGGTGCCATGGCATAGACTCCTGGAATTGTTTCAGCTGGAAAAGCCTTCTAGGATCATCAAGCCCAACCAGCACCCCAGCACCACCATGGCCACCAAGCTGCAGGAGCCATCCCGAGGCTGTCTCTTTCTTCATAGAACCATTAAGGGGGGAGAAGTCCTCCAAGCTCCTTCAGTCCAACCATAACCCAGCACCACCAGGGCCCTAAGCACCATGGCCACAGGCTTCTTGAACCCCTGCAGGGATGGGAGCTCCTCCACTTCCCTGTGCAGCCTGTTCCAGTCCCTGACCCCCCTGCATGGGGGACAGCTTTCGAGGGTCCCTTCTGATGCAATGCAATCTGGGGGTCTATGAATGTTCTCAACACCTGGGCCTGGGGATAGGCACCTGCGTGATGGATGGCAGGATGCCCATGTGCCAAGGGCAAGGAAGTGTTGCAGGGCAGAAGAGTGGCACAGGATGGACTCAGCAGGAGCAGGGCCAAGCTGCTGGCTGTGTGCTGCTGCCCCTGGGGCAGCTGAGGCAGCAGAGCAGCAGTGGCTGCTCCCACCCAGGATGGATGGGAGTTGCTTAGAGTTGAACTGCAGCCCCCAGAGATCACTCTGTGGCTGGTATTGACTGGGGGGAGGTGACCCTGTTAGAGGAGGCCCAGCAGTGGGAATTGCAAGCATTGGTTTGCAGAGGAAGCTGACAGGTACCCAGTGGTGAGGATTCAGCCTTGGGTTATTAACGGTGGTTCATCAGGGAGTGTGCCCAGGCAGTCTCTCTGCTCTCCATACCAACAGTCACAGCAGCCAGGGGAGAGGGGATAGGGGTCAGGAGGGCAGCCAGCTGCCATCCCTCTGCACCTGCAGTGCTAGGAACCTTCCAGAGAGAGAAAGCAGAGCCCCGGCACAGCTGAGGGCTGGGGCACGCAGGTAGGCAAGAGCAAAGGCCACAAGCAGGAGAGCAGGAATGGACCTCCTGTGCTTTCCCAAGCCTTCAGGTGGGAAGGGTGGACCTCATCTGGGTGACAGCCACAGCATCACAGAGTGCTTGGATCAGTGAGTCCGACCCTCCTGCCAAAGCAGGATCACCCAGGGCAGCTTGCACAGCTCTGTGAGTTGAGACATTGGAAGAGGTTGCCCAGGGAAGCTGTGGATGTCCCCTCACTGGAGGTGTTCAAGGCCTTGAGCAACCTGGGCTGGTGTCCCTGCCCATGGCAGGGGGCTGGAACTGGATGAGCTTTGAGGTCCCTGCCAACCCAACCCACTCCCTGATGAAGGTCAATCACCCTGGTAGCAGAGTCCCTCGGGTTACTCATTAAAGGCATTTTTAGGGTGTTTCGTTCCCTTCCCCCCCAGCTGAAGGCTTTCTGCAGGGTTGTGGCAGGCAGGGTGCTGGCTGAAGGACTAATTGAAAGCTGGTAGTTTCTAAATGGACTGGTGAGTACCCACAGCCCTGTAAATTGCCTCCTTAGCAGAATTATTTACTGACAAAGCAGGTGATGACCTCCTTGGATCTCCAGAACAAGTTGATTAGTTTGTTCTAATGGCCACTGCAGACAAACACTCTGATATTTCATTACCCTGCTGCCTGCAGAAGAATGAGCTAGTGATTAAAAAAAAACCCAACCAAACCAACGCCCCCCAAAACAAACAAAAAAAAACACCCAAAAAACTAGAGAGAGAAAGTCATAATGAAGGAAGAAAGCAGCCCCCAGCTCTGCAGCTCTGTGAGGCTTCTACTCAGGCTGGTGTGACTCATGCCTGGCCAGGAGAAGCCTCCCTGGCAGCTGCCATTCATAAAGATCAGAGGAGCCCTGCCTCAGCAGCAAGAGGCTCTCCTCCTGCACCAGTGGTGGGGAGGCAGAAGTGGGCACAGCCCCTTGGCCTGGCACTGCAGACTGGCAGCATTTCATAGAATTGTCAGGGTTGGAAGGGACCTCAAGGCTCAGCCAGTTCCAACCCCCCTGCCATGCCCAGGGACACCTCACACTACAGCAGGTTGTTCACAGCCACATCCAGCCTGGCTGCAAAAACCTCCAGGCATGAGGCTTCCACCACCTCCCTGGGCAACCTGTGCCAGTGTCTCACCAACCTCCTGGGGAAGAATTTCTTCCTAACATCCAATCTGAATCTCCCCATTTCTAGTTTTGTTCCATTCCTTCCAGTCCTATTACTTCCCGACACCCTCAGATACTCCCTGAGCCCCCTTCAGATGCTGGAAGGCCTCAAGAAGGTCTCTTGGGAGTCTTCTCTTCTCCAGACTGAACAGCCCCAACTCTCTCAATCTCTCCTCACAGGAGAGGAGCTCCAGCCTTCTAATCATCCTCATGGCCTTTCTCTGGACACCTTCCAGCACCTCCAGATCCTTCTTGTAGTAGGGGCTCCAGAACTGGATGCAGTACTCCAGGTGGGGTCTCACCAGAGTGGAGCAGAGGGAGAGAATCACCTCCCTCACCCTGTGCCTATGCTTCTCTTGCTGCAGCCCAGGCTCTGGTTGGCTTTCTGGGCTGCAAGTGCTCACTGCTGGCTCCTGTTGAGCTTCTCATCCTCCAGCACCCCCAAGGCCTTTTCTTCAGGGCTGCTCTCCAGCCAGTCCCTGCCCAGCCTATATCAGTGCTTGGCATTGCCCTGTCCCAGCTGCAGGACCTTGCACTTGGTCTTGTTGAACCTAGTGAGGCTGTCAAGGGCTCACCTCTGCAGCCTGTCCAGGTCCCTCTGGATGGATCCCTTCCCTCCAGCCTGTCTGCTGCACCACACAGCTTGGTGTTGTCATCAGACCTGCTGAGGGTGCACTCAATGACACTGTCCATGTCCTCAATGCACCTGACTCAGTCATCTGAATGTTCTGTCCTGCCAGGGCTCCTCCTGGGCTCTGGTGAGCTGGGAGAGCTCAGGAGCCATTAACCAAACGTTTGCACAGGAGGCACTGGCCAGGTCCATCCTGAGGGGACTGCCTCTAGGTCACCTGCTGGGAGGGCAAACATTAGCCCAGTCTGGGCCAGCTGCTCAGTGGCTCCTCATGTTCCCAACCAGCCTGGCTGGCAGTGCTGGAGAGCTGAGCTCCACCACCAGACTGACAGATGAACCTCCCCTCCCTGAAAGCTGCTGTGTCCTCTGGTGAGCAGGAGTGACTCCAGAGAGGGTCCAAAGCCAGCCTGGAGAAGCTTTCCAGCTGTGTTAGGTGGGTTGATGAGCCAGGCTCTCCTCAAGGGCCTTGCTTTGTGTAAGCTGCTGCTTGGACACTGCTGCTCTCTGACTGATTTCACTTCAGGAGCAGCCAACCTTCCACGCTCTCATCCCTCCTATTCCAGCAAGGGCCTGGTCCATCTTGTCTGTGGTGGGTTGAAAATTCTCCCCCCCAACATCAGATTGCTCAGTTAGAAAGCAAAGGAAGCTGTATTTGCAAGCAATGCTTCAATCTACAACGAAACACAAGGAATTTGTACAAAATATACAATAAAAAACATTGCATGAAAAAAACAGAAAGCATTTACAATATTTTACAGCTGTTTACAATTAATAAGCAATACAAAAAGCCCCCTGGACAACCTGGGGAGCCAGCAACAGCTTCCCCCCTCCCTGTTCCTTTCCCTCTACCCTCCTGTACACAAAGGGACAAGAGAAAGGGCAGAGAATTGTTAGTACTTAGCCAAAACAAAGAACACAGCCAAGGTCAGCAAAGCAAAGCCTGAAGCACAGAATCAGAGAACTAACCAGTTTGGAAAAGACCTTTGAGATCATCAAGTCCAACCTATCACCCAACACCATCTAATCAACTCAACCACGGCACTGAGTGCCTCATCCAGGCTTATTTTAAACACTTCCAGGGATGGTGACTCCACCACCTCCCTGGGCAGCACATTCCAAGGGCCAATCTCACTTTCTGGGAAGAATTTCTTCCTAACATCCAGCCTAAACCTCCCCTGGCACAGCTTGAGACTGTGTCCTCTTGTTCTGCTGCTGATTGCCTGGGAGAAGAGACCAACCCCCACCTGGCTACAACCTCCCTTCAGAGGAGACCTCCCAATGAGGTCTGCCCTCAGCCTCCTCTTCTCCAGGCTAAACACCCCCAGCTCCCTCAGCCTCTCCTCACAGGGCTGTGCTCCAGACCCCTCCCCAGCCTTGTTGCCCTTCTCTGGAAACATTCCAGCAACTCAACATCTTTCTTGAATTGAGGAGCCCAGAAGTGGTCACAGCACTCAAGGTGTGGCCTGACCAGTGCTGAGTACAGGGCAGAATGACCTCCCTGCTCCTGCTGGCTACACTATTCCTGATCCAGGCCAGGATGCCATTGGCCTTCTTGGCCACCTGGGCACACTGCTGGCTCATGTTCAGCTGCTGTCAACCAGTCCCCCCAAGTCCCTCTCTGCCTGGCTGCTCTCCAGCCACTCTGTCCCCAGCCTGTAGCACTGCATGGAGTTGTTGTGGCCAAAGTGTGGAAGCACCAGCTTGAGTGAGGAAGCAACAAGAGAGAGTGAGTTATTTTACAGAACTAAGTTTTAAGTCTGTAGAACTTATCATTCTTTCCCTTTTTACACCCAACAGTGATTTCTTTACACTCTACCGCTTTCAGTTTGAGATCTGTGGAAAATTTTAAAGGTACTTCCTGAGACTACCACAATTGTCCCATTTGCCATCTGCAGAGCATTTGGCTTAGAGCCCTCCTGGACACTTGGGACACTTTGGCTTGCCAAATGGCATGGACCCTCTCCATCAGCAAGACATGTAGCAGATGAGGAGGATGCACAATGTTCCTCTCTCTCTCTCTGGAACATCAACAACTTTCCCAGTTTTTGGGTCCTTGGCTGCTTCCAGAAAGGGACCTGGTGTCCATGTCTGATCAATGAGTAGTGGGGTGAGGAGGCAGTGGAGCCACTTCTCCCTACTTCCAGTTGGGATGAAAAGCTTTCCCTCCTGAGAGAAAATGAGACACTGGGAAGTGGTTGGTACCATGTTTATGTTGGTTTGGGTTGCTTGAGTTAGGTTGGGTTGGGTTTGGTTGGTTTGCTTGAATTGGGTTTGGGTTGTTTGAGGTGGGTTTGGGTCAGTTTGGGCTTGATTGGGTTATTTGAATTTGGTTTGGGTTGGTTTTGGTTTGTTTGGGTTGTTTGAATTGACTTTGGGTTGGTTTTGGTGAGTTTGGGTTGGTTTTGGTTTGTTTGGGTTGTTTGAATTGGGTTTGGGTTGTTTGGGTTTGTTTGGTTTGGGTTTGGGTTGAGTTGTTTGGGTTTGATTTGGGTTGTTTGGGTTTGGTTTGAGTTGGTTTAGGTTTGGTTTGAGTTTGGGTTTGGTGTGGGTTTTTTGGTTTGGGTTGTTTGGGTTTAGTTTGGGTTGGGTTGTTTGAGTTGGGTTTATGTTGATTTTGGTTTGTTTGAATTTGGTTTGTGCGGGTTTGGGTTGTTTGAATTTGGCTTGTGTTGGTTTGGGTTGTTTGAATTTGGTTTGTGTTGGTTTGGGTTTGTTTGGGTTGTTTGAATTTGATTTGGATTGGTTTGGGTTTGTTTGGATTGTTTGGGTTTGGTGTGGGATTTTTGGGTTTGGGTTGTTCTGGGGTTGTTTGAGTTTGGTTTGTGTTGGGTTGTTTGAGTTGGGTTTGGATTGTTTGAATTTGGCTTGGGTTGGTTTGGGTTGGGTTGTTTGAGTTTGGTTTAGGTTGTTTGGGGTTGGTTTGGTTTGGTTTAGGTTGTTTGAGTTGTTTGGGCTTGTTTGGGTTGTTTGAGTTTGGTTTGGGTTGTTTGATTTTGGTTTGGTTTGGGTTTGGTTTGGATTTGGAATTGCTTGGGTTTGTTTGGGGTTGTTTTGGTTTGTTTGGGTTGTTTGGTTTGGGTTGTTTGGGTTTGATTTGGGTTGTTTGGGTTTCGTTTGGGTTGCTTGAGTTTGGTTTGAGTTGTCTGAGTTTGGTTTGGGTTGTTTGGATTGGGTTTGGGTTGTTTGGGCTGGGTTTGGTTTGTTTGCATTCCTTCTGCTGGCTGAACCAACAAGCCCAACTTCCTTCCCAGACAAGCCTTCGGAAGTGCTGCTCAGAAGCTCTCTGCTATGCCTCTGAGCCAGGGTCTCTGGGGGTCTGTGCTGCTCCCTGCAGTGCAGCATTGGCCATCCACAGCCAGAGCCCCCAAGGAGAAGCTGTGCAGAAGGAGGATCCTCAGCACTGCTCTGTCCACAGCACTGCTGGCGAGGGAGGGAGGTGAGCTCTGGGATGACTGCAGGACCAGGCAGCAGAGCTGGGCTGCTCTGCCTGCCCCATGGGTGCAGGGTGTGCTGCCTTGTGGCTGGGAGCAGGGATGGGAGCTGGCTGGAACGTGAGGAACAGCAACCAGCAGGGCTGAGCCGACCCCAGGGATCGCACCAGCTGACCGAGCAGAAGGACCTTTCTGCCCCCATGCTGGCAACCAGGGCAATGCCTCCTGCAGCTGTGAGTGCCCTGCTTACCTTGGAGGGTGCAGAGGAGTCAACCCCCCCACCCAGTGGCTGCAGGGAAGGCAGCCATGGTTGCCTCCAGCCTGCTTTACATCCTTGGCAGGACCCTCAGCAAGAGCCAGCCCAGCGTGGGCAAGGGAACCAACACTGCAACCCTGCTGCCCAGAGAGGTCATGGAGGTGCTCAATGCCAGGCTGCCTGACCTCCACTGGGCTGCTGGAAGACGTCTTTGCCCATGGCAGGAGGTTGAAAGTGGATGACCTTGAAGATCCCTTCCAACCCAAGCCATTCTGTGGTTCTGTGGAGTACATCCAAGAGCAGCAGCAGCTGTTTTGGTCCCTGTTGGTTTGGGGCCAGGTCCCACAGCAAGCTCTGGTGCAGGTGAGGAGCACACAACCTGCTCAAGAGAGCAGCATTCCTGCTGGGCTCCTGCCTGGAGCAGGAGGGCTGGGAGATGAGCTGCAGCCTGAGTCACAGAGCCTGCAAGGAGGCAACAACAGGAGGCTGGGCCCTGAGAAACTGCCTCCAAATATCAGCTGGCACCAAGAGGCAGCCCAGCAGAGGTGTCTCCAGCTTCCATTATGTCACCCTGTTTATCACCAGGTTAAGTAGCAGCCATATGGGCTAGGCAGGGGGGGTCCCTACCTCAGTGAAAATCCTAACTTTGATGTTTGCCCAAAAATCTGCAGCCTGGAAAGCTTCTCCTGGTCCCAGAATGCTGGGGAGGAGTTCTAAAGATAGCCTGACATTTGCTTTTGTCTTTGCAGCTGACAGGGACTGGGATCTGCAATCAGTGACAGTGAGAGCCACAGGAGAGGGGAAGTTATCCACCCAAACCCATCCTGCTGCTCTCCTTCTGATGTTTCTGTCTCATGGAGATGACAACACAGCACAAAAGCTGGAGGGCTTCATTGCCTGCTATGGTACTGCAAAATACTGACACCAGGCCAGCTCTGGCAGGAGGATCTCCACTGGGGTGAGTGCAGGCTCCTGCCCTGTGGAGGAACAACATCCTGTATCAGGAGAGCTGAGGGGGGACCTGCTGGGAAGCAGCTCCAAGGAGAAGGAGCTGGGAGTGTTGGTGGATAACAAGGTCCCCAGGAGCCAACAAAGTGTTCTGGTGGCCAAGAAGCCCAAAAGTGTCCTGGGGGACATGAAGAGGAGTGTGGACAGCAGGGCAAGGAAGGTACTCCTGACCCTCTACTCTGCCCTGGTGAGGCCACAGCTGCAGTGCTGGGGCCAGTGCTGTGCTCCCCAGTCCCACAGGGACAAAGAACTGCTGGAGAGAGTCCAGGGCAGGCTGGGAAGCTGCTGAGGAGCCTGGAGCAAAGGGGAACAAAGGCTGAGAGCCCTGGGGCTGTGCAGCCTGGACAAGAGCAGCCCCAGAGGGCATCTGAGCAATGCTCAGCAAGAGCTGAAGGAGCTGTGGGGGGCAAGAGGCTGGGGCCAGGCTCTGCTCAGTGGTGCCCAGGGACAGGCCAAGGGGCATAGAGTGGAAGGCAGGAGGTGGCAGCTGAGCAGGAGGAGAAAGTTGTTTGGTGTGAGGCTGCTGGAGGCCTGGAGCAGGCTGCCCAGAGAGGTTGTGGAGTCTCCTTGTATGGAGAGCTTCCAATGCCACCTGGGCACTGTGGTGCTGGGCAAGCTGCTGTGGGTGCTCTGCTGGAGCAGGGGTTGGGCTGGGGGAGCTCCAGAGGTCCCTTCCCACCGTCCCATGCTGGGGTTCTCTAAGTGGGTGCTTCTCCAAGCCCAACAATCCATGGCACCTGCTCACAACACATCTCCTGTGACTTACTGCTCCCAAAGGAGATGACATCCTCCACCAGAGAGTGCTTAGCACTGAAGCTAAGTGAATGGCACAGAAGCCCTGGCAGATGTGTGCCAGCGCCTGCAGGAGGTGTATCAGAGACCAAAGCACAGCCTGTGGAGGTCCAGGGAAGGGGCAGAGTCATTTCATTCATCTCAGGCACCTTCCTCTCCCCTGGCAGGCCGATTTCCATAAGATTATTGGCAAAGCACCTGTGAAGGAGGAACTGATTTTGCTCTGCTGACCCTGGCATGGTGTTTTTGCAGCCCCTGTCTGCCCAGGGTCACTCCTTTGCCCAGTCTGAATTGGGGTTAATGAGGCTTGGCAGCACTGGGCTGGCTCCAGACCCTGCTGGGTCACTCCTCTTGTCTCCAGCACAAAATGGGACATTTAGAGCAAGGTCTTCAGGGAACTGCTGGGAAGTGCAAGGGTTGGGAGCAGGGAGGCAATGTGGATGAAAGCTTCTCCTCACCTGAAGAGCAAATGGTGTGTGTGATGAGGGTGAGGGCATCGAACCATGGAACTCATAGAGCCACAGAAGGGGTTGGGTTGGGAAGGACCTTCAAGACCATTCAGTTCCAACCCCCTGCCATGGGCAGGGGCACCTCACACCAGCCCAGGCTGCTCAAAGTCTCATCCAACCTGGCCTTGAACACCTCCAGGGAGGAGGCATCCACAGCTTCCTTGGGCAACCTGTTGCTGTGATGTGTTCCTGTGTGCCCTGCCCTGGGTGACTCTGCTCTGGCTGATCTCCACAGGACACTTCCAACCCCTCTCATTCTCTGGGCAAAGCTCATGGATACCAGGTGGCCTCTGCCCATACAAACCCAGATGGTTCTGGAACTCAGCTCCCAGACTCTCAGCTCCCAGGCTGTTAGGCCACAGTGATTCCTTTGGAGATGACACTGTGCGGATCTCCTGCTAGACTCTGGCCTTCTGGGGGTAGGAGACACTCTTCAATCACTGTTGCTGCTGCCAGATTGCTTTTGGGTTTCAATTCTTGGCACATCCAAGGCACAGGAAGATCTAGAGAAAGAGGCATTGGTGGGACTCAACCAAGATGCCATCACTGGCTTTGATTCCTCCTGGTGGTGATCAGGAATTGCAATTCCTGCTCAAGCTGTGCTTGCTCCTCCAGCTTCCCACTTCCAGGCATTCACAACCACTGCATGGGAAACAGCTGCAGGAAGGGCAAGGTCTCTCCAGCTGGCTTAGCCATGCAAAGGCCAGGGGTTCTGGGCAGAGCTGAGCCACAAGACTTTCTCATCCATTCTCACTATGGTGGGGGTCAGAACTGTGGAGCACACCCAGCCCAACCTCCTGCTCCAGCAAGGCACCCACAGAAGCTTGCCCAGCATCACAGTGCCCAGCTGGGCTTGGAAGCTCCCCAGAGAAGGAGACTCCACAACCTCTCTGGCCAGCTTGCTCCAGGCCTCCAGGACCCTCACAGTGACAAAGTTTTCCCTTCTGTTCCTGTGACACCTCCTCTGCTCCAGTTTGCCCCCATGCCCCTTGGCCTGTCCTTGGACAACCCTGAGCAGAGCCTGGCTCCAGCCCTCCACATCTTTATCACCAGGCTTCTCTGCTCCAAGCTGCAGAGACCCTCAGCCTGGCCTCACAGGGAGATGTTCCACTGCCTGCAGCAGCTCTGGGGCTCTGGGATGGACTCTTTCAAGCAGTTCCCTTGAGGTCCTTCCAGAACTGAGGCACCCAGAGCTGGACGCAATACTCCAGACATGACCTCACCAGGGCAGAGGAGAAGGGGAGGAGAACCTCTCTGACCTACTCACCACAGCCCTTCTAATCCACCCCAGGATGCCCTTGGCCTTCCTGGCCACAAGGGCACATTGCTGGCTCATGGGCATCCCACCAGCACTCCCAAGTCCCTTTCCCCAGAGCTGCTCTCCAGCAGGTCAGTCCCCAGTCTGTCCTGGTCCATGGGGTTGTTCTTCCCCAGCTGCCAGACTCTACCCTTGGCCTTGTTGGATTTCATTCCATTGTTCCCCATCCAGCTCTGCAGCCTGCCCAGGTCTGGCTGATGGGCAGCAGAGCCTGAGGGCTGTCAGGCACTCCTTTGAGGAGCACTTGGACAGGCTCTGACCAAAGCCCTGCTGAAGACAAGGACAGTGCCTCTTCTCCTTTGGCAGGCGTTGGAGTGAGCCTCTTGCATTGTCAAAGCTGTTGAGATGTTTGCCTTGGCAAAGAAGTGTTTTGAAAACATGTTAGAAGCAGTCAATAAACAACACCCTGGAAGTGCAGTAAATAAAAGCTGGCTGGTGAGAGCCAATGGTGGGATTCCAGCAGCTCAACTTGACGGAAGCAGGAGAAGGGAGAATAACTCTTCAGTGACAAGGGGAGTTGGAGCAGCGGAGATGATCGTAGCTCTTCTTCTGTCTCAGAGGGATGGAGATCACCAGAGAGCTCCACCATGGCCACTTGCATGGTCTGCCAGAGATTCCCTCTAAAATGGTAAAGCTGCCTCCAGGAACAGTTGTGAAGGGCAGCAGATGAGGTGCAGAGGTCAGTCCCTGGCAGTGTGTGTGGCAGAAGCTGGCTGGCCTGAGCTCCAGGTTGTCCTCTCCCTTCAGTAACTGAAGAGCTCCTTTGCTTCCTGCGTGGGAATAATGAATGATATTAACAAAAACAAAGGAAGCACAGCCTCAAAAATCCTTGTGCCAAAGGTTGCCCAGGGAGGCTGTGGCTGCCCCCTCCCTGGAGGTGTTCAGAGCCAGGCTGGATGAGGCCTTGAGCAACCTGGGCTGGTGGGAGGTGTCCCTGCCCATGGCAGGGCTTGGAACTAGATGATCTTGAAGGTCCCTTCCAGCCCAACCCATTCTGTGGCTCTCTAAAGAATCAGCCAGAACACTGCCAGGGTAGTTCCAGATGCTGCTGCTGCTTTGAGCAGCCACCCTCTGTGCAGGATGACCTGCACCCAGCACTGCTAACAGCTCCTTTGTGGTCATCTGGAAGGGAACAGGAGAAATTCTACTTGGGAAGCAGAGTCATGGATCTCTGAAGCACACCCTTACAGCCTTCCTTTGAAAAGAACAGAGAGCACAGAGGAGGGCTTCGTGGTTGTTCCATCCCACCTTCCCCTCAGCTTTCACCTCAAGCCCCAAGCAATGTGAGGACCTCAGTCATGGGACCTCAGCAGTAGGTAGAGGTGGTGTCCTCTCTGGGGGGTGCTCTGACTGCATGATACACCTCCAGGAAAGGAAACACACAGAGGCCACTCTCTAGCTGGAGACAGGGGGAGGAGAGCCCCAGAGGGAGTTGTATGCTCTTCTGCACTGTGGAAGACCTTCAGTTGTGCCCAGGGACAGGCCAAGGAGCAAGGGGCAGAGGAGTGGAAGGCAGAAGGTGCCAGCTGAGTAGGAAGAGAAAGTTGTTTGGTGTGAGGGTGCTGGAGGCCTGGAGCAGGCTGCCCAGAGAGGTTGTGGAGTCTCCTTTTGTGGAGAGCTTCCAAGCCCAACTGGATGTGTTCCTGTGTGGCCTGCCCTGGGTGACCCTGCTCTGACAGGGGGCTTGGACTCCAAGATCTCCAGAGAAATCCTTGAAGCAGACAAGGGGTGTTGGGGACAGGTTACTGCTTAGGAGATTCCCATGGGACTGCAGAAGGAAATATTTCCCCACGAGCACAGCTAGCATTGGAATCATCTCCCAAGGGAAGCAGGGGAGTCCCCTCCACTGGGCAGGTGGAAGGCTCAGCTGGACAGGCTGCTGGGCCAGCTCATTCCAACTCCACCATCACCAGACGACCCTCGGGGTCCCTTCCAAGCCGGCACGCTGTGTAAAGCAGCTCCTGGTCGCTGCGAGCAGAGCTCTGCCTTCCTTCTGGAGTGTCTGCAGGTTGGCTGCTGCCGCAGCGCAGCAGGGGACGGAGCTTTGGCTGTGCGTCTCAGCAGGCAGCGGCGCAGGAGGGATCACAAGATCATAGGATGTTAGGGGTTGGAAGCGACCTTCAAAGATCATCAAGTCCAGCCCCCCTGCCAGAGCAGGACCAGAGAATCCAGCACAGGTCACACAGGGACACATCCAGATGGGGCTGGAAGGACTCCAGAGAAGGAGACTCCACAACC
>VXBD01011922.1:93695-105219 GCA_013399975.1 Indicator maculatus
CAATATTCCAGGTGAGGTCTCACCAGGGCAGAGTAGAGGGGGAGGAGAACCTCCCTGGGTCTGCTGGACACACTCCTCTGAATGCACCCCAGGACCCCATTGGCCTTCTTGGCCACCAGGGCACATTGCTGTCCCATGCAGAACTTGTTGTCTCCCATCACTCCCAGGTCCTTCTCCACAGGGCTGCTCTCCAGCAGATCACCTCCTAACCTGTACTGCTGCAGTTTATTCTTCCTTCCCAGGTGCAGGACTCTGCACTCATCCTTGTTGAACCTCATTAGGTTCCTCTCTGCCCAGCTCTCAGTCTGTCCTGGTCTCGCTGAAGCTGAAGGGGACGGAGCTTTGGCTTCACGTCCCGGGAGGCAGCGGCGCAGGGGGGGACATTCAGGAGCTCACAGGTGGTGCTACTGGGGCTGCTGGCAGGCGTGCAGCCCCGAGCGCCTGGAGCAAGCTCAGGTGTCACCAGCAGCGCTCCAGGGAATGTCGTTTAATCATCGCAGCGACGGCGAGGAGCAGGCACCGCTCAGCACCGGCCCCGGCACCGCCCCATCCCGAGCTGAAGAAGGGCAAAGAACCACAGCAGAGCCCACCGAGATGCTGAGGGCACTGAGGGACATCCTCCGTGTGAGGAGAGCCTGACAGCGGGGGCTGCCTTGCCTGGAGGAGGCTGAGGGGAGGCAGGCTGCAGTGGTGGCTGAGGAGAACCTCATGAGGTTCCATAAGGCTCAGTGCAAGGTCCTGCACCTGGGTTGGGGCAACCCTGGATGTCAGTGCAGGCTGAGGTTTGGTTTCCTATGCCTCTGGGTGCTGGAGATGGTGGTGGTGTTTCTGAGAGTGAGAAAGCACCAGGGCAGTGACAGGAGGGTGCAAACCTCTCTGGAGTTAACCATGGCAGCTGTGGAGGCTTGGTCCTGCTGGCTTCCAGCCTCACAGTAACTGCAAATTAACAGACTCCTGTTGGGATCACTTGCTCCTGTCACAGCTCTTCTAACTTCTTCTGGTGCTCCAGATTCCAGTCCCAGCACCATCTGAGGGCTTCATCACAGCCAACGAAGGACCCAAGAGCAGAGCGTTGCAGAGATGATTCTTTCAGTGCTTAGCTACAGCCCCATTAAAAATGAACATAAAGTGGGTTTCAAACCTCCTTTTGGTAATGAAACCACAAAGCAGAGCTTTGGCTGACACAGAAATAAGTCACCCAGGGTTGCCTTCTCTGAAACCTCATCACCAGTAGACTTCTCAGGATGGGTTGCTAATAGTTCCTGACCATCTCAAGTCCTCTCATGAACACAATTTGTTGCTCAGATGTCTGATGCTTTGAGCTGGAAGAGGCTGGGTTTGCCTTCACCCCCAAGCATTGCTTTGGAGGAGTCAGGACCAGAAGCACGGTGAAGTGGTAACCCAGAAGATGTGCAGAGGATGTGCTTGCATGGAGGGTGCCATGGAACAGTGCCTGCTGGGGCACTTCATCCTCTGAAGCACTCATTGTGGTCATGGCTTGAGAGCAGATCTGACCCCAAAGCCAAATTCTCATAGACTCATGGAATCACAGAATGGGTTGGGCTGGAAGGGACCTTCAAGCTCATCCAGTTCCAACCCTGTGCCATGGGCAGGGACACTAGCCCAGGTTACTAAAGGCCTCATCCAAACTGGTCTTGAACACCTCCAGGGAGGGGGCATCCAAGGCTGTGGAGCGGCTGTGGTGAAGCCAGAGGCTTTCGGCAGGACAGGCTCCTCGTCAAGGCATGCAGGAGACCTTGCAGAGAATCACCAAGAGAGGCCACCCTCTGCAGGTCTTCCCACAGAGGCAGCCTCCAAATCCTCTTGGTGATTTGTTAACTTACAGTGATGAAAAGGAAAGCGATGACAAAGGTCTCCTCCTAGAAAGCCACTGCCAGCAGATTCTCCACTCACCCTGCAGCTTGCTGAGCAGATGGCTGGAAGAATCCCCTCCCCTGGCACTGAAGAAGGGAAAGGAACAGATTCAGAAAACAGCAGGGGCAGGACATGATCCTGACCTGATTGATACTCCTTCAGCACAACGTGGGGCTGGAAGGTACCTCTGGAGCTCCCCCAGCCCAACCGCTGCTCCAGCAGGGCACCCACAGCAGCTTGCCCAGCACCACAGGGCCCAGGGGGGGTTGCAAGCTCTCCAGACTCCACAGCCTCTCTGGGCAGCCTGCTCCAGGCCTCCAGCACCCTCACACCAAACAACTTTCTCCTCCTGCTCAGCTGCCACCTCCTGCCTTCCACTCTGTGCCCCTTGCCCCTTGGGCTGTCCCTGGGCACCACTCAGCACAGCCTGGCCCCAGCCTCTTGCCCCCCACAGCTCCTTCAGCTCTTGCTGAGCATTGCTCAGATGCCCTCTGGGGCTGCTCTTCTGCAGGCTGCACAGCCCCAGGGCTCTCAGCCTTTGCTCCTCACACAGCTGCTCCAGGCCCCTGTGCAGCTTTGCAGCCTGCCCTGGACTCTCTCCAGCAGTTCTCTGTCTCTCTAGAACTGGGGAGCACAGCACTGGCCCCAGCACTGCAGCTGTGGCCTCAGCAAGGCAGACAGGGGCAGGAGAGCCTTTCCCTGGGCTGGAGCAGCATTTCCATCATTACTTTTAAAAGGTTGTAGAATTAATTCAAAAGCTCTCTGAATGGGGACCTGTGGCTCCAGGCAGGAAGCAATTTCTTCTCCCCAGTGAAGGTTTTCTTTATGTCTGTGTTTTAAGCACCGTGAGGTGAGATCCATCATCACACCATGATGGGCTTTGGGCACATTCCTCAGGTTTCTAATGGCTTTAAAGTAAAAATCTGTCTCTGGCAAGTGATTAATCAATTATCTCTGAAAATTAAATCTGTCAAGGTAATGAATAACAATGGCTGGGCAGAACCAGGGCTGCAGTCTGCAGCCTTCACCAGTCCTGGATCCTGGAGAGAGAGTGATTGCAGGGCATGACCCAGTGTCCAAAGGAGCTGCTTCATTGAAGGAATAAAATCATCTCAGAGCTCTGGCCATGGCCAAACCTCCCCAGACTGCTCTGATTAATGCAGAGGCACAGAATGGGTTGTGTTGGAAGGGTTCTTAAAGAACATCCCCTTCCAGCCCCCTGCCTGGTGGTCCATGGGCAGGGCCAACTCCCACCAGCCCAGGTTGCTCAAGGTCTCATCCAAGCTGGCCTCGAACACCCCCAGGGATGGGGCAGCCAGGACCTCCCTTCTCTTTGAGAAGAGTCTTTCTTTGCCCTCCTGGAGAGCCCCTGCAGCAGCTGGGTGACCCAATGGGGATGTTTGTTCACAGGAGCTGCAGGAACACTGCAGGGTTGCTGCTGGAGTGAAAATGCCTCCTGTTGGGGCCAGCAGAAGCCACACTCCTGTCCTTCTGCTGGGGGAAGTGGCCCCTCTGGGACACCTAGCAGCACTGCTGAGCCTCTCTTCTGCCAAGGAGGAAGCTCCCCTCGCTGCTGAGTGTTTGACAGCCCCTGCTCAGCAGTGTGCAGGAGCTGACTTGGTTTGCAACACACAACAGAAGATGGATCTCAGCCCCTGTGATGAACACATCCCCAGATGCTTCCTCTCTGCTGGCATCCAGCTGCTCTCCTCCTGCAGAACAGCCAGCAGCTTCCTGAAAGGATTGGTCTTGTCAGCTCTGATCCCCTCTCTCTCCCTTGATTCACAGCATCACAGAATACTTTGGGTGGGAAAAGCCCTCTGAGATCACCCAGTCCATCATCAACCCGAGGCCACCATGGCCGCCAAGCCATGACCCCAAGGGCCATGACCACACGTTTCTGGAACACCTCCAGGCATGGTGACTCCACCACCTCCCTAGGCAGCCTGTGCCAAGCCCTGACCACTCTTGCAGCACAGAAATTGCTCCTGCTGGAGCTGCACACCCAGCAGCCCATGGCACCAACAGGCACAGGGAGGTGTGGAGCAGGACCAGCACTGCAACAAGAAGTTGGACACCATCCAGTGCAGTGTGGTTGGACACCATCCAGAGCAAGGTAGTTGGACACCATCCAATACAGAGTGGTTGGACATCATCCAGTGTAGGTTGGTTGGACACCATCCAGAGCAGTGTGGTTGGACACCATCCAGAGTAGTGTGGTTGGACACCATCCAATATAGGGTGGTTGGACATCATCCAATGCAGAGTGGTTGGACACCATCCAGTATAGGATGGTTGGACACCATCCAGTGCAGTGTGGTTGGACACCATCCAGTGCAGTGTGTTTGGACACCATCCAAAGCAGGGTGGTTGGACATCATCCAATGTAGGTTGGTTGGACATCGTCCAATATAGGTTGGTTGGACACCATCCAGAGCAGGGTGGTTGGACACTGTCCAATACAGGGTGGTTGGACATCATGCAAGGTAGGGTGGTTGGGCAGCATCCAGTGCAGGGTGGTTGGGCAGCATCCAATGCAGGGTGGTTGGACACCATCCAATGCAGGGTGGTTGGACACCATCCAATGCAGGGTGGTTGGACACCAAACAGTTGTTGTTGTATCTGTGCACTCCAAGGTTTCAGCAGACCTCAGCATGTTTGTCCTGCACCCTAAGTCAAACCAAACTTGTGGTCCTAAGTCAGCCCAGCCTGTGGCCCACAGTACCTCAGGGATTTCAGTCAGAGCCAAAGTGCTTCCTTCCCCTGCAGCTCTCCAGCCTGGCTCATGGCAGGGCAGGAGGCTCTTGCTGACGCCTGCCTTCTGAGGACATCTGTAGGACAGGAGCATAGATGATGGCACACAGGCAACCAAGGACAAGATGACAGAGGTCCCCCTGCAGAGGTGGGTGCTGACCTTTGCTAGTGTGGATGTGATGAAGAAAAACCTCCCTGAGATGCTTCCTTTCCCCACTCAGGCACCTCCCTGCACTTGTGCCATGCAGTGAAGCCCTGGGGGTGGGAGCGTGACTCATTCTGGGGATGACCCAGCCCTGCTTGCTGTGAGGAGGAGTGAGGGGGCAGATGAAGAAGCACAGGGAAGGTTCAAAGCCTTCAGATGTCACAGGGTCATTTCTCTAATGAGCAATGCTGGGCTTTGCCCACCACCTACCTCAGAAGAGCTGCTGGAGCCCATGAGCTCCCTCACGCCTCACCCTCGCCAGTTAATGGCCAGAGGTTGTCTCTGTGGTTCTCTCTTGGCCCTTCAGACCCACACGTGTGGGGAAACACAGGAACAGGCTGCCCAGGGAGGTTGTGGATGTCACCAGCCCAGCTTGCTCCAGGCCTCATCCAGTCTGGCCCTGAACACCTCCAGGGGGAGGACAGCCACCACCTCCCTGGGCATCCTGTTCCAGTGTCTCCCCACTCCTCCTCTCCAGTCTCAATATGCTCTCTCCCACCTCCAAGCCATTCCCTCATCCTGGCACTCCTGGCCCTTGTCCAGAGTTTTGCTTTGGTTTATCCTCCTTGAGACCTCCAACCTTCCTCTGGTGAGCTGTGAGAGAGGAGCCTTTGCCCCTGAGGCAAGGCAGAGCTTGCCCTGCTAAGCCCAGATGCCAGAGTGAGATGGTGAGCATCAGAGGAGAGCTTCACAGGGCCCAGCTGCCAAAGCCCCTCTCCCAGAAAAGCCTTCTCAGCAGCCAGTGGTGACACCCAGTGACCACCCATCCTCCTCACCTCAGCCAAGAGACCCCCACCCCCCAGGCCCCAAAGCTGCTCAGCACTTTGTAAGGGGCAGAAGTGTTCCTGGAGGAGGTGCCACGTAAACAGGTGCTCAGAGCATCCACAGGTGACATCCTGGGGAGCCTCAGGAGCTGTCACAGTGCTGACATTTAGTCAGACATTTAGTCAGAGGCATAGCCATGAATGTTTCATGGCCCAGCAGATTAGAGCCTGCTGCAGGCAATTACAGGGAGCTGGGGAGTGAAGCTTTGCTTTTCAGCAGAGATCATTCAGAAACAGGTCCAGAGGCTTCCAGTTGAAAAGGGACAAGAGCTGCCTAGAGTTCCTGAGCAGCAAGCCACAGGGCTAGATGAAATGGCCTCAAGCTGCCCCAGGGCAGGTTTAGGTTGGGCACGAGAAGAATCTTCTTGATTGAGAGGGTTCTCCAAGCCTGGCCCAGGCTGCCCAGGGAGGTGGCTGAATCCCCATCCCTGGAGGTGTTTCCCAGAGGCAGAGCTGTGGTGCTGAGGGCCATGGGGCAGCCCCAGCCTTGGCAGAATGAGAGAAAGCTTGGACTGGGTGAGCTAGAAGGGCTTTGCCAACCAAAACGATTCACCTTCTTCTGGTCAGCTTCTGGTTGTGCCAGTGAAAACTCTGCTTGGTGTCGAATGCAGAGAGGCTTTCACCTTGCTGGCTGGAGGAAGGTTTGTTTGGCAGATATCAGTGGTAGGAAATGTAACACCAAAGCCCCAAGGAGATGCTGGAGGACAGCAGGCACCCTGCCTGGCACAGAGCAGGAACCTGTGGGTCTCAGCTGCAGACCATCCCTATGGAGGAGGACCTGTCAGTGGGGCACAGCAGGCAACAGCTGTGGGATGAGAAGGTGGCTGGAAGCCACCCATCAGTGTCTGAGCTCCTGATTGCCATGGCTACACATCCTAGCAGGGGCTGTAGGGTCCACATCACAGCACCAAGACTGTAGGAAGGGTTTCAGCTTTTCCACCACCACAAGGAAGTGGGTTTGGGCCCTCCCTTGGTCCCTGGACTGAAGGGCTTGCAGATGTGGGCAGGTGAGACACCCTGGGTCTGCAGGGGTGTCTCTGTGCTGCTGCACTTCTGAAGAGAAGAGCTGGATGAGGGGAGGCTGAGAGGCAGCACCAGGAGTGGAGAAGAGAGGCAAATCATCCCCAGCAAGTTGTGCACAAGTCCGAGGCTCACCTGCACGACTCTCCTTTCATCTCAGGTGGGGAAAAAAAAAGGGCCCTGCAAATGCAGAGATTCTTCCATTTCTCATGAATAATAAACAGGATGATTTCCATGCAGCTCCCTCAGGTTTGCAAACGAGCTCTGCTTGTGAGTCAGGAGGCAGTGACCAAAGCAAATCCATCATCCAAAGTGATGTGAGGCTGTGGTAAATCCTTCACGCTGCTCATCCGTCACCAGGCTCACAGATGCACCTCTGCCCCTCAGCTTTTCTTCTGCCTTTGACTCAGCTCAGCACCCTGCAGCCACTGCACCAGCAGCAAGGGCTTGAAAGCTGCTCAGGGCTTCTCCTGTGGCCCTACATGGGAGCTGCAGACATGGAGCCTCAGCACCCCTCACTAGGTGCTGCCAGCTCTGCACAGCCACAGCCCACGAGGAAGACATCCCCATGGGCAAAAAGCAGAAGCCTCTGCTGGGCACTGCCAGCATCCCTGGGGAGAGGGCTGGGCAGGCTGCATCTCCTGCAGCCTGGGCAACAGGGGCAGGGAGGGGATTCTGCCCCTCTGCTGCACTCTGCTGAGCGCCCCCCCTGCAGGGCTGGGGCAACTCTGGAGTCCTCAACACCGCACAGACCTGTTGGAGCAGAGCTAGAGATGGCCACAGCAATGTTGGGAGGGCTGGAAGCCCTCTGCTGTGAGGCCAGGCTGACAGAATTGGACGTGGTCAGCCTGGAGAAGAGAAGGCTCCAGGGAGACCGTAGAGCAGCCTGACAGGATCTGAAGGGGCTTCAGGAGAGCTGGAGAGGGACTGCTGACAAAGGCATGGAGTGACAGGGTGAGGAGTGATGGCTTCAGCCTGGCAGAAGCGGGATTGAGGTGAGACATTGAGAAGAGATTCTTCCCCAGGAGGGTGGTGAGGCACTGGGACAGGTTGCCTGGAGGAGCTGTGGAGGCTCAAGCCTTGGCTGCATTCAAAGCCATTTTGGATAAGCAGCCTGGGCTGGTGGGAGGTGTACCTGCCCATGGCAGGGTGTGGGAACTGGATGAGCTTTAAGGTCCCTTCCAGCCCAAGCCATTCTAGGATTCTCCAGAATGAGTGCTTGACCTGACCAGTCACTAGTGAACAGCCAAGGCTGAGGCAGACCCCCAGAGTCAACCCCAGCCTGGTTTTGTATGCCAGAACTGGTCATTTGTGAGCAAGAAGCTGCCCCAGCAGAGGAGGACAGGGCAGGGGGCTGGGTGCAGAGCAGTGGCTGTGTGCTTGAATCGAGGGAGCAGGAGCTGCTGCTGGGCTCACAGCTGCACACCTGTGGTCCAGGAGGGCTGCTTCTGCCAAGGCAGCTCTGGGAGCTTTCAGTAAAAGGGAGCCCAGAGAGCGGCAGCTCAAACCCAGCACTTCACTGCTCTTTGGCCTTGGCCTGGGGTCTTTTGGCACAGATTTGTCTCCAGCAAGCGACCAGGCAGAGAGAGTTGTCTGCAGCTGCTTGCACTGCTGCTGGCTGTGCAGGCAGGAGATGATGGAGCATCTCTTTGTCATTTGGTTCTTTCTTTTCCTTCTTTCTTTCTTTCTTTCTTTCTTTCTTTCTTTCTTTCTTTCTTTCTTTCTTTCTTTCTTTCTTTCTTTCTTTCTTTCTTTCTTTCTTTCTTTCTTTCTTTCTTTCTTTCTTTCTCTCTTCCTTCCTTCCTTCCTTCCTTTCTTTCTTTCTTTCTTTCTTTCTTTCTTTCTTTCTTTCTTTCTTTCTTTCTTTCTTTCTTTCTTTCTTTCTTTCTTTCTTTCTTTCTTTCTTTCTTTCTTTCTTTCTTTCTTTCTTTCTTTCTTTCTTTCTTTCTTTCTTTCTTTCTTTCTTTCTTTCTTTCTTTCTTTCTTTCTTTCTTTCTTTCTTTCTTTCTTTCTTTCTTTCTTTCTTTCTTTCTTTCTTTCTTTCTTTCTTTCTTTCTTTCTTTCTTTCTTTCTTTCTTTCTTTCTTTCTTTCTTTCTTTCTTTCTTTCTTTCTTTCTTTCTTTCTTTCTTTCTTTCTTNGTTCCTTCCTTCTTTCCTTCTGAGTTCCTTCCTTCCTTCTGAGTTCCTTCCTTCCTTCTGAGTTCCTTCCTTCTTTCCTTTTCTTTCTTTTCCTCTTCTCTTTTCAGAAATTTTTTCTTCCACATGGGAGAAATAAAGAAGTGCCCTGAGCTTTCTCTTGGCTTTGCAGGCTGATCCTGAAGAGCCACTTCTATTTTTGTCCACAAATATTTTTTCCTTTTCCCTTAACTCTTCTTTCTGGTGGTGCCCAGGGACAGGCCAAGGACCAGCATGTACAAGCTGGAAGGCAAGAGGTGCCAGCTGAGCAGGAGGAGAAAGTTGTTTGGTGTGAGGGTGCTGGAGGCCTGGAGCAGGCTGCCCAGAGAGGTTGTGGAGTCTCCTTTTGTGGAGAGCTTCCAAGCCCAGCTGGATGTGTTCTTGTGTGCACTGCCCTGGGTGCTCCTGCTCTGGCAGAGGGGATTGGACTGCCTGATCCCTGGCAATCCCTTCCAACAAAAAACATTCTATGCTTCTATGCTTCCCTCCATTTTTCCTTGTGCATCACCACCTCTCACCCAGCTTCACCAAGCTCCGCAGTTGTCCTGCAGCTGCCTTTTGTTCCCTCTCTCTCTCCTCACTCAAAATTCGTTGCCATGTCTGTCCCAGCCGAGCTCCGCTGGCGTTTCCCGGAGCCAGCAGCAGGGGCACAGCCGCACAGAGGTCAGAATCTGATCAGCTCCACGACCAGGACCTCAGGACCTTTCCGTGTCAGGCTCCGGCTCCCGGCGGGGCAGCGGCAGAGCAGGGCTGAGTCACCCGCGGAGGAGCTGCGGCTGCTGCTCCCGGGCTGAGGTTTGGGCAGAAAAGCTGAGGAAATGGGGTCTGTGTTCCTGCAGGGAGCAGGAACCGCCGCCGGGAGCTGCTGGGGGCCTGGAGCAGCTGTGTGAGGAGCAAAGGCTGAGAGCCCTGGGGCTGTGCAGCCTGCAGAAGAGCAGCCCCAGAGGGCATCTGAGCAATGCTCAGCAAGAGCTGAAGGAGCTGTGGGGGGCAAGAGGCTGGGGCCAGGCTGTGCTGAGTGGTGCCCAGGGACAGCCCAAGGGGCAAGGGGCACAGAGTGGAAGGCAGGAGGTGGCAGCTGAGCAGGAGGAGAAAGTTGTTTGGTGTGAGGGTGCTGGAGGCCTGGAGCAGGCTGCCCAGAGAGGTTGTGGAGTCTCCTTGTGTGGAGAGCTTCCAAGTCCCCCTGGGCACTGTGGTGCTGGGCAAGCTGCTGTGGGTGCCCTGCTGGAGCAGGGGTTGGGCTGGGGAGCTCCAGAGGTCCCTTCCCCTCCATGCTGGGGTTCTGGGATTTTCTGAAGTTCAGAGAATGACAGAATGGGTTTGGCTGGCCAAGCCCTTCAAGCTCACCCAGTCCAACCATTCCCTAACTCTACCAAGCCTGGGGCTGCCCCATGGCCCTCTGCACCACAGCTCTGCCTCTTGGAAACACCTCTGGGGATGGGCATTCAGCCACCTCCCTGGGCAGCCTGGGCTGGGCTTTGAGGGGTCCTCTTCTGCAGGGCTGCTCTCAGTCTCATCACCCCCAGCCTGGACTGGTATGGAGGGTTGCCCTGACCCCGGTGCAGGACCTTGCACTTTGCCTGATTGAACCTCCTGAGGTTCTCCTTAGCCACCTCTCCTGGAACCGGAGAAGAGCCACAGCAGTCTGAAACTCTGGTGAGCTGCCAGCACTGCAGGAGCTGCCCCCAGGAAATCCCTCCTTGCTCTGCCACTGCAGCTGCTCAGTCCTTGGTGCGGGACAGCTGGGCTGGAAGCTCTCCTGGCAGGGTTAGCTGTGGGCTTAGGAGATTTGGCTGGGAGAAGTCACTCTGGCAGAAGGCAATTAAAGCAATGCCCTCCAAGTTTAGCAGGCCCCTAAGCTTAAATGCAGCCAGTCATGGGAAGGAAGCTCTTAGCTCTCAGCCCAGCACCTTTGGCAGATGTCTGAGTGGTGCCAAAGGGTAATTAGAGCCACAGCAGGGAGAAGCAAACACTGAGAGTGCCTTCTGGGGTTCCTCACATGGAAATCTGTCAACATAGGGTATACTGCACTTTGTAGCCATGAGCCACATGCAGCTCAAAGTCCTTTCCCACCACCACCCAGCTCCTGAACCCTCTGAAATCTCCTGAACTCTCTGGAGTCCTGTGAGCTTTCTGAAGTCTCCTGAGCCCTCTGAAGTCTCCTGGAGCTTCACTTCACAAAGCCCAGCTCTTGATCACCCCAGGCCTCCAGCACTGCACCCTGACAGTGAAGTTTGGTGCCCCTTTCCCTGGCCAGAAGAGAGCCTGGCCACTCCTCCACACTCCCTGCAGGAGCAGAGTGCCTTTGACCCATTTCTCACTGATTCACAGTCAGTAGCTCTGTCCCCTGGGGGATGGAGCAGAGGAGCCCTCCTGTGATGCTCTATAGAAAATCTACACAGGGGCAAAAGTAGCCTGGGATCAACCCAAACCTCCAGCATCTAATGTCTGTTGGTTTAGCCAGGCAGCTGAGACAGAAGTGAAGGAGTCTCGTGGGGGAAGGAGAGCCTCATGTCCCATCTGAAGAAAAGGCCTTGGAGGTGCTGGTGGATGAGAAGCTCAACAGGAGCCAGCAGTGAGCACTTGCAGCCCAGAGAGCCAAGCAGAGCCTGGGCTGCAGCAAGAGAAGTGTGGCCAGCAGGGCCAGGGAGGGGATTCTCCCCCTCTGCTC
>VXBD01011922.1:110389-135765 GCA_013399975.1 Indicator maculatus
GAGGGGGGAAGGGAGGAGGAGGAAGAGGAGGAAGAGGAGGAGGAAGAGGAGGAGGGGGAGAGGGAGGAGGAGGAAGAGGAGAGGGAGGAGGAGTATCACAGAGTTCTGCCTTCAGTACTTGGGTCCTGCAGAAGTCAAACCACCCGTGGCAGAATCCCTGGCCGGTCCGTGCCAGGAGGGGGTGCAACAGGTTCCTGCTGGGCTGGCAGCGAGGCCCCCGCGGCTGGAGGCAGCCCTGCGGTCACTCAGCAGTGACTACTGGGAGCAGCAGGTTGTGAAGAGAGAGTGGCAGCACCTCGCTTCCTCCTGCAGCTTCATTAGCGGCTGAGGGGAGAAATGTGCTTCCTCTCAGTTCCTGGCTGGTGCTTGCCGGCAGCAGAAGCTGGCAGGGGTCATTTACCTATCCACACGGAGCCATTCCCAGCCTGCCCCGGCACCGGCAGCTCCTCCAGCAGCTTGCCTCTCGGACGCCTCCTGCAGCATCCCTGCTCCCGCCCGGAGCACGGAGCCCGAACAGCTCTGGAAGCACAGCAGCAGCTGGTGCTGGACACAACTGCCTGGGTTAATTGGGGGGTGCCAATGTTTGCTAATTAGCAAGGAACTGGCTGGGCTCCCTCCTGTTGTGCTGCTGCAGAATAGGAATCACACAGAATCACACAGAAACATTCAGGTTGGAAATGCCCTTCAGGGTCACCAAGTTCAACCCAGAACCCTACTCTGCAAGGGTCACCCCTAAACCATAGCCCCAAGCACCACATCCAAACCACCCTGAAACACAGCCAGGGTTGGTGACTCCACCACCTCCCTGGGCAGCTCATTCCAATCCCTGACCACTCTTGCTGGGAAAAACTTTTTCCAGCTGTCCAGTCTAAATCTCCCCAGTCACAGCTTGAGGCCATTCCCTCTTGTTCTATCACTAATTACCTGTGAGAAGAGACCAGCACCAGCCTCTCCACAACCTCCTTTCAGGTAGCTGTAGACAGCAATGAGGTCTCCCTTCAGCCTCCTCTGTTTCACACTAACCATCCCCAGCTCCTTCAGTTGCTCTTCATCAGATTTATTCTCCAGGCCCTTCACAGCTTCCTTGCCCTCCTCTGCCCTGGCTCCAGCACCTCCACATCTCTCCTGTACTGAGGTGCCCAAAGCTGGACACAGCACTCGAGGTGTGGCTTCACCAGAGCTGAGTCCCAGGGGACAATCCCCTCCCTGCTCCTGCTGGACACAGCATTGCTGACCCCAGCCAGGATGCCTTTGGCTTTCTTGGCCACCTGGGCACACTGCTGGCTCCTCTTCAGCTGCTTCTCCATTAGCACCCCCAGGTCCCTTTCTACCAGCAGCTTTCCAGCCACACTGCCCCAAGCCTATAGCATTGCTTGGGGTTGTTGTGACCCCAGTGCAGGACCTGGCACTTGGCCTCGTTGAAGCTCCTCCTGGTGACGCTGGCCATGGATCCAATCTATCCAAGTGCCTCTGCAGAGCCTCCCTACCCTGGTGCAGATCAACACTGCCTCCTAACTCCGTGTCATCTGCAAACCTGCTGCTGACACACTCTGTGTCTTCACCAAGGTTGTCAATAACGATGTTAGACAGAAGTGGTCCCAACACTGATCCCTGAAGGGGGAGGGCTGATCGCGTTCCAGAGGCTGGAACCACTCAGAGCATCAGCAGAGGTGCGGTGGTGCTGAGGGCTGGTGACAGAACGAGGCTGTGAGCCCCGGAGCCTGTCACAGGGATGAGAAGCACAGGGCTCAGGCTGCTCTTCGGCTGCTCGGCGCCGCTGGAAGCCGCAGTCAGCACCTTGGGCAGCGCAGGCTGCCCCGAGCTCAGCCCCCGCGGGCAGGGGCTCCCTGACTCACCCAGCTGGGGCTGTTGCCCGGATTAGTCTCCACCTGAGTCCTTTTCTCATCGGCTCCGTGTCCCAGCGCCTGCTCCAAACACCAGCAAAACATTGCCACCTCCCACCCCCCTTCTTCCATTTGCTCCTTTCCTTCAAACCTTTTGCTTCTGCAGCTCAATCATCTCAGCTTCTCGTGCTGTGGGTTTGGCAAACCTGTAAGTGAAGCTCTCCAGGCAAGGAGGTGTTCAAGCAGGCACAGCCCTCACAGCTCAGAGGAGTTTCAATATTGCACAGGGAGAGAAACACCTTCAGCAGCTTGTCCTCTGCCCTTGGAGAGTGGAGGCCAAAGACAAACCCCACTTGGCTCAGCACCAAGTGAAGTAAAGTGTAGGGAGGCACTGGAATAGACTGCCCAGGGTGGCTGTGGATGCCTCCTTCCTGGAGGAGGCCAGGCTGGATGAGGCCTTGAGCAACCTGGACTGGTGGGAGGTGTCCCTGCCTGTGGCAGGGGGTTGGAGCTGGATGATCCTGAAGGTCCCTCCCAACCCAACCCATTCTGTTGCTCTGAGAAGAGCTGTTCATGGGCAGCTGAGGAATTCACACTGAAGAGGTTTCCTTCTACATGGACCTGATTTGGGTGACATTCAGTGAACATCCAAAGTCACTTTCTTGGTGGCACCCTAAGGATATTCCCTCACATTTCCTTGCAGTTGGGAAGTGCTTTCCTTTTGTGCTCTCTTCCCTCAGACACCTCTCACCCTCTTCTCCTACTATCAGCAGGCAGGCAGCATGAGGAAAGGCAAAGCAGAGCTCCAAATCCATCATGCCTAAGAAAACCACTTTCAGCTGTGGTTCAGCAATGATTCAGCTCTGCCATGGGATCAATGTCCTACACAGGCTGACCCTGCCAGGATGCTGTTGTGCAGGGCTGGAAGCCTCTCTGCAAAGAGAGCTTTGAATCTTCCAAATTAGACTGAAACCTGCAGCCTGCCACAAAAGGCAAATTAAGGAAATAAAGGGGAGCACAAGAGGCAGCTAATGGGAGCCCTGGAGTGGAGAGTGCAGCCAATTTAACCCAGGCAGCCAGCAGCAGGCACAGCCCTCACAGCTCAGAGGAGTTTCAATATTGCACAGGGAGAGAAACACCTTCAGCAGCTTGTCCTCTGCCCTTGGAGAGTGGAGGCCAAAGACAAACCCCACTTGGCTCAGCACCAAGAGAAGTAAAGGGTAGGGAGGCACTGGAACAGGCTGCCCAGGGTGGCTGTGGATATCCCCTCCCTGGAGGTGTTCAAGGCCAGGCTGGATGAGGCCTTGAGCAACCTGGGCTCATGGGAGGTGTCCCTGCCCATGGCAGGGGGTTGGGACTGGATGGTGTTCAAGGTCCCTTCCAAGCCAACCCATTCTGTGACTCTAGGAACAACAGCTCCACTTCTAAGCCAGCAGAAGGAGGGAAACCTGGCAACTTCACATCAGAAATGGGCAAGCAGAGAAAGCTGTGCTCCATGGCACCAGCAGGCATGAGGCAGGGTCCAAACTGTGATCCAAAGCAGGAAGAAAATGGGGAAGTCACTTCTTAAACACTCCCAGAGGCAATTCCCTGTTTTTCAAGGTCAGCTTTAAGCTATGGGGGAAAAAAATCAGAGAAAAGCAAAATCAGAGGTGGAAACCTCCCCTGTGTCCTACACCACCTGCAGCCCTTCCAGATGTGTGGAGGAGCTGGAAGATAAAACCACTTTGCATCAGCACCTTGTGACTCTCCTGATCTGGAGAGTAAGCAGAGAAACAGAGGATCAGGCCATAGAAGCATCAGAGAACAGCTCAGGGTGGAAAGGACCTCAGAGCTCATCTACTGCAAGCTCCACACCATGGGCAGGGACACCTCCCACAGCCCAGGCTGCTCAAGGTCTCATCCAGCCTGGCCTTGAACACCTCCAGGGAAGGAACATCCACTGCCTCCCTGGGCAGCCTGTGCCAGTGTCTCCCCACCCTCACTGGCATGAATTTCTTTCTCCTCTCCAGTCTCAGTCTCCCCTCTCCCAGCTCAAAGCCATTGTCCCTCGTCCTGGCACTCCCAGCCTTTGGCAAAGTCCCTCCCCAGCTTTTCTGGAGCCCCTTCAGGTACTGGAAGGCTGCTCTGAGGTCCCCCTGGAGTCTTCTCCATGCTGAACACCCTAAGCTCCCTCAGCCTGGCCTCACAGCAGAGCTGCTCCAGCCCAAGGATCATCCTTGGACTCTCCTCAGCAGCTCTGAGTCCTTCTGGTGCTGGGGACACCAGAGCTGGAAGCAGGATTGGAGGTGAGGTCTGAGCAGAGCAGAGCCAAGGGGCAGAATCCTCTCTCCTGCCCTGCTGCCCACACTGCTCTGGCTGCAGTCCAGCACACAGCTGCCTGCTGGGCTGTCTGGGGCAGTCACCATTGAGGACTCCACATCTCCAGGCTCCTGCCCAGCCCAGAAGGAGCCCTGGGTGATTGATGACCATGTGAGGCTTTCACCAGGCACTGAGTGTGTGAGTAAAGGAGACTGGAGCTGAGCATTTGACAGCCACTGAGGGATGACTGCTGGTTTTGCCCTCTCTCTTTCGCCTCGTTGCCATATTTCAAACTGCATTAATTTTTGATTGCAGCAGGATTAATAAAACATCCTCTGCTGCCACTGCTAATTCCAGTGCTGGCTGGGAGCTCCCAGCCTTTGGAGATCAAGAACTGCCTGTGAATGAGAGCAGGGAGAGCTGTGAGAAGCCAAAAGCCTCCATTTTCAGCCTCACTTGAACACAAGATTCAAACCAAAGAGTGGAGTGTGTTCAGGGGAAAGCAGTTGCCCTGTGCCATGCACCCATGTGCCTCCTGGCCCCTCCCAGTCCCACCCTTCTCACCTCTCTTGGGGATGAAGCAGCAGAAGCAATGTGCCTGCTGGTTCTGGGAGTCTTCCACACAGGCAAAGCCCTGAGCATATTCCCCACTCCAAGGAGAAGTTCCCTTGTGTAGAGCAACAGGTTTCCCATCCCCAGGAGCTGTCTTTGGAGGTCTAACTCCAGAAGAATTGCAGACATTGGAGCTGAAACTGTGCCCCAGATCATTGCCCTGCCTGCTGGGGCGGTGAGGGGAAGGAGAAGCAAGTTTTGACCTGTCCCAGAGTGTTCTCCTATCAAGCAAAGGGATGTCAGAGCCCAGCTGAGTCTCAGAATCACAGAATCAACCAGGTTGGAAAAGAACTCGGAGATCATTGAGTCCAACCTATCACCTAACACCACCTGACAACTAATCCAAGTGCCACATCCAAGCTTTTTTTGAACACCTCCAGGGATGGTGACTCCACCACCTCCCTGGGCAGCACATTCCATGTGCTTCACATTACACTCTTTCTGTGAAGAGCTTTCTCCTCATCTCCAGCCTAAAGTTCCCCTGGTGCAGCTTGAGACTGTGTCCTCTTGTTCTGCCTCTGGGTGCCTGGGAGAGGAGACCAACCCCCACCTGGCTACAACCTCCCTTCAGGTAGTTGTAGAGAGCAATGAGGTCTCCCCTGAGCCTCCTCTTCTCCAGGCTAAACACCCCCAGCTCCCTCAGCCTTTCCTCACAGGGCTGTGCTCCAGACCCCTCCCCAGCCTTGTTGCCCTTCTCTGGACACATTCAAGTATCTCAATGTCCTTCTTAAACTGAGGAGCCCAGAACTGGACACAGCACTCAAGGTGTGACCTAACCAGTGCTGAGCACAGGGCAGAATGACTTCCCTGCTCCTGCTGGCCATGCTATTCCTGATCCAGGCCAGGATGCCATTGGCTCTCTTGGCCACCTGGGCACACTGCTGGCTCCTGTTCAGCTGCTGTCAACCAGTACCTCCAGGTCCCTCTCTGCCTGGCTGCTCTCCAGCCACTCTGTCCCCCTGCCTGTAGCACTGCATGGGGTTGTTGTGGCCAAAGTGTAGAACCTGGCACTCAGAGTTGTTAAATCTCATGCCCTTGGACTCTGCCCATCTGTCCAGCCTGTCAAGGTCCCTCTGCATAGCCCTCCTACCCTCTAACAGACCAACACCTGCTCCCAACCTGGTGTCAGACCACCTGAGCTGCTGTCCCTGCTCACACTCACAGCAGCCCCTCACGTGGTGTGAATCACAGAGCTGCTGATGGAAAGTGTGTCCCTGCACACACTTTCTCAGAAGAGCCTGCTCTGCTGAGCATGTTCTGAGCACTTTAAAACAAAAGAATCAGTCAGAGTTTTACCACTGAGAACAGCCAGAGAGATGCTAGGAACCTCCAAAGGAGGGCACAACAATGATCCCAGGGTGGAAGCCCCCTGTGAAGCCAGGCTGAGAAGGGTTGGGGTTGTTCATCCTGGAGAAGGAAGACCTTAGAGCAGGGTTACAGGGAGGATGGGGAGGATCTTGTCGAGGAGTGTGGTGCCAGGCCAAGGGGGGATGGTTTGGACTCCAAGAGGAAGATTGAGAGTGGAGAGAAGGCAGAAATGTTTGACACTGAGGGTGGGGAGAGCCTGGCTCAGGCTGCCCAGAGAGGTGGGAGCTGCCCCATAGCTGGAACCACTGCAGGTCAGGTTGTTTGGGGCTCTGAGCAGCCTGCTCCGGCTGGAGAGGTCCCTGCTGGCTGCAGGGGGTCGCACTGGATGAGGTTGGAAGGTCCCTTCCCAGCCAGCCCTTTCTATGCTTTAAAAGCTGACCCCAGCATCCTTTTCTTCCTCTGCCAGATGATCTACAGCTAAGGCAAACACTCTCCAGCCAGGCTCCAGGCTGCTATTTCAGTGGTAAATGGAGAGAGAGCAAGGATTTTGGATTTCAAACTACAAAGGTTTTAATCAGGACAGTATTAGAAATCTGTCCCTTTCCAACTGATGTTTTTTAATCCATTATTCTGCCCTAAATGACTGAAATCCAAGAATTGAGAGGATTTGACCTTGAGGAGAGTAATTTATAGAATCACAGAACTGTTGTGGGTTTGAAAAGCTCTGCAAGATTGAGTCCAGCATCCACCCAACCCCACCATGGCCACCAAACCCTGGCCCCAAGTGCCATGGCCACAGGTTTCTTGAACCCCTCCAGGCATGGGGACTCCACCACCCCCCTGGGCAGCCTGTGCCAAGCTCTGACCACTCTTACAACACAGAAATTGTCCCTCATGCCCAACCTAACCCTCCCCTGGTGCAACTTGGGACCATTTCCTCTCCTTTCCTGATCCTAGGGAGCAGAGCCCAACACCCACCTGGCTCCAGCCTCCTCTCAGGGAGCTGTAGAGAGCAAAGAGGTCTCCCCTCAGCCTCCTCTTCTCCAGGCTGAACACCCCCAGCTCCCTCAGCTGCTCCTCCCCAGCCCTGCTCTCCAGACCCTTCCCCAGCTTGGTTGCTCTTCTCTGGACCCTCTCCAGCCCCTCAAAGTTTTGTGCTTCTACATTTTGCTACCCAACCACAAGCAGAAGGAGGCAAGTCTGATGACTGCCACCACTCTCAGGGGATGCTTCTGGAACCTTCATTCTGCTAATCCAGGCTGGTTGCAGTTCCTGGCTGGGGTAGCTGAGGCTGTTCAGAATCTGAAGCAGCTCTCTGGTTGTGTAACAGCATCAGCCTGAGTTAGTCATACTTGACCCAAGGCCAGCATTCATATTTCATACTTGACAGGAAAGGGATTGTTAGCAGAAGGGAATGAATCAAACACAGCTTCTGTAAGCCCAATAGAAAGGGGAAGGCAGAGTGGGATGGAGCCTTTGTTACTGTAGTCCTGATCCTTCTGAAGCTCATCTCAAAGGGGCTAAAATTAAAGGCTCTGGGTGATGTTCTGCTGATGCTTCAGCCTAAGCACTGCCTTTGCATTGGCCTCCACAACCTGCTCTTTGTCCTCTTAACCTCTGCAGGTTTGGTTTAAGTGCAGTCATCTACTTTGGAAGGTCCTCTGCAGATTCTCTAGAATCATTGCATGGCTTAGGCTGGACCTCAGAGATCTGCTCCAACCTCCCCACCATGCCCAGGGACACCTCTCAGCTAGACTCAGCTGCTCAAGGTCTCATCCAGCCTGGACTTCAACACCCCCAGGCAGGAGGCAGCCACAGCCTCCTTGGGCAGCCTGTGCCAGAGTCTCACCACCCTCACACTCAAGAACTTCTTCCTCAGATATAGCCAGAAGATCCCTCCCTTGCCCTTGATTCAGCAGTGAAAAAAGTCACCTGGCAGCATCAGACCCTAGAGAAAAGCTGAAATGATGTCCCCATAGCGGAAAAACTTCTCTGAACCCCAGGCCTGCCCTGGAGAGATGGTTGCAGTCCTCTCACCACAGCCTAAAGAGAGGCAGATCCCCTGGGAAGGTGTCCTACCCAGAGCCAGCAATGAGAGCTGGGCAGAAGTCCCACACTCCTCATCTTCCCCTGCAGCCTTCCCCAGGGTCCTGCCAGTTCCTCAGGGATGCCCTTGCCTGGCAGGGCTGGGGGAGAAGCTGGCAGAGAGGAGTGGTCAGGCACTGCAGGGGGCTGCCTGGGGCGGGGGTGGGGCTGCCACCCCTCAAGCTGTTCAGGGAGCTGTGCACATGGCACCTGGGGGACACGGTTTGGTGGCCGTGGTGGTCTTGGTTAGTGGTGGGACTCAGTGATCTTGGAGGTCCCTTCCAACTGAAATGATTCTCTGGTGCTGTGACCTCCTCAGATGGCCCAGCCTGGGTCTGTCCAGAACGTTCCCTGGCTGGGGGCACAGCCCCTGCTCCTTCCTTGGGGAAAAGGGAAAGGGGGATCTGCCTGAGGCTCGCTGCAGCAAGAAGCAGGGAGGTGGCCAAGGCAGGCATGAGGCTTGCAAACCCAGGCATGGACGATGATCAAGGTTGTCCAGAGAGGTGGTGGATGCCCTGTCCCTGGAAGCATTCAAGTCTGGGTTGGAGAGCAGCTTGGTCTTGTTGGAGATGTCCCTGCTGACTGCAGGGGAGTTGGACTAGATGGCCTTTGGAGCTCTCATCCAGCTCAAACCATTCTGTGGTCTAAGTGTCCCTTCCTTCCCACTCCTCACGTGTGTTTGCACAGCAGAGCCCTAAGAGGGGAGGGAATATAGACAGGAACTTTGAGTAATCACTGGCAGAGATCTTCTTCAAAGAGTGGCTGTCAGTGGGTCCATGTCCCAAGGGAGCCCAGGGACAAGTGGAGCCCTTCAGGGATCAGCACTGGGACCAGTCCTGTTCAACATCTTTGCTGGTGACATGGACAGTGGCATTGAGTGCACCCTCAGCAGGTTTGATGACAACACCAAGCTGTGTGGTGTGGCTGGAGGGAAGGGATCCATCCAGAGGGACCTGGAAAGGCTGCAGAGCTGGGCCCAAGCCAACCTCATGAGGTTCAACAAGACCAAGTGCAAGGTGCTGCAGCTGGGTCAGGGCATTGATACAGGCTGGGCAGGGACTGGCTGGAGAGCAGCCATGAAGAAAAGGCCTTGGAGGTGCTGGGGGATGAGAAGCTCAACAGGAGCCAGCAGTGAGCACTTGCAGCCCAGAGAGCCAAGCAGAGCCTGGGCTGCAGCAAGAGAAGTGTGGCCAGCAGGGCCAGGGAGGGGATTCTACCCCTCTGCTTCACTCTGCTGAGACCACACCTGGAGCTCTGTGTCCAGTTATGGAGCCTCTATTGCAAGAAGGATCTGGAGGTGCTGAAATGTGTCCAGAGAAGGTCCATGAGGATGAGCAGAGGGCTGGAGCTGCTCTGCTATGAGGACAGACTGAGAGAGTTGGGGTTGTTCAGTCTGGAGAAGAGAAGGCTCCCAGGAGACCTTCTTGTGGCCTTCCAGTATCTGAAGGGGGCTACAAGAAAGCTGGGGAGGCACTTTTGAGGGTGTCAGGGAGTGATAGGATTGGGGGGAATGGAGCAAAACTAGAAATGGGGAGATTCAGATTGGATGTTAGGAAGAAATTCTTCCCCATGAGGGTGGTGAGACACTGGCACAGGTTGCCCAGGGAGGTGGTGGAAGCCTCATGCCTGGAGGCTTTTGCAGCCAGGCTGGATGTGGCTGTGAGCAACCTGCTGTAGTGTGAGGTGTGCCTGGGCATGGCAGGGGGGTTGGGACTGGCTGAGCCTTGAGGTCCCTTCCAACCCTGACAATTCTATGATTCTATGATTCTTGCCAGTGCTTTCCAAGCAACCTTCTCCTGGGTCAGAGCAATACCACATTGCTATCTCATACCTCTCCAATAAGCCTTCAGACAGGGCGTGACCCTGCTCCTGCAGCTGGGAAGCATTCATTAAAGGAGGCTTTGTGCTCATTGTATCACCACTGCTGGAGCAGGGAGGCTGAGAAAGGCATCAAGAAGTGGATGGCCCTGAAGCACCTCAGGTGTTGCTTCATACACTTCTGTTTTCCTCCTGTTCTGCCAATAGTATCTCATTGCTGCAGCCTGCTGCAAGCATTCAGAGTATTGATCAGTATTGGCAGCTGCCCTGCCCCTGTGATGGAGGGTAAGAGCTGTTTGAACTCTCCTAGTACTGAAGGAGCTGTTCAGCTGCTCCCATCGACAATCTGCCTCAGTAGCATGGCTTTCTCACACACACACAGAGAGCAGGTTGTGAGGACAGCAGCTCTGAAGGAAGAGGCTCCAGGCTTTCCTCTTTGTGGTTAAGGTTCTCACATCTTGAAGCACCTGTGCAGATGAAGAGGTTCTTGTGGAGTTTTATTAACCAAGTCAACCTCAGGCAGTTCAACAAAGCCAAGGGCAAGGTTCCTGCAGCTGGGTCAGCGCAATGTCAAGCACAAACCCAGGCTGGGTGAGGGGTGGCTCAGGAGCAGCCTGGAGGAGAAGGCCTGGGGGGTGTCAGTTGGTGACAAACTCCTCAGGAGCCAGCAATGGTCCCTGGCAGCCCAGCAGGCAGCTGTGTGCTGAGCTGCATCCAGAGCAGGGAGAGCAGCAGCACAGGGAGGGGATTCTGCCCCTCTGCTCTGCTCAGACCCCACCTGCAGCACTGCCTCCAGCTCTGGGGTCCCAGGACCTGGAGCTGCAGGAGAGGGTCCAGAGGAGGCCACAATGATGATCAGAGGCAAAGAAAACCTGAACTGACCTGGAAGTGCAGATGACTCTTTTCTGAGCAGGCTGCAGGCAAGAAAAACAAAATTAACAGCAAATGGTTCAGATCTGGAACATCCACACAGTGCAGAGGGCAAGGAACTGAGCACCAAACCCCAAAACATTTTCTTTAATCTACATAAAGTTGGTGTGAGCAGCCCTGGAGCCAGCCCCGGAGCCAGCCCCGGCCCCCGCCCTGGAGCCAGCCTCTCTCCTGGCGCAGCTCTTTGTCCAGGTGAGGAGGCTGCTGCCAGTTTCAGAAGGCAGGTCTGAGCAGGACAAGCTGGCACACAGAAGGCTTCCCGTCCGCAGGTGACTGCTGCAGCTGTGCTTTGCTTTGTGCTGCTAGGGAGGAGCTCTCCTTCTGCCCCTCTGCGGCTCGGAGGCAGGACCCTTGCAAACCCTGGGCTTGAAGCAGCAAACTGAAGCTGAACCTCACCGTGAATGGCCGCAGATCCTGGCCTGAGAAGCTCCCCGAGCTCAGCTGGAATGTGCAGCAGCTCATTCATGGCCCCAGCCCTCACAAGGAGACCTTGGAGCTGAAGCTGCCTGCAGCAGACAGAGAGGTGGCAAACAGCAGCAGCAGCTTCGACAGATTTCAGCTCAGCACCTCCAGGAAAAGCCACACTTCAAAGTGTGCTGTGTACAAAGTGCACCCAGTACATGCTAGGGAAAGAAGGGAAACAAAGGTCCTCTGAGAGTTTCCCCATGCCTGGAGGTGTTCCCCAGAGGCAGAGATGTGGTGCTGAAGGCCTTGGTGGAGTTAAGAGAATGGTTGGACTGGGTGAGCTGAAAGGGCTTTGCCAACTCACATAATTCTGAGGGTCTGTGAGGAGGTTCTCTCCGAAGACCCAGGTATCCAAGGGTCCAGTGTGGGGTTCCATGGCTGCTGGAGGCCTCAGAGAAGTCAAGGCCATGGAGCTGTACACTTGGTCTGTTAAAGCCTTGAACCCTGCAAGCTACAGGGGCACTGTTCATGGAGCTGTCCTCAGCTCCACATAGCACTGACTGAGATGGTTCTGGCTGACAAGAAGATAAGAACCTCCTGCATGAAGAGGAGAGTGACTGCCCACAGCTGGGGCAACCTACAGCACTCCATGACCCCCTCCCCAGCAGAGAAAGGGCAGCAGGAAAAGGAGACCAAAGGGCTGGAATATAAATGGATCTAGAGAAACAACCAAACTCATGCCAAAGCCAAGATGAAGAGCAGAAAGGTAAACTCACCCCAGGGGATGCAGCACTCACCAGGAACAGGAAGGTTGTCCTCAGGAGCAGAGTCAGGAGGAACCCAAGCAGGAGGAGCTTCTCTCTTCCAGCTTCCCCCTTTAGACTGAGCCTGGTGTGGATGAGATCCACCTGAGAGCAAAGAGGGGCAGCTGCCCTGGCTGACTCCACACTACTAAGCACCTGCAGCCCATAGCTGGCCTGGGCTTCCACCCCACCAAAGCAGGACAACAACATCAAGAACAAGAGGAGAAATGAAATGTGCTGAATGAATTAATTTGGGGTTGTTTTGGTTGCAGTTGAAGCTGTCTCACAGTAATCATGTAAAGTTTGGGGTTGGAAGGGGCATTTAAAAGTTGTCTAAGTCCAAGCCCCTGCAGTGGGCAGGCACATCCTCCCCTTGGTCAGATCAGTGCTTTGGGAGCCAGGACTCCATTCTGTTCCCTGGCTTGCCTGTGCTCCTCACTCTGTGTGCTTGAGACCACCCCAGCCTGCTTCTCAGAGCTCTGTGGAACAAGGTGGCTAAGAGCAAGGAGGTGCAGCACAGCCAGGTCTGCACAAGAGAATAGGGGTAGGGTGGCTCAGCCAGGGTGGGTTGTCCCTGGCTTTGTTCAGGCTGCCAGCAGAGCCCAGGATCAAAGGCAAGGCTTAATGTTAATGGATGCAGCAGTCTGGGAAGGGGTGGGCAGAGGAGCTGGCTGGCAGCAGCTGAAGACAGAAGGGGTCTCAGGAGGGTTGTGAGGACATAGCAGCTTTGTCTGTGTGCCCAGGAACTAAAGGAGGCTGATGGGAGTGGGCCAGAGCTGCAGAGGGTGAGGGCAGGAATGATGTACAACCTGCTTGGTCATCCTGGGGTGCAGGAGAGAAAAAAGCATTGAGTGGGCAGGTTTAGAGCTGTGTGATGGATGCA
Source organism: Indicator maculatus (assembly GCA_013399975.1). Lineage (NCBI taxonomy): Eukaryota > Metazoa > Chordata > Aves > Piciformes > Indicatoridae > Indicator > Indicator maculatus. The sequence continues at coordinate 123,379 of VXBD01011922.1, forward strand.
GAGTCCAAAGCCTCCTGGGCAAAAGCCAGGGGGGTGCAGGCACAAGCCACAGGCTGTGCCAGCACATTGACAAGGAAGCTGGAGGTGCACCTGAAGGAAGTATGGCTTCAAAAAGGATGAGGCTATAAGAGGGAAAGATTGGTGAAAGCTGAGAGAATAATGACTGGAAAAACCCAGATCTTCCAAGGGAGGGGAAGCAGCCAGGAGGGGAGAGCTTGAGCCCCTAACCTCACAGGAGAAGAGGACCTGAGATAACCTCACCAAATCCTTTGTGCCTCCTTGGCTGCTGCTGCAGGTTTGGTAAGGAGGTTGTGGATGTCCCTTCCCTGGGGGTGTTCAAGGCCAGGCTGGATGAGGCCTTGAGCAACCTGGGCTCATGGGAGGTGTCCCTGCCCATGGCAGGGGGTTGGGACTGGATGGTGTTCAAGGTCCCTTCCAAGCCAACCCATTCTGTGACTCTAGGAACAACAGCTCCACTTCTAAGCCAGCAGAAGGAGGGAAACCTGGCAACTTCACATCAGAAATGGGCAAGCAGAGAAAGCTGTGCTCCATGGCACCAGCAAGCATGAGGCAGGGTCCAAACTGTGATCCAAAGCAGGAAGAAAATGGGGAAGTCACTTCTTAAACACTCCCAGAGGCAATTCCCTGTTTTTCAAGGTCAGCTTTAAGCTATGGGGGAAAAAAATCAGAGAAAAGCAAAATCAGAGGTGGAAACCTTCCCTGTGTCCTATACCACCTGCAGCCCTTCCAGATGTGTGGAGGAGCTGGAAGATAAAACCACTTTGCATCAGCACCTTGTGACTCTCCTGATCTGGAGAGTAAGCAGAGAAACAGAGGATCAGGCCATAGAAGCATCAGAGAACAGCTCAGGGTGGAAAGGACCTCAGAGCTCATCTACTGCAAGCTCCACACCATGGGCAGGGACACCTCCCACAGCCCAGGCTGCTCAAGGTCTCATCCAGCCTGGCCTTGAACACCTCCAGGGAAGGAACATCCACTGCCTCCCTGGGCAGCCTGTGCCAGTGTCTCCCCACCCTCACTGGCATGAATTTCTTTCTCCTCTCCAGTCTCAGGAAGCAGAGAAACAGAGGATCAGGCCATAGAAGCATCACAGAACAGCTCAGGGTGGTCTTGAAGGTGCCTTCCAGCCCAACCCATTCCATGTCTGTGAATAAAAGACAGGTGATGCCATGAGACATGTGGGATGCCAGGCCTGAGCTAAGGAGGCACCACCAAAGCTTCATTGTCTTTTACCTGGACCCTCTACTCCACCCTTCACCTCGGAGCTGTTCTGAGGTCTGTGCCCCACGTTTCGAATGCAGCTGAGTCAAAAGAGGGGTGCCGGGCTTGCTCTGCTCTTCCTCAGGCCCCAGCCTGGCTGTGGCAGGGCTGTCTGTCACCCAACATCACACTGTGCCACCAGCCTGGCTGCATGGAGGTGTGAAGGGCTGGGGTCCCTCCTGCCCCTGCTGATGCTGGCATGCAGCTGGTGCCTGCTTCCCTGCTGAGGGATTCACCCCAAGCTGAGTCACCAACTCCTGCAGCCCTGGGGCCTCACTGCACTTAAGCCCTGGGTTTATTGCTGTGATTCTGAGATCATCATCATCATCAAAAGCCTTCAGCTGCCCTACCAGCTGAGAGCAGGGATCCCAAGGCAGATGCTGCCCAAGCAGCACAAAGTTGGGAGTGAAGCCTCCCCTCTCATCAGCTTGTTCCAGGAGCTCTTCTTGGAAGGAATTTCTTCCTCCCTGGCTCCCTCAGCTGCTGCCTGCAAACTTGGACCAGGTTTTGTGAACAGAGACAGAACTGACAGCAAAAGCCTAATAAGGGGGTGAAGACTCATTGGGGAAGGGCAAGCTGATGGCCATGGGACCATAATTCCATCAGGCAGGCAGGCACAAAGGCTCTTCCCATAGCCCTGTGAGTCAGCTGCTGCCACAGATGATGTTTCCATTCATTACCATCACACCTCCTTGCTCCTCACATCCCTTTGTCTGGTTCCTAAGCAACCACACCAAGGCTCCTCCTCAGGGAGAGCTGAAGTGCATCACCCCAGCACAGAATTCCTCCAGACTCAGAGTCACTGAATGGCTTGGGTTGGAAGGGAACTCAGAGCTCAGCTGCTCCAACCCCCTGATGCCCAGGGACACCTCTCAGCTAGACTCAGCTGCTCAAGGCCTCATCCAGCCTGGCCTTCAACACCCCCAGGCAGGAGGCAGCCACAGCCTCCCTGGGCAGCCTGTGCCAGAGTCTCACCACCCTCACACTCAAGAACTTCTTCCTCAGCTCCACTCTGACCCTGCTCTGCCTCAGCTCCAAACCATTCCCTCTTGGCCTGTCTCCAGACAGCCTCAGCAAAAGTCTCTCTGCAGCCTTCCTGCAGGATCCCTTCAGGTCCTGGCAGGCAGCTCTAAGGTCCTCCTGGAGCCTTCTCCTCTCCAGGCTGCACACCCCCAGCTCCCTCAGCCTGGTCTCACAGCAGAGCTGCTCCAGCCCTTGGATCATCTTTGTGGCCTCCTCTGGTCTCTCTCCAGCAGCTCTGAGTCCTTCTGGTGCTGGGGACACCAGAGCTGGAGGCAGGATTGGAGGTGAGGTCTGAGCAGAGCAGAGCCAAGGGGCAGAATCCTCTCTCCTGCCCTGCTGCCCACACATCCAGGTGCTGAAGCAAAACGTACCTCAGGCATGGAAGAACAAGGACAGAGAGGCCAGGGAGGTGATTCTCCCCCATTACTCAGCTCAGATGAGACCCCACCTGGAGTACTGTGTCTAGTTCTGGAGCCCCTATTACAAGAGGGATCTGGAGGTGCTGGAAGGTGTCCAGAGAAGGGCCATGAGGATGAGCAGAGGGCTGGAGCACCTCTCCTATGAGGACAGACTGAAAGAGTTCGGGCTGTTCAGTCTGGAGAAGAGAAGGCTCTGAGGTGACCTTCTTGTGGCCTTCCAGTATCTGAAGGGGGCTCCAAGAAAGCTGGGGAGGGACTTTTGAGGGTGTCAGGTAGAGATAGGACTAGGGGGAATGGAATAAAGCTGGAAGTGGGGAGATTCAGGCTGGAAGTGAGGAAGAAGTTCTTCCCCATGAGAGTGGTGAGAGCCTGGAATGGGTTGTCCAGGGAGGTTTTTGGGGCCTCATCCCTGGAGGTGTTTAAGGCCAGGCTGGATGAGGCTCTGGCCAGCCTGCTGTAGTGTGAGATGTCCCTGGCCATGGCAGGGGGGGGTGGAACTAGATGATCCTTGAGGTCCCTTCCAACCCTGACCGATTCTATGAGTCTATGATTTCAGGCTCCTTCATCTCTTCCTGCTGCCCAGTGACCATGGCTCCTGGTGGTGCTCACCCAAGAGCTGCTCAGGGAGCATCCCAGTGCCTCCTTCTCCTTTTCCATGCTAATGAGGAGGATTGTGTTTGTCTGCTAATGAAGCCTGCTGCAGGCAGGGCTCTGAGGGGGGGCAGCTGTGGGGCTGTGAGGGGCTGAGGAAGTTGTGGTGAGAGATGTTTGGGCAGTGTGCACCTGGAGCAGGGCTTGGTGAGCTCCCTCTCTGAACCTGGCTGCCTGCTGAGGGGGAGCAGCTTCCTTTAGTGATCTGACTCCAGAAGGTGACCTTTCATTGCAGCACTCCCACCTGAGCAGGCTGGGCAGCCCTGGTGCCCTGCAGTCTGTTATCCTCCAGAGACGGCAGGTTTGGAGCCCAGGCACTGGGGCATGTGAAGCTCTCCTGAACCATGCTGCCTTCTCTGGCTCTGAGCCTGCCAAAAGCACAACCACAGCCTCCTGATATTTGGCTATTTTATTGCATTCCACTAGAAGGAGACTCCACAACCTCTCTGGGCAGCCTGCTCCAGGCCTCCAGCACCCTCACACCAAACAACTTTCTCCTCCTGCTCAGCTGCCACCTCCTGCCTTCCAGTTTGTGCCCCTTGACCTCTATCTGGAGAGGAGAACCAAGGCAGCCTGGCTTGCTTCATCCTTTGCCTTCATTAGTGCTCTGTTGGTCTCCTCCCACACCTCCAGCACCAAGCTTTTCATCTGCCTTGTTTTGCTGCTGGAAACGAGAGGCAAAGTCACTTTGTCCAAGCACAAATTAACTGGCTGCTGGCTTGGGCTATTTTTATGTAGTCCAAGCTGTCACCAAACTGCCACCACCCTCCCCAGACCGTTCTGAGAGATGTTTCTTAGCCTCCCCTTAATTGTTGAGCGAGGTGCAGAAGCCCCAGGCTTGAGGCAGTCAACATTTTTAATTGTCTTCTGCAGGAAACAAAGCCCACAGAGAGCTGCAGGAGCAGGGATGTAAAGGCATAGACTCCCCTACCAGCTCCCTGCTACCTTCCCAGAACTGAACCAGAACAGCTGGGTTTCTCCTCATTTACCTGGGCTCCCCAGCTGCGCAGCTCCACTGAGCCCAGCAGGCTTTGTGTTACCTGCCAGAGGGAAAACCACTCGAGACTGATGGGGGTTGGGTGGTGCTACCACCAGCACCGCCTCCACACAGTAGCCCAGCTCTGTGCAGAGCTCCTCAGGGAAAACAAGAGGGAGGATGGAAGTGCCTGGCAGAGGAGGGGGAAGCATCTCCAAAGAGCCCCCAGGACAGGTCTTGGGTTTTTCCTTTGCAAAGGGAAGCCAGGGCAGACATTCGCACTGATGGAACTTTCCCCTAACCACAGAATGCTGTACTGGTTTTGGGGCCAGACAGATCTTCTCTTGCCCCGAAAGGGACAAAAGAAAGACAAACACTCTCTTGGGTGGAGAGAGCTCATCCAGTCCAACCTTCAGCCCAGCACCACTGTGGCCATTAAACCACATTCCCCAGCTCGTGGAACACCTCCAGGGGTGGGGACCCCTCCAGCTCCCCGGGCAGCTGCACAGGGGTGGCTGTGAGGTTCCTGCTGCTAGGAGCCAGGGGAGGTGTTTGTGTCTCTGTGAGTCATGCTGTGCAGGACTTCAGAGCAGGTGGCCACAATGGTTGCTTGTGGTCTTAAAATCCAGGACTGTTGGGCTCCAGTCATTTAGCTGTGAGCTGAGGAAAAGTCTCTCTCTCTGCTTTGGCTCATGACTCCAGCACTGGTTGGTGCACTCCTCTTTCCTTTGTGAAAGGCTTTTCACTGGGGAAAGCAGGCAGAGAAACCACTGAAAACCATCCCCCAAGGCTCATTAAAAGCGGGAAGCGGAGAAGAAGTGCTCAGGACGGACCATTCCCCTCCAACAGGGGCAAAAGATCAAGTTGTGCATCGTGAGGCACCTCTCAAGGAGGTGATGTGGCAGTTGCCAGGGCAACAGGAGTTTTTACCAGCTCAAATCAAGGCTGTTGCTGGCATGACCCATCAGAACAATGCCTCACATGGCCATGGGATTCAGCAAGACAAGCACCTGGTGCAGAAAGAAAAAGCAAATGAAATGCAAAAAAAAAAAAAAAAAAAAAAAAAAAAAAAAAAAAAAAAAAAGAACAAGAAAACCCAAACACCCAGAATCTCATCTAATCTTCTACAGAAGATTCTTCTCCCTGGGATGTCAGTGAAGATAAACACAGCTTAGAGCTGCCTTCAGAGCTGTAAGCTCTGGGTGTCCCAGTTCCCCTGCTTCTGGTACCCAAAACCTGGGTGGTTCTTCAGGATCTATCCTATATTCCTAGGCACAGATCCAGGCTGGGTGCAGAGTGGGTTGGGAGCAGCCATGAAGGAAGAGCCTTGGGGGTGCTGGGTGCTGAGCAGCTCCCCAGGAGCCACAGAGCCCTCCTGCAGCCTAGCAGGCAGCTGTGTGCTGGACTGCAGCCAGAGCAGTGTGGGCAGCAGGGCAGGAGAGAGGATTCTGCCCCTTGGCTCTGCTCTGCTCAGACCTCACCTCCAATCCTGCCTCCAGCTCTGGTGTCCCGAGAAGGACTCAGAGCTGGTGGAGAGAGGCCAGAGGAGGCCACAAAGATGATCCTTGGGCTGGAGCAGCTCTGCTGTGAGACCAGGCTGAGGGAGCTGGGGGTGTGCAGCCTGGAGAGGAGAAGGCTCCAGGAGGACCTTAGAGCTGCCTGCCAGGACCTGAAGGGATCCTGCAGGAAGGCTGCAGAGAGACTTTTGCTGAGGCTGTCTGGAGACAGGCCAAGGGGGAATGGTTTGGAGCTGAGGCAGAGCAGGGTTAGAATGGAGCTGAGGAAGAAGTTCTTGAGTGTGAGGGTGGTGAGACTCTGGCACAGGCTGCCCAGGGAGGCTGTGGCTGCCTCCTGCCTGGGGGTGTTGCAGGCCAGGCTGGATGAGGCCTTGAGCAGCTGAGTCTAGCTGAGAGGTGTCCCTGGGCATGGGGGGGAAGTTGAAGTGTGTGAGCTCTGAGCTCCCTTCCAGCCTGAGCCATTCTATGAATCTCTGCATATGCAAGGATGGATGGAAAATGAATTTATCCTTGACTGATAGCTTCATTCATTGCTTTTCTTCCCACATGACAGTGGGCTGTGATCTGTCAGGATGATGTTTCCCCATCTCCCAGCTTTGTGCAGCCTGATCCATGAGTTCTCCATAACAGCAACCACACAGTGAAAACACTGAAGGCTTCTTTCATTTGACATTATTTTCTTGGGTTGGATTTGTTTAATAGCAGCTCCAATTAATCCCTGTTTATAACCCCCTGGATGTCACACAGCTGACACCCTGAGGTCATCCAGCTGCCTGCTGCCCAAAATAGGCAACACAGATGCCTGGCTGAGCTACTGAAGGTAAGAAATGCAGCAAGGAAAGCAGTTTATGGTGTCTCTCAGACCCAGTGACACCAGCCCTGATGTGCCATGGTGTCCATACTCTACCTGCTAAGGCACAATCTGCTCCTCCTTGCAGATGGCACCAAGCGGAGTGGTGCTGTTGGTAGGGCTGGAGGGTAGGATGGAGCCATCCAGAAAGACCTGGACAGGCTGCTGAGGTGGCTTAGGAGAACCTCATGGGGTTCAGTAAGGCAAAGTGCAAGGTCCTGGACCTGGCCAGGGCAATCCTTGGTATCAATCCAGTCTGGGGAATGAGGAGATTGAGAGCAGCCCTGCAGAGAAGGACTTGGGGTGCCCCAGGGAGGGGGGATCCATGACCTCCCTGAGAGCCTGTTCCAGTGTCTCCCCATCCTCACCATAAAGAATTTCTTCTTAACTAAAAGAATCTCTTTCATCTTCGTTACACCATCTTCCCAGTTTCCCATCACTGTAGATGTTCTCCCCAGACACTGGCAGGAAACCACAACAAGGTGACTGCACCTCCACACCCCTCAAGGTCCCACCAGTCTGTTCCCATGCTGACAACAACCAGCAACTGGAACAGGTTGCCCAGGGAGGCTGTGGATGAGGCTTGAGCAACCTGGGTGGGTGGGATGTGTCCCTGCCCATGGCATGGGGTTGGAGCTGGATGATCCTCCAGGTCCCATCCAGCCCAAACCATGCTAGGATTCCATGAATATTAAAGTCTCCAACAGCTGCTCCCAGGCAATGTTTGGTAATGGGGATATTGAGGGATGAGGAGGTGGAAAAGGAGTAGGTGGGAAAGATGTGAGAGGAGTGGGAGAAGACAGCAGCAGGCATGGCGGAAGGTGGAGAGCTGACAGCAGCCTTCAAGGGCTAAATTCACTTTTAGCTGGTGAGGAAATGAAGTAATCTCACTTAAAATTAGCCAGGTGGGTCACTGGGAGCCATGCAGAACATCACAGGACCCTATCATGGCTTGGGGTGGAAGGGACCTGTGCTCTTCAGCAGCAGCACACCCAAGGCTGCTTCTCTCTCCCAGCACTCATTCACCAGGCTCTGCAGCTCCTCAGTTGAATGGAGCTTCACCAGCAAGAGCCTCATTCATTAGAGCAGCCTGAGTCACTCTGGGGGAAGCAACCAGAACATCCCTGAGCCACACAGAGTCCCTGGGAAGAGAGCCCATGGCTGTCCATCACAGGAGCCCCTCACTGGAGTCCATTTCCCTTTTCTCCCTGCAAGCTACCAGGGTGAAAGCTCCCAGCCCATGGGGTGCAGGGGGAAAGCTCTGAGCTCAGGGCTGCAGGGAGAAAGCTCTCAGCCCCGGGGGTGCAGGGAGAAGACTCCCAGCACATGGGGGAACAGACCTTCAAGATCATCCACCTCGTGCAGGGAGAAGGCTCCCAGCCCAGGGGGTGCAGGGAGAAAGCTCTCAGCCCAGGGGTGCAGGGAGAAGGCTCCCAGCCCAGGGGTGCAGAGAGAAGGCTTCGAGTCCAGGGCTGCAGGGAGAAAGCTCCCAGCCCACGGGGTGCAGGGAGAAAGCAATGAAGTTTATGATGTGGTATGAGTCATAGAATCACAGAATGGGTTGGGTTGGAACAGACCTTCAAGATCATCCACCTCCAACCCCCTGCCATGGGCAGGGACACCTCCCACCAGTCCAGGTTGCTCAAGGCCTCATCCAGCCTGGCCTCCTCCAGGAAGGAGGCATCCACAGCCTCTCTGGGCAGGCTGTTCTAGTGCCTCCCCACCCTCCCTGTAAGGAATTTCTCCGTCATCCCCAGTCTGCAGCCTAATGAAGATCAGATGTCTGGCCTGGTGAGGCAGAGCAGGTCCCCTGCAATCAACAATGACCATTTGATTCCTGACAGGTGAGGACTTGGCTGCAGAAATCTCTTTCCTTGGCACAAACAAACCCCAAACCAAACAGAAGCCCCCCACAACTACCTTACAAACCCCAGAGAGTACCAAGCCCCAAAGCTCTCCTTGCCATCCACCAAAGAGCAGAACACAGCTGCTCAGCACAGGCAAGTCCAGAGAGCCAAGAGCACAGCTCTGCTCTGCAGGCTGCTGCAGGCTCCTTGGCAAGGCAGAGATGTTCCAAGAAGGAGCCCAGGGTGGTCCTGGCAGGCAGGGACAGCTGTCCCTCAGCACTGCCTTCTGGCACAGGTCATCCTTGCAGCTTCTCAGGTAGCCACATTTGCTGGGCACAAACCCAGCTGAGCACAGCAAGGTCCCAGGCATCTCCCCCTTGAGGGGAAGGTCCAAGCCCCAGCTGCTGGCAGCAGCTCCTGCACACAGCAGCCTGCCTGCACCCCCCCACACTGCAACCCTCACTGCACAAATAGCTCTCAACATCCTCTCATTTTCCCTTTCCAAAATGAGAAATGAAGCCATGAGGTGCTAGAAGATGGAAGCACACCCCAAGATTATGCTTTATTCATGGGCTCCTCTGGACTGGGTGTTTTTCTGTTGCCTTCTCATTTCCTTCTGCAAGCTGGCTCTGAAGTTCTCACCACACTGATCCCAGCAGATATATTTCTTTTCCTCCCACCATTGTGCTTCTCATCAGGCTTTGCTTCAGACTAACACTGCCCAAGAGGCCACAACAACTGAGATCAGCTGCAGGTTATTAATCAAAAGCAGAGAGTTTGGGAGAAATCGACCCAAAATGGAAAGCTCTGCCTGTGGTGAGGGGGAGGCAATGCAGGTCAGCCTGCCCAGACAGCTGCTGGGAGCTGGGCAGTGCAAGCAGCAGAACATCAGCAGGAGACCTGGGGCTGACAAGATCCCCAACAAACATCTAAAGAATGTACATTAGCTCTTTAGAACCATAGACTGGTTTGGGATGGAGGGGACCTTAAAGACCACCCAGTCCCAACCCCCCTGCCACGGGCAGGGACACCTCCCACCAGCCCAGGTTGCTCAAGAGCTCATCCAGCTTGGCCTTGAACAGCTCCAGGGTTTGGAGTCTCCACAGCTTCTCTGGGCAACCTGCCCCAGGGCCTCATCTCCCTCATGGGAAAGAACTTCCTCCTCCTGTCTCATCCTAACGTGCTTGAAAAGCTGCAAGTGTGTCCCAGCAGCATCCTTGGAACAGAGACAATCCCAACATGGAGCTTGCCACCAGAGGATGGAAAGCTGTGACAAGATTTTCAGACAGCTTCTGAGCTGGCTGGGCTGGGCCCAGCTCTACTTTGCTAGGCTGCAATGCATGGCAGAAGATGCCTGTGATGTAAAATGGGCTGTGGGGTGGAGTGAGACCAGCTCTGAAGCCAGCCCAGCTGCCTCTGGGGCTCACCCATTTCCATTAGGGGGTGACTCGACATGCAGCTGGCTTCTGCTGTGGGGACACCCCACATCCAGCTCTGCTGGGTGCAGAGTGGGTCGGGAGCAGCCCTGAAGGAAGAGCCTTGGGGGTGCTGGGTGCTGAGCAGCTCCCCAGGAGCCACAGAGCCCTCCTGCAGCCTAGCAGGCAGCTGTGTGCTGGACTGCAGCCAGAGCAGTGTGGGCAGCAGGGCAGGAGAAAGGATTCTGCCCCTTGGCTCTGCTCTGCTGAGACCTCACCTCCAATCCTGCCTCCGGCTCTGGTGTCCCGAGAAGGACTCAGAGCTGGTGGAGAGAGGCCAGAGGAGGCCACAAAGATGATCCAAGGGCTGGAGCAGCTCTGCTGTGAGGCCAGGCTGAGGGAGCTGTGGGTGTGCAGCCTGGAGAGGAGAAGGCTCCAGGGGGACCTTAGAGCTGCCTGCCAGGACCTGAAGGGATCCTGCAGGAAGGCTGCAGAGAGACTTTTGCTGAGGGGGTCTGGAGACAGGCCAAGGGGGAATGGTTTGGAGCTGAGGCAGAGCAGGGTCAGAGTGGAGCTGAGGAAGAAGTTCTTGAGTGCCAGGGTGGTGAGACTCTGGCACAGGCTGCTCAGGGAGGCTGTGGCTGCCTCCTGCCTGGCCACGCTCCTTGGCCATTATGGTCAGCACAGGGTGGCTACAGAGCAGGAATGTGTTTGTGGAGCCAAGGAAAAGAGGAGCAGGTCTGAGACATAAATATTTTCATCTCCTCCCTGCCCTTTGCCAGTGACAGCTCCTCCTGTACAGAAGGATTTCAGTCCTTGCTTTGGTTTCCCTTCTCTCTGTATTTTTAGAGCACCTCTTGCCCTCCTTGTGCTGCTCTCAGTGTGACTCACCCTTATTTCCTGATTGATGCCCTCCTAACTCTCTTGCCCCAAACTTTACATGCAATCCCTTCCTGCTAGAGACATTCATCAGCAGGGTTTGTGCCCAGCAGAGGTGCCCAGCAGGCTCCAGCACCCTCTGCACACTGGGCTCTGAATTTCCTGAGCCAGACCCCTTACACAGTGCTCCAGGGGAACAGTGCTGGTGTTTAGGCCAGCCATGCAGTCAAGCAGGTACTGTGGGGTGCAGATGACACCCTTGTGTGAGGAACCCCCTGATGAAAGCAGCTGAGCTCTGTGGCAGAGAATGGCTCAGCTTGGAAGGAACCTCAGGGATCATCTGGCCCAGCCTCTCAACTCAACCAGACTTGGCTGCTCAAGGCATCATCCAGCCTGGCCTTCAACACCCCCAGGCAGGAGGCAGCCACAGCCTCCCTGGGCAGCCTGTGCCAGAGTCTCACCACCCTGGGACTGAAGAATTTCTTCCTCATGCCCAACCCTGCTCTGCCTCAGCTTCAAGCCATTCCCCTGGGTCCCTCTGCCTGTCCTCTGGTGCTGTATGCTGTGGGCAGTGCTGGTGGGCTGCAGACATCCCCCACTCCCAGCTGGAGGAGGGATTTCAGAGCCATGTCCCCTAGTGACCACTTTGTCAGGGGATTGCACTTGAGCTCTGGAGGTCCCTTCCAGCCCTGCTGGAAGCCACCACTCCAAGGAGGAGGACGAGTGGACAAGAGCAGGTTCAATTTCACATTCCAGCAGTGAATGAGGCGGGTGAAGCTGACAGAAAGCTGTGGGCTGGAGCTGTGAACCCTTCTCACCTGGCACCAAATTGCTTTTATTGATTTATTTGCTCCAGCTGCAGATGAAGTCATTTCTCCTGATTTTCAAAGTCAGGCTTTGGTTTTTTTCCCCTCCCCCTCTTCCTTGACCCTTTCCACTGAGTGGCTGCTCTGGTTTGGTTTCTTGTTAGAAACAATTGTTTTAGGAGATAAAGCTGAAGACCCTTAAGGCTACCCTGACCCCATGGCAATGAAGAAGCCTCATGGAATTATCCAGCTTCCTCCCACCCAGTGCTCCTGCAGAGTTCTGGCCCAAAGACACTGTGCCAGCCCCCAGGAGGATGCAGACTTGGAGAACAAGACTTGGGCTTTGGAACACCCAAGAGGGGAACGAAACCAACCTACTCCTTATCTTACCTTTCTCTCTAGAACCCAGCAGGAGCTTAGGGGAAGGGGAAGCACCAGCTCAGAGCTATTGCAGGGCTTTCCCCCTCATTCCAGCATTAACAAAGTCCCCTAAAAGCACAGGACAGAGTTAGAAAAACTCATTCAAATCTGTTCTGGAGCCAAATGGCTGTAAATGGAGAGTTACAGAACCACAGAATGGGTTGGGTTGGAAGGGACTTTAATAATCATCCAGTTCCAACCCCCCTGCCATAGGCAGGGACACCTCCCACCAGCCCAGGTTGCTCAGGGCCTCATCCAACCTGGCCTTGAACACCTCCAGAGAGAGGGCAGCCACAGCCTTCC
>VXBD01011922.1:136992-153496 GCA_013399975.1 Indicator maculatus
TCCAGTGTCTCCTCGGGACAGCCTGGTCCAGTGTCTCCCCGGGACAGCCTGATCCAGTGTCTCCCCGGGACAGCCTGGTCCAGTGCCTCCCCGGGACAGCCTGGTCCAGTGTCTCCTCGGGACAGCCTGGTCCAGTGTCTCCTCGGGACAGCCTGGTCCAGTGCCTCCCCGGGACAGCCTCCCTGTAAATCCAGGAAGCCCTCAGCGAGGTGCCGTGGGCCAGCACGAGGAGCCCAGGCGGCAGCCCTGCCGTGGAGCAGCTTGAAGTCCTCAGCTGGGGTTCGCTCTTCAGCGAGGTGGTGCTGAAAAGAGCGCAGGGCTCGGCCATGGCAGCGGAGCTGCTCCCCTGTTAGTACGTCCCTCAGAGCTCGGCAGGGGTCAGAAGGCACCGCGGGGATGGGTGCTGCTCCCACCAAAGCTGTCGGAGGCAGGAGCTGGTTGGGGTGGGGTTTTTTTTTGGTACTTCCATGGAATCCGTGGTATTTTTGGATCGCACGGCTTGTCCACGAGACTCTCTGGGAAGTGAAAACCCATCCGGCTCTGCCTCCTTTCCTCTGCTTCTGCTGCACGGGTCTGCCTCTCCCCAGGCATATGGTGAGGCTCAGAATTATCCCTTCTCCCACCCACCACTCAGAACTCCTTGCCTGCCGATTTCAGCACCTAATCCGTGGTGCTAAAACCAATTAGTGCTGCATCAAAGGCTGCCGCGGTTGTAAATTCGGGGGCCAGCGCGGAAGAGGAGCGCCTGAGCTCCTCATTACAGGCACGGAGACATCTGATCTCTGATCCATCTGATAAGAGATACACTCAAAATATGTTTTCTTTGGCAACCTCACACTCTCCTAATTGAGGGGAAAAAAGCTAATTATGTCGTTCTTGGCAAGGCTGTAACAAGGCTGTGCACACAGAGCCAGTTGTGAACCAGAAGGGAGAGTTCCACCTCCCCCCCCCCTTCCTCGGAATTCTTTGCTCTCTGGAGCTGCAGGAAGTTCTTCTCCACAAATCACATGCTCCGGTGGATGGCTTGGAGGTTCCAAGGAGGTTCGTGGAGTCATAGAATGGTTTGGGTTGGAAGGGAAAAGCTCATCCAGTTCCAAGCCCCTGCCATGGGCCCCTCCCACCAGCCCAGGTTGCTCAAGGCCTCATCCAGCCTGGCCTTGAACACCTCCAGGGAGAGGGCATCCACAGCCTCCCTGGGCAGCCTGTCCCAGTGTCTCACCACCCTCCCTGTAAGGAATTTTTTCCTGATCTCCAATCCAAACCTGCCCTGGTTAAGCTGGAGGATCCCTGGGTTAGCATCCAAGCTTCCTGCACTAACATTCTGAGCCAAGCTTCAGTCTCACAGCCATGCTTACCTCTTGGCTCAGAGCAGCCCCACCAAAGCCAGGGACTCTAACTGCTGCCAGCTGAAACCCAGCACCAGAGCAGAAATTAGTAAGCACCACATCCTCCTGGCTGGCTCCCAGGACACCTCTGCCATCTGCATGAAGCACATGGACCAGAAGCAAGGCATGGACCCCATGGTGAGGCCACACATCATACACCCAGTGCTCAGACTGCTTGGTGGGCTCTTCATGTTTCCTGCCCTTCCCCAGCCCTCCAAAAAGCCCTCAATGTGCCCCAAGTTCAATAACCAGCAGAGCCTTGCCAGTGGGTGGCAGCTCCCCAGGAGCATTCAGTTGTTGCCCTGTTCCTTCCCAGGGAGGTGGTTTTCCACCCTTTGGAACCTGTGCCTAGGCCTGGCAGGCACCAGCTTGGGGCTGATGGGGCCATGTAAAGGGCTGGACACCTTCATTGACAGCCAGGCTCCAGGGTGGGATGGGAGGGATGTGGCAACTGCATGGGCTGAGCTCTGCTGCCTCCATTTGCTTCCCAGGATGAAGAAATGGGCTGCATTGGGACAGAAAATGGAGAGGGCAGGAGAGAGGGGGTGAGAGGGAGAGAAAGAGAGGGATGGAAGGAGCAGAGAAAGAGATTCCTCCTCTTTCTTGCCCATCAAATCCCTCAGTCTCCAACTGAGGCCATCAAGGCAGCACTTGCAGAGGCACAGGAGCACCCTGAGAATCCCCCAGAAGCAGCCCCTGGCCTGCAGGGATTCAGAGAGGGGGAAGGAGAAGCCCTTTGCTACCCTTTGCAGCAGACATTTCTAGGAGACCTTTTCACTGTGCTCAAGAGTTTGCTGCAGACCCTCCGCAGGAAGTCCCCTCCTGCACTGTGGGAATGGATGGGGAGGAGATTGCTGGCAACAGCCCAGGCTGGATTCTCACCTTCTGAAGTGGACAACACGAGGTGAAAGGAACGAAATCTCCACGCACTGGAGCTGCTCCTGGTACTCACAGAACGTTCATTCTCCCCCTCCAATGTTTGAACTGCAACACAACTCCTGCCAGCAGCCTTTGGGTGCCATCAGTGTCCCACAGCTCCTCACCCACACTGCAGGCTCGGTGTGCACCTCCCACACCAACCCTGAGCAGCAACACAAGATGCCCTCCACAATGCCTGGTCTGATGGGGCTCTCCTTGAGCAGCCTGGGCTGGTGGGAGGTGTCCCTGCCTGTGGCAGGAGTTGGAACTGGCTGAGATTTAAGGTCCCTCCCAGCCCAGCCCAGCCCAGCCTGGGACTCTGTGGTTGATGTCTGCTGATGCAGTGAGGGTCATCACACTTGGACTGCCACCCGTAGGTGCTATAGGGGAGTCAGGATTGGGATCCCTTTCCTGGATTGCTCCTCACCCACTGAAGCCCCTGAGGTGGGCTCTGAAGCACCTCAGTTAAAGCACAGGTCAATAACCTCCTCTCCTCCTCCAGCCCTGTGGGTGAGCGCAGGACAAATCCAACTGCAGCCCTGCCCCCCTGGCTGGGAGGCAGCCCTGGCAGGGCTGATTTCCCCCTCCCTGCTCAGGACACCCACTTCCTCCAAATCTCATTTTCTCTCTGTGCAATAAACCCCATTGATTTCTTTTTTATTTAATTCTGTTTTTCATCATCCCCTCGTGCACCTGACATGGCAGTGAATAACAGCAGATGCCGGGAAAACAGCTCCGCAACACCTCCACAGTTCTACCTCCTGACTCCAGGCAGAGCTGCCTGCTTGGGCACCCCTGGCAAAGCAAAGCCACCTGGGCACCTCTTGCACCTTTCCACTTCAACTCCTTTCCTTGTTTCTTAGAGCAGATGCCCAAAGGAACCCCTGGCTCCAGACCTTCTCCCCCAGCCAGGAGACTCCAGCCTCCTCTCAGGGAGCTGTAGAGAGCAATGAGGTCTCCCCTCAGCCTCCTCTTCTCCAGACAGAACACCCCCAGGCTCCTCAGGTGGTTTTGGAACTGAATGATCTTTAGGGTCCCTTCCAAGCCCACTGATCTTACCTCACAACCTTCTCTGCTCTATTTCCATCCAAGGACCCAGCCTCTGCCCAAGGCTTCTGGGTCTCAACCAGGTGCAGCAGAACTTATTTCTCCTTGCTCACTTCCCCAGGAGAACCCAGCCAAGCCCCTGGTTGTTCTCAGCTGAGGACACTGCTTGACCTGGGCAGTGGAGACCCCACCTGCAATGCTTTCTGGGGCTCAATCTCCTCAGTCTGCTCTGGCCCAGCACGTGGCAGAGCTGGGCCTGCAGCTGGGGATGTCCATGGCAGCACAGCCCCCTGGTGGGACCTGAGCTCCTGTGTCCCCCTGCTCCTCTCCTACGGGTCATAGATTCATAGAACGGGTTGGGCTGGAACGGACCTTGCAGATCACTGAGTTCCAAGCCCCTGCCATGGGCAGGGACACCTCCCCCTCACCCCAGGCTGCTCACCAGGGCCATTCCTTTGCCTCACAGGAGTCAGTTCTGACTTTCCCTGGCATGGAGCCATCAGCCCCTGGGCCACCCATGGTGAGGACTGTTTCCCATGATCTACTTTTCAGCCTTTTCCCAAGGCTTCCAGGGTACCTTGCAGATGTGCTGCAGGTGGGCTGCCAGGAGAAGCTACACCTGAGAGCACTGAGCTGGCTGATGACAGACGGGACAAGGTCTGACCTGCAGTTGAGCCTCTTCCCTGAGCCCAGAGCAGCTTTCCTTGCCAGCTCTGAGTGCTTCCTGCTCAGGAGAGGGCTGCTCTGTGCTGTCTGATGATGATTTTTATTCTCCACTCTCCATGTGGTGGGGCTGCTCCTCAGCAGCTCAGGCTTGTCTCTGCTCAGCACTCCCTGGCTGGAAGAAGGGCTCTCAGCCTTGCCCTGGCTGATGGCCACCTGTGATGGTTTTAAGACTGTCTTCTTGATTTTTCTTCACAAAGTTCAAGCAGAGAAAGCAAAAGAATGTAAATAAGTCACTATTGGGTGTGAGAAAGCAAAATAATGATTGTTCTAAACAATTCCATTGGAGAGACAGAAATGTTTAAGAATCTCTACCCAAAACAAGACTGGGGAGTTGGGGCAGTCTGAGTTCTGAGCTTGCTTGCTGGGCCTCTGTCTGGGTGCTGCTTCTTCTTCTCTGGCTGAAGATAACACACACTGACCATGACAAGCTAAGTCTAACAGCCTCTCTGCTTCTTGACTCTCTGCCTTCTGCCGGGGGGTCTGGGGGGATTCCTTCTGGTCTGGGGGGAAGGCCCCTTGGGGGAAGCAAAGGGAGCTTGGTTGTGCTTTTCTGTTGATTGTACCTATTTGTAAATGTTGTGAATTGTGTCTCTTTGTACATATTCATTGCATTTCATCACAGATTGTAGATTTGCTTGTAAATACAGCTTTCATTTGCTTCCAGACTGATCTAGCCTGGTCATTGTCAGTGTGGGACAGGGATTTCAGCTCTCACAGTTACACCACCCGAGGTGATGGCATTAGGTGCTCACACCTGCTTTGCACCAGCCCTCCAGGGAATGTTTTAGAGACAAAGTCACAGCTGGAAAAGAAGTTCTGGGGCAGGGTTCCAGAACTTGTGAAATTACGGGAAAAGATCTAAAGGAGAAGGTTTGCAACACCTCAGTCTACCTGCAGAACTCCTCCAGGAATCAGAGAGGGCTGGGAGAAGCCAGCTGGCCCACTTCAGGGGCAGCTTCTTTGCCTTCCCCAGCTTGCCGAGGACTGCAAGGTCCCCAGGAGCCAGCAATGTGCCCTGCTGGCCAAGAAGGACAATGGTGTCCTGTGCTGTGTGAGGAAGAGTGTAGCCAGCAGATCAAGGGAGGTTCTCCTGCCCCTCTGCTCTGCCCTGGTGATGCCACATTTGCAGTGCTGGGTCCAGTTTTGTGCTTCCCGGTTCCAAAGAGACAGAGAACTGCTGGAGAGAGTCCAGGGGAGGCTGCAGAGCTGCTGAGGGGCCTGGAGCAGCTGTGTGAGGAGCAAAGGCTGAGAGCCCTGGGGCTGTGCAGCCTGCAGAAGAGCAGCCCCAGAGGGCATCTGAGCAATGCTCAGCAAGAGCTGAAGGAGCTGTGGGGGGCAAGAGGCTGGGGCCAGGCTCTGCTGAGTGGTTTCAGGAAAAGCTGAGACGGGGGGTGGGGGGGCCAGGGGAAGTGTCACAGCTGCACAAGGACACCTCAAGTCCTGAAGAAGGTTCTTCTGCAGGTCCCTTCTCTCCCCAGCTGTAGCTGCAAATCAAACAGAGTTATCTGGCTTGTTCTCCTGCTTCTCCCAGCCCCCTGCCATGATTAATTGGCTGCTCTAATGACTTGCTGATTACCCCTGAGACCAGGCCGTGCTCACTGTGACCATGGGAGGCCTTGGGCTTGCTCCTGGAAAGTGAGGGAAAAGCTGCAAAATTCCTACGTTGTGTTTTCTCAGCTTTGGCACAAATAAAAGGGGCAGCTCTGAGGGTGTTTGGGTCCCGGCTGTGGGGAGAGATCTCTGCATCTCCACAGAGCCTGTCAGGCAGCAGCAGCACCCACAGGCATCTCCTATCTCCTCCCATCCTTGGGATTTGGGAGGGCTTAGAAGTGCAGATCTGGGGAGTTTATCACAGAATCACAGAATTAACCAGGTTGGAAAAGGCCTCAGAGATCATCAAGTCCAACCTATCACCCAACACCATCTGATCAACTCAACCATGGCACTGAGTGCCTCATCCAGGCTGGTTTTAAACACCTCCAGGGACAGTGACTCCACCACCTCCCTGGGCAGCACATTCCAATGGCAAATTACTCTTTCTGGGAAGAATTTCTTCCTAACATCAGCCCAAATCTCCCCTGGCACAGCTTCAGATTGTGTCGTCTCCTTCTGTCACTGGTTGCCTGGGAGAAGAGACCAACCCCCACCTGGCTACAACCTCCCTTCAGGTAGCTGTAGAGAGCAATGAGGTCTGCCCTGAGCCTCCTCTTCTCCAGGCTAAACAGTCCCAGCTCCCTCAGCCTCTCCTCACAGGGCTGTGCTCCAGACCCTTCCCCAGCCTTGTTGCCCTTCTCTGGACACCTTCCAGCATCTCAACATCTTTCTTGAATTGAGGAGCCCAGAAGTGGTCACAGCACTCAAGGTGTGACCTAACCAGTGCTGAGCACAGGGCAGAATGACTTCCCTGCTCCTGCTGGCCATGCTGTTCCTGATCCAGGCCAGGATGCCATTGGCCTTCTTGGCCACCTTGCTCAGCTGGTCTGTGGAGGCAGCAAAGGACCTAATTTAAAACCCAAGGCCAACTAGGAGCATGAGCTCAGCCCAGTGCAGCACATGAGCACGAACACAGGGACCCCAGCTCCATCCCCCACAGCCACCTTGGGTGCTGGTGTGGCCAAAGAGGTCTAACCCTGCTTGCACATCTTGCACACTAACCACAATCTGCATGGGGAGGTGGTGGAGTCCCCATCCCTTGGTGAGACCTCACCTGGAATATTGCATCCAGTTCTGGGCTCCCCAGCTCAAGAGGGACAGGGATCTGCTGGAGAGAGTCCAAGGGAGAGCTGCCAGGATGCTGAAGGGACTGGAGCACTGCCCTGTGAGGAGAGGCTGAGAGCCCTGGGGCTGTTTAGTGTGGAGAAGACAGAGATGGGATTTAATAAATGTTTATCAGTATCTGAGGGCTGGGGGTCAAGAGGGAGGGGACAGGCTTTGCTCAGGTGCACCCTGGGATAGGACAAGGGGCAATGGATAGAAACTACAGCACAGGAGGTTCCACCTCAACATGAGGAGGAACTTATTCCCTGTGAGGGTCACAGAGCACTGGCACAGGCTGCCCAGAGAGGTTGTGGAGTCTCCTTCTCTGGAGACTTCCA
Source organism: Indicator maculatus (assembly GCA_013399975.1). NCBI lineage: Eukaryota > Metazoa > Chordata > Aves > Piciformes > Indicatoridae > Indicator > Indicator maculatus. The sequence goes on from VXBD01011922.1 coordinate 144,164, forward strand.
AGCCCCATCTGGATGTGTTCCTCTGTGACCTGTGCTGGATTCTCTGGTCCTGCTCTGGCAGGGGGGTTGGACTCAAAGATCTCTGGAGGTCCCTTCCAACCCCTAACATCCTATGATCCCTGGAGGTGTCCGACGTGTGGCCATGGCCCTTGGGGCCATGGTTTGGTGGCCATGGTGGTACTGGGTTGGACTGGATGACCTGGGAGGGCTTCCCAATGGAAATGATTCTGAGTCCACGATTCCCTTGAGCAAGGGTTTTGCACCACAAGGTTCCCTTCCCACAGCAGGACAGTGGTGAGCGTTGCCCACACAGATCAGAATTGCCAGGCCCTGGCTGCCCCTCAGGCCTGGCTGCCCCCCATGCCTTGGCTGAGGAGCTCTGAGCCTGAGCCCTCCTCCAGCAGAGCAGCTGAGGAGCGCTGCCAGCGCTGCCTGCCTGCCCTGCAGGTCACCGGGAGGGCATTGGCAGGGTGAGCTGCAGCAAAGCCTGGAGGTGCCAACAGCCAGACTGGGCAGCCAAGTGCTAGGATCTGAAAATGGAACCAGCTGAAGCCAATCTGTGGCTCCCCTTTTGACCACAGCTTGTGCCAGGCTTTTACAGCTCTGTCCCTCCTCACACCCAGACTCCTGCAGTCCTCACAGCTACAGTTTTACCTCTGCCATCCCCAGTCCAACTGGCGTCCAGGAGCCACTCAAGCTGCTCCATGTGGGCATGCTAGAGCAGGGGCCAAAGGCAGGGGTTGGTGAGCACAGCTGCAGCAGAACATGACCCAGCTGGCAGACACTGCAAGCATCAGGGGAGGAAGGGCAAAAGGCCAGCCCAGCTCCAACGGCAGCGGGTGCTGAGCACCAGGCACTCCCTGCTCCTGCAGTCACCTCTCCCCTCTGTTGTTGGGCTGGTGAGGCAGAGGAATGAAGAGACAGGCAGGAGAACACAGCACAGAGCAAAGGTGTGAAATGACAAAAGGTGTGGAAGAGCAGAGGTGTGAAACAGAAATGGGAAAGAGCTCCCCAAAGGAGACAGCAGAGAACCTTCACATGTCCAGCACCGACGGGGCCACGCTGGCTCATTAAAGGTGGGAGCAGAGGAGGGCGTGGGAATGAGCAGAGAGGGACCAGTGCAGTCTGAGCACCATGAAGGGGCTGGAAATCAGCTTTCAGCTCCTCTGAAATTGCCATCAGGTCCAGTTAATGCCTAGGAGATGGTCGGGAGAGGGGCAGCAAGGAGGCTTCCCCGTGCAGGGCCAGCAGCCAGGCTCCCAGGGCCAGCACAAGGCGAGGTGTTCGCTGCTCACACCTCTGAGCTCAGGTCTTGCTCACTCAGGAGCATCTCACCTCCCACCTTATCACAGTCTCACAGTATATCAGAGGTCGGAAGGGACCTCAACAGATCATCAGGTCCAACCCCCCTGCCAGAGCAGGATCACTGAGGGCAGTCTGCACAGGAATGCATCCAGGTGGGTTTGGAAAGGCTCCAGAGAAGGAGACTCCACAACCCCCCTGGGCAGCCTGTTCCAGGGCTCTGTCACCCTAACTGTGAAGAAGTTTCTCCTCAGGTTGAGCTGAAATCTTCTGTGTCCCTTCCGGTTGTTCCTTGTCTTTCCACTCTGAACCACCCAAAAGAGCCTGGCCCCCTCCACTTGACACCCACCCCTCACATATTGATAGACATTGATCAGATCCCCTCTCAGTCTTCTCTTCTCCACACTAAACAGCCCCAGGGCTCTCAGTCTCTCTTCACAGGGGAGATGCTCAAGTCCCCTAAACATCCTCATGGCTCTCCCTTGGATTCTCTCCAGCAGGTCTCTGTCTCTCTTGGACTGGGGAGCCCCACACTGGACACAGGATTGCAGGTGTGGTGTCAGCAGGGCAGAGCAGAGAGGTAGAAGAACTTCCCCAGCCCTGCTGGACAAACCTTTCTTGATAAACTCCAGGATCCCATTGGCTCTCTTGGCCACAAGGGCACATTTCTGTCCCATGCAGAACTTGCTGTCGAAGCTGCTGAGCTGCAGACACTCAGCTGGTCCTGGGGAAACTCTGCAGACAACGATTCAGTCATCAACCTGCTGCAGACAGTTCCCAGTCCCACCTCTGGCCAACACTGATCCACAGCAGAGACCAGTGGTCCTCAGCTGTGGGAAGCTGTGCCTGGAGGCACCCTGCCTGCCCCAGGGCCTGGCCCCTGTGCATTCACAGCGACCTAAGGAGCCTGGTCCTGTGCTCTCCTGAGGCACCTGGCCATGTCTTCTTCCATGGGAAACCAAGGTAAAGGGAAGCAGTTGGGGGTCATGTGTGGTCTTGGTAGAAAGTTCCTGAGACCCACAGATCAGCAATAAACTTTGGACACCATTTGTCAGCCTGGAAGATGGCTCAAATTGGCCTGAAATGGCACCAAGGGAGTGTTAGGTTGGGTATGAGGAACACTTTTTCTGCTGCAAGAGTGGTCAGGCACTGGGACAGACTACCCAGGGAGGTGGTGGAGTCCCCATCCCTGGGGGTGTTCCAGAAATGTATGGCCATGGTGCTTGGGGCCATGGTTTGGTGGCATGGTGGGGTTGGGCTGATGCTGGACTGGGTGCTCTTGGAGTCTTTTCCCACCCCAACAATTCCACAATTCTCTGATTAAAACCCAAGGAGCAGCTCAAGCCAAGGTCCTCCTAAGTTCATTGCACAGCACCAATGGCTCTTGGAGACACCCAAAATCCACCTGTGCCACCATCACTACTGGGTTATTTTACAGGCCCCAGGAACTGAAGGCTTCAGCTGGCAGCCCAAAGGCTCCTCACACATCACACAAACCCTATTCCCCCCTCTCCCCAGGGCTGCCTGCTGCCATCCTTAGCCTGTCCCCAGCCCGCCTCGCTTCACCCTGCACCCTGCAAAATCGATTACTCCCACGGCTTCATTAGCAAGAAATCTGTCAGGAGAAGCTGCCTGAGTGGCTTTGAGTTATGGTCTCTGTTCCTAGCAGGACTTTATTTCTGCTCAGCATCAGACAGGGATGGCAGCTCCCTGGCAGCTCCCTGGCAAGCAGCCTGCTGGTGCCCCCTCAGGGAGCAGGCACCGCACGCTCCCTGCCCTGCCGCTTGCTTTGCCTTGCTGAGACCTTCACCAGGCTTGGAGCCTTTAGGCTGGGGTTCTGCAGCCTGAGCAGCCATTACCAACTCATTTCTCACCCACACAGACCTACGGCTCCATGGTTGAGCTCCTTCAGAAAGAAACGTGGGAGGGCTACAGGAAAATCACAGAACAGGTTGGGTTGGAAGGGGCCTCGAAACTCATCCAGTGCCAACCCCTGCCATGGGCAGGGACACCTCCCACCACCAGCACAGGTTGCTCAGGGCCTCATCCAGCCTGGCCTTGAACACCTCCAGGGAGGGAACATCCACAGCCTCCCTGGACAACCTGTTCCAGTGTCTCTCCACCCTCACTGTCATGAATTTCTTCCTCCTCTCCACTCTCAATCTCCCCTCTCCCAGCTCAAAGCCATTGTCCCTCGTCCTGTCACTCCCAGCCCTTGTCCAAAGTCCCTCCCCAGCTCTCCTGGAGCCCCTGCAGGTACTGGAAGTTTGCTCTAAGGTCTCCCTGGACTTTTCTCTTCTTCAACCTCGGCTCTCTCAGCCTTTCCAGGCCTCCAGCACCCACATGCCAGATAATTTTCTCTTCCTGTTCAGATGACACCTCCTGGCTTCCAGCTTGGACCTCTTGTTCCTTGTCCTGCCCCTGGGCACCACCAAACAGAGCCTGGCACCTTCATCCTGACACCTACCCCTCAGATATTGATAGACATTGCTCAGATCCCCTCTCAGCCTTCTCCTCTCCACACTAAACAGCCCCAGGGCTCTCAGCCTCTCTTTACAGCAGAGCTGTTCCAGTCCCTTCCTCATCCTCACAAGTCTCTGTTGGAGTCTCTCCAGCAGATCCCAATCTTCTTGACCTGGGTCTAAGACATTTAACTCTTCCTACCCAGCCTGGTGAACCCTTCCAACTACAGGTTTACCCCAGAGGTAGCCTCCTCCCCCTGCAGTCTAGAGCAGCCCTTGGTTGCTCAGCCCAGTCTCAGGGGAAGCCTATCCCTGTACTTAAATCTCCAGATAGGGGAGGAGGGGATGGATTTTAACAGTTCATGAGATTTGTGTGGGGATAAATTTAGACTCTCAGGGAGAAAACAGGAAAGCACAAGAGGCTATTACAGGCAGTATGAGAGACATAGGAGCAAGTGATTCATCCCCCAGCTCAGGAGCACAGGTTCTGGCTGGCACTGGTGATCTCCTGGGACGTGGAGCTGGTACAGAGGAGTGAGAACCTGATCCCTTTCCAAAGCTCCTCCTCCACAGCGCCTGAGGACCACATAGGAGGTACTCAAGCAGTTGCTGGAAATTGTTGAGGATGCCTAATAATCTTTTAAAGAGCACAGCACCCTGCAGAGCTGTCTCTCCAGGGGCTGCCCAGGTGTGTTAGGGGCAGAGGTGGTTGGTGTCAGCAGGCCAAAAAGAATGCCCAGAGCAGATGGGAGCAGGAGCTGCCTGTTCACCTGCCTGGTTTATCACCCATTGCACCCTCATTAAGTAGGATGCTGGATAGCATCTCAGGAGGCTACTGACTGTGGGGAGGAGGCTTCCCAACTGCAAACCAGAGTGCTGCCACAGAGGGGAGGACAGGAGTGGAATAGCAAATGTGCCATTAGAGGAGTTCCTACCCTCAGCTTCAGCACAGCAGAAACTGCACCTCCCTTAAGCTCCTAATGCCTGCAGAAGGTTTAGCTCCTTGACCCCTGCACCAGTTAGCTCCTTGACCCCTGCACCAGTTAGTTCTTACCCCTTCTCTTGGGAGTGCCCTGGAAGAGAGCTGGCAGGTGGATGGAGCTTGCTGGTGTCAGCATAGAATCACAGAATTGTCAGGGTTGGAAGGGACCTCAAGGCTCAGCCAGTTCCAACCCCCTGCCATGCCCAGGGACACCTCACACTACAGCAGGTTGCTCACAGCCACATCCAGCCTGGCTGCAAAAGCCTACAGGGATGAGGCTTCCACTACCTTCCTGAGCAACCTGTTCCAGTGTCTCACCACCCTCCTGGGGAAGAATTTCTTCCTAACATCCAATCTGAATCTCCCCATTTCTAGTTTTGCTCCATTCCCCCCAGTCCTATCATTCCCTGACACCCTCAAAAGTCCCTCCCCAGCTTTCTTGTAGCCCCCTTCAGATACTGGAATGCCACAAGAAGGTCTCCTGGGATCCTTCTCTTCTCCAGACTGAACAGTCCCAACTCTCTCAGTCTGTCTCCATAGGAGAGGTGCTCCAGTCCTCTGCTCATCCTCATGGCCCTTCTCTGGACACATTTCAGCACCTCCATAGCTGAAGCACCTGCTGAGCTTGCAGCCTCCCCGCCCTCAAGCAACAACCCTTGTGGCTTCCATCCAGGCTTTCCTTTGTCTAGACACAAAAGGGAGCAGGGAGCAGACCTGCTTTGCTCCTTTGGAGGCACATCTGATCCTGATGATTATATCGGTGCCAGGAGATGCTGCAGTAGTGCAGCCCCATCACTGGGCTGGGGCTGTACCCACGCGGGCAAGCCAGGGTTGAAGCAGTAGGGATCTATGGGTACCTCAAGCAGCTGATGTGTTTCAAATGTCCCAGTGAGGACTGGGTCTAGAGGGGCCACAGCTGCAGTGCTGGGGCCAGTGCTGGGTTCCCCAGCCCCAGAGAGACAGAGAACTAGTGGAGAGAGTCCAACAGAGAGCTGTGAGGATAATGAAGGGACTGGAACAGTTCTGTGAGCAGCAAAGGCTGAGAGCCCTGGGGCTATGCAGCCTGCAGAAGAGCAGCCCCAGAGGGCATCTGAGCAATGCTCAGCATGAGCTGAGGGAGCTGTGGGGGGCAAGAGGCTGGAGCCAGGCTCTGCTGAGTGGTGCCCAGGCACAGGCCAAGGGGCAAGGGGCACAGAGTGGAAGGCAGGAGGTGGCAGCTGAGCAGGAGGAGAAAGTTGTTTGGTGTGAGGCTGCTGGAGGCCTGGAGCAGGCTGCCCAGAGAGGTTGTGGAGTCTCCTTGCCTGGAGAGCTTCCAACCCCACTGGGCACTGTGGTGCTGGGCAAGCTGCTGTGGGTGCCCTGCTGGAGCAGGGGTTGGGCTGGGGGAGCTCCAGAGGTCCCTTCCCACCCCTCCATGCTGGGGTTCCATGAACAGACCCCAGAAAAGATTGGAAGTGCTCAACAAAGGTGAGGATGTGACAGCTCAAGTGCTCTGTAGCTGAGGTGTTCCAGAGGATGGGAAGTTGTGCCCTACTTGAAGCACCAAGGTGACAGCTCCTAGGAGTTCTGGTGGCAAATTGGAGGACAGCAAGATATTGGCAGATGTAATCTCCCTGAGTGTGCACACTTCAGTGTTTCCCTGCATGCTCTCAACCAAGGCTCTCTGCAGATGGAAGGCACCAGCAGGGCTGAAAGTCCCTGAGAGGCAATTTTTGAGCAGGAGGATTTAATCCTGGCCTCCAATGCTTGCTGCTTAGGGTCTTCAAGAATCATAAACACATTAAATTGCTGCTCTGCTGTTATTAAACTAATATTTCATGTTTATTTCCTGCTTTAGGGAAGCTCAATCAACCCTCAACAGCCTTTGAAGGGCTGGCAGGGAGCCTGCTGCCTGGTGGCTGCAGGACAAGGAGGCTTTGGTGGAGTGCTACTGGCAGCAGCTTCTGCCTGCTCTTAGGAGCCAAACCCCAGAGCTGCTGGTCTCCCCCTCCCCATTGTCCCTCTCCTCTGTCCCCAGTGGACTTGGAGCTTCACAGCTCCTCAGGGTACCACAACACTCTGCTGCTGGACTGACTTCTCCTTCTGCCCCTGTTTGTCACCCAGCTGTTCCAGTTTGTGTTTCCCAGCTGGGATGCTGGCAAGGAGGGCACAGCCTGGCTGAGGATCTCCTGTGCAGGGCTCCTCTGGGTGACTGCAAAGCCCAGGCCTGGGAGAGCTTTCTGCAGAGCAGGAAATGTGTTGGAGTCACTGGTGTCAATCTCCTTTGGTGGGATCTCTTTGGTCACAAATGAGCACAGGCAGCAGCCTGCAGAAAGTCAAAGCTCAGCTTGGAGCTGGATCCTGGGCTGCAGCCAGAGGAGTGCAGACAGCAGGGCAGGAGAGGGAATTCTGCCCCTTGGCTCTGCTCTGCTCAGACCTCACCTCCAATCCTGCCTCCAGCTCTGGTGTCCCCAGCACCAGAAGGACTCAGAGCAGCTGGAGAGAGGCCAGAGGAGGCCACAAAGATGATCCTTGGGCTGGAGCAGCTCTGCTGTGAGGACAGGCTGAGGGAGCTGTGGGTGTGCAGCCTGGAGAGGAGAANTGGCGCTGGGACTTGTTAAATGCCATCAAGTCTATGCCCACTGCCTCTTATTGTGTCACTGGGCACCACTGAGAAGAGCCTGGCCCCAGTGGCAATGGGCATTGCCACATTTGCCCAGCTTCATTCTCCCCTGGTAGGACAAAGCTCCTCTGCTCATTTGCTGTCGTTCAGTGTCCACCTCCAAGGTGTTGCCTAGCAAAGGAGGAACCTGTGGCTGCCTTTGGTGGGGTCTGTGGGAGGGGGGGTTGGGAGCTGCCAAGCTGAGGGAGATCACTTCTCCCACCCTTCCCTTTGCAGAGCCCTCTCCTCCTGCTCCCTCCTCCGTGCCATGCTGTGCTTTAGCTCCAGCCTTCCTCAGCTCCCTCTGGTGTTGTGTGCCCTGTGGACCACCTCCCTTGGCACCTCACTCAGGCTGGGTGGCAGAAGACCTTAGCTTGCTGCCGGAGCTGGACAGAGGCTGCTTGCCACTGTGCGGCTGCATCCCAGGGCTGAGCTGGGGAGCTGGCAAAAGCACTCCACACTCAAATGCCTTCTCTTCCTCCTCTTTGCCCCTCACCTAAGCACTCCCTGAAAGCTCTGAGAGCATCCTCCTGAAGAGTGGAGCTTGGCAGCTTATGGGAGCGGTGCTCTGTTCTTAGCAGGAGAGGCGAATCGGCTTCAGAAAGCAAAATACTCCTGGCAAAGACTCTTTGGTCCCTTCCAACCCAACCCAGGCTGTGATGCTCTGATTAAAGAGCACTGAAGATGTGTCCATGGGTGCTCCCAAACTCTGGAAGTGTTTGGGGGTCCTCCCAAACTCTGGGTGTGTTTGTGGGTGCTCCTTACCTCTGGAAGTGTTTGGGGGATGCTCCTTAACTCCAAATGTGTTTGTGGGTGCTCCTTAAATCTGGATGTGTTTGTGGGACTCCTAAACTCTGAAAGTGTTTGTGGGTGCTCCTTAACTCTGGAAATGTTTGTGGATGCTCCACAAACTACTTCCTCTGCTTACTTCCACTGGCTGTGGCAGGTGCTGCTGGGCTGCTCTCCTCTCCTCCCAGACTCTCATGTGTCACTTTCACCTTCTCTTAAGGCCACCTGAAGTTTGCAGCAGTTACTACATGTCCCAGGGGGGCTCTGGGCTCTGCTGAGGTCTCACTGGTACACTGCTGGGGCGCTGGACTGGCTGATCTCCAGAGGTGCCTTCCAGCCCCTGCCAGCCTATGTGTGACTCTGTGTGACATAAGAATCCAACACATCCCAGTGCAGGAGGTGCTCAGCACACATTTGCTTCCCTCTGCTTCACCTCCATCAGTGTTTGCCTTGGGTCTGAGGTTAGACACACAAATCCTGTGCAAGCTTCAGGCTGTGAATAAAGGGAAGCCACCCAGCCTGTGCCTGCTTTGCAGTCCTTTCCTTCCAGTCCTCTCCTGGTTTGTCTCCTTGCAGTGATGCTGGATGCTCAGAGCTCTGCCTTCCCCTGCAGGTGATGCAGCAGAGGGCCTGACTTTGGCTCTCCTGCTATTTTTAACCTAATGATGGTCAGAATTTCCAGGGCTTGGTGTCCTTTGGAGCACTCCCACCCACCAAGACCTCACAGAAAAGCATCCAAAGGCAACTGGGGATATGTGGGTTTGATGGGTGGACCACTATCTGGATAAAGAACTGCCTTGATGGCTGCACCCAAAGAGTGGCTGTCAATGGCTCCATGTCCCAGTGGAGGCCAGTGACAAGTGGAGTCCCTCAGGGAGCAGTGCTAGGATCAAGCTTGTTCAACATCTTTGTTGGTGCCATGGACAGAGGCATTGAGTGCACCCTCAGCAAGTTTGCTGATGACACCAAGCTGTGTGGTGCAGCAGACAGGCTGGAGGGAAGGGATCCATCCAGAGGGACCTGGACAGGCTGCAGAGGTGAGCCCTTGACAGCCTCATGAGGTTCAACAAGACCAAGTGCAAGGTCCTGCAGCTGGGTCAGGGCAATCCCAAGCACAAAATCCAAGCTGGGCAGGGACTGGCTGGAGAGCAGCCCTG
>VXBD01011922.1:161266-180302 GCA_013399975.1 Indicator maculatus
GAGGATGCTTAGGGGACTTGAGCATCTCCCCTGTGAAGAGAGACTGAGAGCCCTGGGGCTGTTTAGTGTGGAGAAGAGAAGACTGAGAGGGGATCTGATCAATGTCTATCAATATGTGAGGGGTGGGTGTCAAGTGGAGGGGGCCAGGCTCTTTTTGGTGGTGCACAACAATAAGACAAGGACCAGGAAGTTCAAGCTTGAACACAGAAGATCTCACCTCAACATGAGGAGAAACTTCTTCACAGTTAGGGTGACAGAGCACTGGAACAGGCTGCCCAGGGGGGTTGTGGAGTCTCCTTCTCTGGAGCCTTTCCAAACCCACCTGGATGCATTCCTGTGCAGACTGCCCTCAGTGATCCTGCTCTGGCAGGGGGGTTGGACCTGGTGATCTCTGGAGGTCCCTTCCAACCTCCCATGTTCTGTGATCCTATGATACTTTGAAGAGGCTGGGGCCAGGCTCTGCTCAGTGGTGCCCAGGGACAGGCCAAGGGGCAAAGGGCACAGAGTGGAAGGCAGGAGGTGGCAGCTGAGGAGGAGGAGAAAGTTGTTTGGTGTGAGGCTGCTGGAGGCCTGGAGCAGGCTGCCCAGAGAGGTTGTGGAGTCTCCTTCTCTGGAGACTTTCCAACCCTCTCCCCCCTGCCCCAGATGCATTCCTATGTGGACAGGTCTGGCATGGGGGTTGGACTGGATGATCTCTGGAGGTCCCTTCCAACCTTTACTGTACTGTGAGACTGTGATCCTATGACATCTCCTTGAGCCCCCTGAGGCAAATGGGCAGTAAGGCAGTGGTGTGCCTGTGTGAGCAGAGTTTGAGATGAGGACAGGGCAGCACTCCACTGCCTGTTTGACCTGAATAAACAAACACTTGGACATACAATGCCTGGCCTGGTAGAAAGATCTGGGGAGCAATCAGGAGCCAGCCAAGGCTGTCAAAGATTGCTGGTCAGTTCCAACACTGCTCTGATTTAAGCCCAAAGACAGCAGCCAGAGGGAAGTGGGTGATGGCTCCAGCCTATGGCTGCCCCCTGCACTGGGTGATCTGCAGGGCTCCCACCCAAGCCCTCCCGTCTAATGGTTCTGTGAGACAGGCCTCCCACCTAAAGGACCTGCTGGTTTCAACCCTGACCTCTTGGAGCCACTGAAATCCCCAATGAGTGTTGAGCACCAGCAGGATGAGGCCGTGGCTCACAGCTCACCCCCAGCTCAAACCCTCAGCGTGCTCACCAGGAGCGCCCAACACCAGTTCAGTCTTTATCTTGCAGAGTGCAACCCCCGAGCCCACGAGCACCCTACTCTCACTCAGTGCCTCCAGACAGTGCCTCCTGCTCAGCCACCACATTCCAGCCCGGCAGGCAGCGAGGGAGTGCGATCTGTCTTGTGTAATGGAATATCTCTGTCAGCTGCAGGAGACAGAGCGGTAGCGGCAGTCAGATAGCATCAGAGTCATTTGCCCGGCATTATTTCATTCATCTCCCACTCCATCACTGCAAATAGAGTGAGAAAATGTCTCTGCTATATAAAGATTTCCAAAACAAGAGGAGCTGCTCCCTGCGTCTCCATTACCCGCTCGGAAATAAATCTTGAGCCGCGGCCACCGGGAGGGGCAGGGCGAAGTCTTTAACTCTCTGTTAGAGCTTGGCACCTCTGCGAGGCTACCGAGGGAAGAATTCCCGGGGGCCCGGGAAGTTCAAGGCCTTTTCATTAGCTGAAGTCATGATTTAATGTGTCTCCATTGAAAGGCAAAGAGTCCGGCTGCAGAGAGAGCAAAAGATCATCTTCAGGGAGGAGACCAAGCCCGGACCGGGAGCCAGGCTGGCTGCAGACGTGCTGCACGGCTCGGCTGCACTTCCTGCTTGCTTGAGCTGCTCTGGGGGGGTGTTCGCAGAAACACAACCACAGAATCACAGAATTTCAGGGGCTGGAAGGGACCTCAAAAGATCATCTAGTCCAAGCCCCCTGCCAGAGCAGGATCACCTACACCAGATCACACCGGAGCGCATTCAGGCGAGTTTTGAATATCTCCAGAGAGGAAGACTCCACAACCCCCCTGAGCAGCCTGTTCCAGTATTCTGTCACCCTCACAGAGAAAAGAAAATTCCTCATATTTATGTGAAACTTCCTATGCCTGTACTGAAATGAACAACCTTCAATCTCTAGCAGGAAAGATGGGACTGGTCCAGAGGAGGTCACCAGGACTGTCAGAAGGTTGGAGCACCTCTCCTACAGGGACAGGCTGAAGAAGTTGTTCAGCCTGCAGAAGAGAAGGCTCCAGNAGCCTTGCTGTGTCCCTGTGCAGCCTGCTCTGGTTGGAGGTGTCCCTGCTGCCTGCAAGGGGCTTGGCCAAGGTGCCCTTGGAGGGTCCCTTCCAGCCGGATGCTATCTGTGGATCTGTGCATTGTGGGCAGCACCACGCTGATGTTGGTGCAAGTTTCTAGGTCAGAGCTAGAGAAATGTCCCAGTCTGGTTTCCAAGGGATGTGTTGCAGTGGTGCAGAGCCCCGAGTCCCTCACACTGGATGTGGTGGCACTGCATCTACCCCAGGGCTGCATTCCTCTTCCAAACAGATTTCTCCACATTTCCATTCCTGAGAGAGGAGGCACATAGGAAAAATGGGGCATTTATGTTGCTAAAGATGTCTTTTTTTCCTAGCTGGAACCACTGGAGAGATCTCACATAGCTTGGTTCCCCATTCCCAAGCTGCCCAAGCCAATTACCAGCCCGCTGTGGATGGTTTCCTCAAGAGCCTGTGACAAACCTGCTGCCAAGAAGTGTAACACCAGCATGGTGACGGCAGCCAGGCTGCCTGCGTGCCTGTGTGATCAGCAGAGCTGCTACTACCAGCTCCCACCACCCCCCCAGCAGGCAGCTGCACTCCCTGAGCCACCCCAGCAAGGCAGCCATGCACAGGGCTACCTCCACCCAAAGCACTGAGGGTGCTGCAGAGGAGAGGGGCAGCTCAGAGCACAGGGCTCCACCTTCCCTGCACTGCTGCTCCCCAGTGTTTGCAAACCGGAGCCTTGCCTTGGGTTGCTGTTGGAGTGTTTCCCACGGCTCAGAGCCCAAACCTTGTCCTTTTCTCCTCCAGCACCTGATCCCCCAACCCCACCTTCCTCATGAGGGTGGCACAGGTTGCCCAGGGTGGTGGTGGAAGCCTCATCCCTGGAAGTTTTTGCAGCCAGGCTGGATGTGGCTGTGAGCAACCTGCTGTAGTGTGAGGTGTCCCTGCCCATGGCAGGGGAGTTGGAACTGGCTGAACCTTGAGGTTCCTTCCAACCCTGATAATTCTATGATTCTTTCAGATCAAGCTCAGGGTATTTTGACCTGCCTGGGCCTAATTCCCACTGAGAGGGTTGACAAGACACAAGCCCTTCACTCAAATTCTTTCACAAACAGATAGATTTCCAGACTCAGGACCTGAGTGAGTGATTATTTCACAGCTGGCAGAAGTGATTGGAACATTGAAACTTCGAGCCAACAAACTGCCCCAGTTCAGAATCTGCAAACTCAGCTGAATTCATGACTCTGGTCCTTGGGGGACGTCAATCTGAAGTTATGCAGTGATGAGGGCCTGGATGAGAGAAGGAAAATCTTTTGCCCAAGTAGCACATTCCTCAGTCAGTGACACTGTGAGATGGCAGCACCATGAGCACCTCCAAAGGGCAGGCAAGGTCATGCTCTGACATCATGGAGTCACAGAGTGGCTCAGGCTGGGAGGGACCTCAGAGCTCATCTGCTCCAACCTCCTGCCATGCCCAGGGACACCTCTCAGCTAGACTCAGCTGCTCAAGGCCTCATCCAGCCTGGCCTTCAATACTCCAAGGCAGGAGGCAGCCACAGCCTCCCTGGGCAGCCTGTGCCAGAGTCTCATCACCCTGGGACTGAAGAACTTCTTAGCTCCAGCCTAACTCTGCTCTGCCTCAGCTCCAAACCATTCCCCCTTGGCCTGCCTCCAGCCATCCTTATCCTAACAAGAACAGGGGGAATCAACCGGACCTGACGCTAATACCCCAGCACAGGACCAAGATCCATCTTCAAGATGATCATGAAAAGCAGTGGTAGGACAAAACAGGGTTTTAAACACAGCCATAAAATAAAGACTCCCCCCTCAGAAAGATTCAGGCTCAGAAGCCTGAAGGTTTCTTTAGTCCTGGTACGCTGCTGGGAGAGGAAATATTCACAACGCAATGCTCCAGGCAGCAGCAACGACTTTAATTAAGCCAAAGGTGCTTAAAGCTAATTAATTGTGGGACTCAGAGAAACGTGGCAGCACGTGGCTGAGGGCTGCCAAACTCAGAGGCAGGGGTGCAGGGGACATCCAGCATCAACAGGCTGTGTTCTGCCATCATGAGAGCTACTGCAGGTTGAGAGTGCAGAGCACAGCTGGTCCTGGGAGCCTGGATGTGCGCAAGCCCTGAGGGTACAGAGCTCCTCACTGCTGCTGACAAAATACTTCTAAAGGCTTAATTGCAATTAATAATTGTTGCCAGAGCAGTAAGCAACTGTTCAGTGAGCTTGTCCCTTTCCAGTCACTTCCACCTGCTCAGAGGCACAGTGGTTCACCCTGTGGTTAAAGAGGCTCTAGCAAGTATCAAAGAGGAGTGAGCCCTCAGGATCCAGGTTGCAGTGAGGGTTTCCTCTCAACTTTCCATCAGTTTCTTCCTGCATTTTCATAGAGTCACAGAATGGCTTCAACTGGAAGGGACCTTAAAGGCCACCTAGTTCCAACCCCCTGCCAAGTACTTCCAGTTGTACCACAGGCACTCAGCCAGTACAGCCTGGCTCTATCCCAGAGCATGCTGTGGTCAGCCCAGAGGTCCAAACTTCACATCAAAGCACAGAGAATCATTTATAAAGCCCCTCCAGCAAACTCAAGAAGGTCCAGGGATCAGTCAGTCAGCCCCCAAAAGCCTGACAGATCCTTTCCCAGGATAAAATGACCCTCCACAGAGTCATTTGTGCAACAAGACCATGGTAGGTGCTATAGCTTTAGGTGAAAGGAAAATGTCCCTTAATACTCTGAAAGGCATCCACAGTCACAGGTCCACCCCAGACTGATGCCTCCTGCTGCTCCAGCAGTCAAAGCCCCTGACAGTTCCATTTTCTCCACTCCCCATGCTCTGTCTTGTTATCAGGCAAACCAAGAGGTCCCTCTTGTTTCTTGTCCTGAGCAACAAGGGCTGACAAAGTGATAACGAAACCTTCCGCTGAGCACAACCCTAAGAGAAGGAACGAAGGAAGCCTCAGCTGGGCCCTTTGGAAAGGACAAAAAGTGGAGGTGGAGAAGCCGGAGAGCTCCTTCAAGCCCTGCAGCTTATCCTGCTGCAGGGCACTGACACAGCTTATCCTGAGGGCACTGACACACTGACCACACTGACACACTGACGGCACTGACACACCCATGGCACTGACACACCCATGGCACTGACACACTGACGGCACTGACACACTGACGGCACTGACACACTCATGGCACTGACACACTGACGGCACTGACACACCCATGGCACTGACACATCCATGGCACTGACACACCCATGGCATTGACACACTCATGGCACTGACACACTGACGGCACTGACACACCCATGGCACTGACACACTCATGGCACTGACACTAATGGCACTGACACTGATGCCACTGACACACCCATGGCACTGACACACCCATGGCTCTGACACTAATGGCACTGACACACCCATGGCACTGGCACACCCATGGCAATCACACAGTGACAAGACCTAAATCTCGACATGGACCTCTGCTCTTTCCCAGAGGTCAGAGCTCACAGAGGAGCTGCTGTGCAGTGCTCTTCCTCTCCAGCCCCCCAGACCACACAGGCAAGAAAAGAGCCTGGCCACATTGAAGCCAGCAACAACCACCATGACTCTGGAGCTCGATTACAGCAAGGAACAGTTGTGGAGCCCCCCCAAAAAAATCACTGCTCTCTCTTGGCCAGAAGTAAGAAGGCTCCAAAGCAGGGAACTTTACCCTATCCCCACACTGTTGTGCTACCTTTGCTTCCCTTCCAACAGCTGCTCAAGGAGTCCTGAAACCCTTTTTGCCCCCTGGGAGCACTCCAGAACCCAGGACAAGAATGCTCTGCTCAGCCCCAGACTTGGAGAGCTGAGCCTTGGGGAGGAGGGATGTGAGGTGGGACGCCTCATCTCTTTCCTTTAGGGCTGGGGTGGTGAGCAGGGCCACCTGCCTTGGTTAAAACTCCTCCAGCTTCTCTCAATAAATGCAATTAGATTGTGATTTGTTTAGTTTATTTAAAAACACTTCCCTGTTATAACTCTAATAACTTAATTGGTAGCTGGGGCATGGACGTGACAGCTACCCAAGCAGTAAATAATTGGCGCTGCAGCAAGGCACCGTGCTCCCTTCCACTCCTCTGCTGCTTCCAGCCTGGAGAAGAGGGCTGGAATTGCCAGTTAATGAGGGATGCATGCAGGCTCATTGGCATTTCTCTCTTATTGGTGCTTAATGAGATTAGATGAGGAATAATTAGACAAAACAGCAGTGCAAAGCCCAAGGGGAATAATAAAACTGCAGGCGTTTCACCGGGAACCTCAGAAACCCTCTGTCGGATCTGCTGTGAACCACACAGCCTAGCAGGCTCCACCTGAGCAGCAGCAGCAGCAGCAGCAGCAGCTAAAACCCCTTCCTGATCTACCTTTTTTCCCCTGGCAAGTCCTTGAAAACATTCTAGGCTGGTGCTGCTTCTCATGTGGCAAACCCAGCAACTAATAGGAAGTGATTTAGGGGTCAGCACCTCGATCTGGCGTGCAGGTATTTGTTTTACTCCCAGCTCCTGAGCCCTGTTACCACAGATACCCCCAAGCCCATTCCTGCCCATGCTCCTCTTGGGAAGCTGCAGCAGGACTCACACCTGCCCCAGGAGAGCACAGAGGCAGAGATGCGTGGTCTAAGCAAAACACTCTGCTCCCACCCAGCAAGGTGGTGGGGTGGACGTCTCTGGAAGTGTTTAAGAAGAGACTGAATGAGGCACTTGGTGCCATGGTTTATTTGATTAGTTGGGGTTGAGTGATTGGTTGGACTTGATGATCTTGGAGATCTCTTCCAACCTGGTTGATTCTGTGATACAAGCCTGCAGAAGAGGAAGCTCATGGGAGACCTTATTGCTCTCTATGACTTGAAGGGCGGTTGTAGCCAGGTAGGGGTTGGTCTCTTCTCCCAGGCAACCAACAACAGAACAAGAGGACACAGTCTCAAGTTGTGCAGGGGAAGATTTAGGCTGGATCTTAGAAGGAAGTTCTTCCCAGAAAGAGAGATTGCCCGTTGGAATGTGCTGCCCAGGGAGGTGGTGGGGTCAGCATCCCTGGAGGTGTTTAAGAAGAGCCTGGGTGAGGCACTTAGTGCCATGATCTGGTTGATTAGTTAGGGTTGGGTGATTGATTGGACTTGGTGATCTTGGAGGTCTCTTCCACCCTGGCTGATTCTGTGATGATTTAGGGGTCAGCACCTCGATCTGACATGCAGGTATTTGCTTTACTCCCAGCTCCTGAGCCCTAATACTACAGATGCCTCCAAGACCATTCCTGCCCAGACTCCTCTTGGGAAGCTTCAACAGGACTCACACCTGCCCCAGGAGAGCACAGGGACAGCAGTGTATGGTCTAAGCAAAACACTCTGCTCCTTTCCCCCTGGCTAACCAGGAGAGCTCTGCTGTATTTCCCCTCCTGTTTCCCAAAGCCTCAGCTCTGAAAATGATGCCAAATAATTGACAAACCCAACTGACTTTGCAGGATGTTCACAGAGGTACACAGAGCAAAATCAAGGGAATGTATCTGCTCTTGTGCATTATTCACTCTGCCTCAGTGAGATCTCTCCCTCTTCAGTGAGATCTCTCCTGAAGTAAGAGAAATCCAGTGTCAGTGTCTCCTTCACTGTACCAGCAACACTCTGCCCTCAGGGCAGCCTAAACCAGGCAGGTTTTAAAGCAAACCCAGGATCACTGCTGCCACATGTGCCTTTGGACACACATGGACCTTACTGGCACCTCCCTTGTGCCGTTTCCAAAGCTCATCCCTTGGTGTCCATCCAAACAAAGGTGAATTTACACAACCAGGCTGCAGCAGAATAAAGACAGGGCCAAAGCTTAAGTCAAAGAGATAAACGTGAAGGAAGCATCCACAAGGTGGCTGGTCACAGGAGCTCTGCCTGGAAAGACCCCGTCAGGTAAATCCAAATCCCCCCAGAGTGCAGGCTGGGGCTGTGTCAGCCTTGGAGCCATTTGCAGCTGAGCAAACAATGTCACTGCAAGGGTAGCCTGGGTGCCAAGTGGCACTGGAAGGCAGATCAGAAGAAATGGATTGAAGACAGCATTTAAATGCAGGAGATCACAGCATCATAGAATCACAGATTCATAGAATCATAGAATCAGTCAGGGTTGGAAGGGACCACAAGGATCAGCCAGTTCCAACCCCCCTGCCATGGCCAGGGACACCTCACACTACATCAGGCTGCCCAGAGCCTCATCCAGCCTGGCCTTAAACACCTTCAGGGATGGGGCCTCAACCACCTCCCTGGACAACCCATTCCAGGCTCTCACCACTCTCATGGGGAAGAACTTCTTCCTCACATCCAGCCTGAATCTCCCCACTTCCAGCTTTATTCCATTCCCCCCAGTCCTATCACTACCTGATAGCCTAAAAAGTCCCTCTCCATCTTTCTTGTAGCCCCCTTCAGATACTGGAAGGCCACAAGAAGGTCACCTTCTTTTCTCCAGGTTGAACAACTCCACCTCTCTCAGTCTGTCCTCATAGGAGGAGCTCCAGCCCTCTGATCATCCTGGTGGCCCTTCTCTGGACACCTTCCAGCATGTCCATATCCCTCTTGTAACAGAGGCTCCAGAACTGCACACAGAGCTCCAGGTGTGGTCTCAGCACACCAGAGCAGAGGGGGAGAATCCCCTCCCTGGCCCTGCTGGCCACACTTCTCTTGCTGCAGCCCAGGCTCTGGTTGGCTTTCTGGGCTGCAAGTGCTCACTGCTGGCTCATGTTGAGCTTCTCATCCACCAGCACCCCCAAGTCCCTCTCCTCAGGGCTGCTTTCCAGCCAGTCCCTGCCCAGCCTGGATTTGTGCTTGGGATTGCCTTGACCCAGCTGCAGGACCCTGCACTTGGTCTTGTTGAACCTCATGAGGTTGGCTTGTGCCCACCTCTCCAGCCTGTCAAGGTCCCTCTGGACAAAGATGCAACTGCCTGCCCAGGATGAGCACACAGAGATGGTCCCTTCCTATCTACTAGCCTCATGCAGCCAAAGTGAGCTTCAGAAGGCCTTGGAATGAGGGCTGTGGGGTTCAACAAGCAAAACAAGAAATGGATGCAGGACTTGGTGTCTCCTAGGCACCAAAGGCTGCAAGAAGAGGAGCAGAGATATTAGGAAAGGAGAGTACATCCCCTTCCTCCAGCATTAGTTACAACCAGCAGGAAGCACAGGAGAAAATTTCCTTCACAGCTGCACATTAACTTTGCATGAGACATGAGGCAAGAAGAAGGCAGGGGAGAGGTGAAATATTTAGAGGATCTAATAGGTTCCCAGTCCTGGAGCTGTTCCTGCCACTGAGATGCAAATGCCACAGGGCACAGCAGCAGCAGCCGTCAGGGAGGTGCCAACCCAGCTCTGCTGAGACAGGTTCTGCACCTGGGGCTCAATCAGCAGGCAGCCAGTGGCTGAGATAAGGCAAGCTGAAAATGTTCAGGTGGTGATTCTGCACTGGTGTAACTCAGCTGAAGGGCTGATGGAACCACAGGGATCTAGGGGGATGCTGAGGGACTCCCCTCAGAGCCATGCTTGGTCACATCTTGCCACCTGGGATAGGCCGAGAGGCAATGGATAGAAACTCCAGCACAGGAGGTTCCACCTCAACATGAGGAGGAAGTTCTTCCCTGTGAGGGTCACAGAGCACTGGAACAGGCTGCCCAGAGAGGTAGTGGAGTCTCCTTCTCTGGAGGCTTTCAAGCCCCATCTGGATGTGTTCCTGTGCAACATGTGCTGGATTCTATGTTCCTGCTCTGGCAGGGGAGGTGGACTCGATGCTCTTCAGAGGTCTCTTCCAAGCCCTAACATCCTGTGATCTGTGATCTTCCTCCTGCTTTGTACCTAGGTGTGGAGACTGCCCTCACAAGGGGAAGCCTCTGAAGCTTGGAGTGCTGGGTATGGGCTCTTAAAGAAAAAATGTCTCACTTTGGAGTGCAGAACAACTCCTCTTCCAAACTCCTCTCTTTCATTTACAGCCCTGGTCCATTTATAGGCAACCAGAGGAGGGATTTCTTTTTCATTTCTTACTGGTTTGGGTTTTCAGGGAGTCACTCCAGCGAGGCCAACTGTGCTGCTCAGAGAGAGCTGTGCCGTGTGGGCTCTGCACTGCCTGGAGCAGACCTCCAACACCCTCCTCATCGGACACACCCTGACAAGCACTTTCAGATCATTCTCCTCCACAGACCTTTCAACTGGGTGAGCAAACTGAGCAGCAGAATTGAGACAAGAAGTCAGTGAAGAAAAGCTTTGGGACAACTTTATTTCCAGAGCTAGAAAACTTGTCTCCTCCCTCCTGCACCTCTTCAATGAACCATGGAACGATTTGGGTTGGAAGGGACCTTAAAGCTCGTCCAATTCCAAACCCCTGCTATGGACAGGGACACCTCCCACCAGCCCAGGCTGCATCCACAGCCTCCCTGGACAACCTGTTCCAGTGTCTCCCCACCCTCACTCTCAAGAATTTCTCCTTCATCTCCACTCTCCATCTCCCCTCTCCCAGCTCAGAGCCATTCCCCCCATCCTGGCAGTCCCAGCCCTTGTCCAAAGTCCCTCCCCAGCTTTCTTCTAGGCCCCCTTGCAGTACTTCTTGCCCAAGGACAGCTCTTAAGAGAAGCTGAGTTTGTTTGCACAGAAGCAATCCTCACCCTGCTGTAGAGAGCTCAGGTTTTATACACCTTAGATATGAATAGAACAGAAAAGAATCAACACAACACACTTCATATCTTAATATAGTGCTGCAAAATGGACCAGTGCCAGTGGAGATGAGGTGGTATCCTCAGGTCTCAGAAACAAGCCTCGGTTTAGTCATCTAAAGGTTCAAATTAAAGGCTGAACCCATGGGATCAGCAGGTCTGGGGCCACCTTCAGCAGACAAGCAGAGGCTGCCCCGACCATGTGGGAGGCAGCAGCCTCCACCAGCTCACAGCTTTTCATCCCATCGCTGGTGGTTGCTCATTTCCACCACAAGAGATAGCTCAGAAGAAACACCTGGCTGGAGCCTTGCCAGAGTACAAGGAGCTCTTTGCTCCATGAAAAGCCTCAGCAGAAGAACCTGGTCCTGCTGTCTTCACAAAAGATGATGTCAGAGGCACAGAAGCTTTTCAGTAACACGAAGTGACAGTCAGGAGAGCTCACAAGAACCTTCTACATTTATTTTTGGAGCAGCACACAGAGCCTGAGCCTTGCCAGAGCTCTGCTGGGAGAGCAGAGCTGTTCATTAAATAGCTGTGATCTGCAAACAAAACCAAGCTGGAAGAGATATTTCAGCTGGATGAAGGAACACAGAGGTGCCAGGTCCTCTCCTCTTTGCTCAGGGCTTGTCTGCTGCTTGCTCATAACGACCTCCAACACTCACCAAGGACTGTGGCACCTTCGTGCTCACTGGTTGCACACCTCCAGGTGCTCCTGTGTTGTACCCACTGCTCGACATCTCCTTGAGGTATGAGGTAACCTCACAGCCAAAGCCAGCCAAAGGCTTGGCAGTCATGGCTGAGGTGGACAAGAAGAAGCTGTTTGAGTCTTCATTCCTGCTGTGCCTTCTAAGCTGTGATGAGCCTGGTGGTCCTGCCCAGCTCAAGCTGGGCCCATAGATCTCCAGCTCCTTTCCCTGGGAGACTGACTGAGCTCCCCAGAGTGCTGGCATGGGACAGCCCAGCTGCTGAGCATCTCCAGATCAGAGAGGAGCTCCTGGCTGAACTATCAGGGCCACAGCCTCCAGTCCTCCAGGTGGCCCTACACCATGGACTCCCTGAACATCTAGGCTTGGATCCACGGCCACAGAACCTTCCTGGGGAGCTGTCTTGCTTCTCCTTGCAGATCCTTGCAAACACCATCTGAGCTGAGCTGCGAGCAAACACCACCAGCTCCAAAACCCAGCTGCCTCTTCCCTCAGTTGTGAGCCCACAGAGCCTCCTCTGGTGTCAAGAAAAACAGACTGACCAGGGAGAGGGTTCCCCACTGCCCAGATCTGTGGCAGCAGACAGCCACAGCAAGGCTTGGCCCAAGAGCTCACCATTCATCCCTCTGAAATGTCACCAAGCTGGGGCTGCAAATTCTGCTCCTATTTTTGTGAGATGCAGCTTGTGAGTGGGAGGCAGGAGAGCCAGATACCAACACGAGGAGGAACACACGGGGCAGCATCTTGTGCTGCGAGCAGCAGAACAACAACACTCGGCCAGAGAGCTTGTCCTGGCTCCTGCCTCTCAAACCCACCCTTGCCACAGGTTGTCCACCCTGATGTGGGCAGCCTTTCCCCTCCCACCCATGGCAGTTCCAGAGGTTCCTTCACTCCCAGGCTGGAGAGTGAAGCTCTTTGGACCAGAAGTGGCCATGAGACTACAGCTAACCTGTGGTGGCACAGAGATCAGGTCGAGATGTTCCAGCTGGGTCCTTCCTTATGACCACGCTGAATCCCACACTGGGCCCAGTTCAGCTTCAGCCAGATGTGGTTTCCACTGGCAGCCAGCAGCTGTTCACAGTACAGGAGGCATCAGTCACACCCCCCCTCCCCCCAGCCTGCTGTCTGGCTCCAGCCCCATCACTGGATCTGCAATCAGCTCTGTCCAACACAGCCCAGGGCGCTGGGGACTTCCCAAGCCAGCTGCAGCCCTGGAAGCAGGACAGCATCGTTAAAGTTCCATCAGAACCAGGCTAACCAGCAGGGGCTTGGAGACAGCAGCCTGGGCACAGACCTACGATGGAGCTTCCTGCCACTGGACACACTGAGTCCCTCAGGTCCAGCAAAGTGATCCTCTCCTGCTTTGTCTCACCAGTTCCTCAGCTGGACAATCAAAGGAGTGACACAAGATAGATCTCTTAAGATGATTGCTGGCTTTGCTGGATTTTTGCCTTCATCCCTGCACTCCAGTTACCAGGTTGGGTTGCGCAAGCACAGACACCGAGGCTGGTGAGAGAAGAAAGGTGCTGCCACTGCCTCAGCATGGGCACAGCCCTGGGAGAGGGCCAGGGAGCTCAGCCACGACTGACAGTGACAAACGACAGCTACCAGGACACTTGGCTCCCATCCCCTTGACTGGCATGTGCCAGAGGGAACAGAGTCAAACCTGATGCTGGAACGGACCTACACCAATGCTCTGGTCCAGCTGCCTGACCACAACTGAAAGAATGTGCTTAAGGTCATTGTCCAAGTATCTCTTCATCACTGGCAAGCTTGGGGCATTGGCCACCTCTGCAGGAAGCCTGTTCCAGTGTCTGACCACCCTCTAGGTAAAGAAATGTTTCCTGATGTCCAGTCTGAACTTGCCCTGATGGACACAGCTTTGAACCACTCTCAGGCCCCTGTCCCTGGGTCCCAGGGAGAAGAGCTCAGCACCTCCCTCTCTACATCCCCTCCTCAGAGAGCAATGAGGTCATCCTTCAGTCTCCCAAAGTCTTCAGCTGCTCCTCACAGGACATTCCTTCCAGACCCATCACCAGCTTTGTTGCCCTCCTCTGGATGCATTCAAGGACCTTTACACCCTTCTGACATCAGTGATGGGGCCCAGCACTGCTCACAGCACTCAAGGTGAGGCCACACCAACATGGGATGCAGCAGGACAATCCCCCCTCTTGACCAGCTGGTTGTGCTGCATTTGATGCACCCCAGGGCAAGGTTTGCCCTCTTGGTGCCAGGGCACGGTGCTGGTTCCTGCTGAGCTGCTCCTGACCAGCATCCCCAGATCCCTTTCTGCAGAGCTGCTCTCCAGCCACCCCTCTCCCAGTTTGTGCAGGGGCAGAATCCAGCTTCTGCACTTGACCAAGTTCCTCCTAGCCCTACAAGACTCCACAGCCACACCACGAACCCCTAGCTTCTTCCATGTCTTCCCCAGAAACTCACACACAGGCAGCTCCTTTACACAGCAGCCCTTGGGGTGGGGGCAAGGATGTTTCCCACGCCCTGGGCAGCTGGAGGAGATGGGGACACACCTGGGCTCTTTGAGGGGCAGTGCTGGAGGCAGCTGCATCCAGCTCTGCAGAGCTGAGTCTTAAAGCTTCCCCAGCACGTTCTGCTCCCTGACACCCCCCCAAACCCCCAGACATCCTAACCAAGCTCAGCCTGCCAGGCAACTGCTCTCCTCCTCCTCCTCACACCTGCCCAGCCAGGCACCATCCCAAGAACTGCTCCTGGTGGTGGAGGTGGTGGGAAGAGCCAGTTTGGCAACACAACCTTAACTCTTTCTGCCCTCACTCCTTGTCCTTGCTCCCTCTGTCCTTGCCTTCATGAAAGGCAAAAGCCAGCACAGATGACTTTGCTTGCTGTCCAGAGGAGCTGAATGTACAGGGCAAAGATGAGTTCTGCATGCCAGGAAGCCAAAGCTCTTCTGGTTTGGAATCTGGGGTCTGTAAAAAATCCTGAAGGGCCACATCAGCCTTGTCCCAAAACTCCCTGGCAGGCAGCAGTTCTGTAGGTGACTGACCAGGGTCAGGACACATCTGCTGCTTCCCTGGGTGAGATTTGGGGTTGTTTCCATGTGCTGGGCAGAAAACAGACCTCTCTGAAGACTCAGAACTGTAGTCCTGGAAGCACTCCCTCTGTGATGTCACCTGATGAGAGTCACCTTGCGTGAGGCAGGTGCAGCTAAAAGAAAGGAAGGAAGACCCTTCCTAGTGATAGATGTCAGGGGTGAAAAACACGTCTTGGAATGCCCTAAAGAGGCACAGAGAGTGGTCAGCTGGACAGGACAGCAAACTCTGGGCAGCCTGCCTTGCTCAAATGGAAAGGTACAGATTTCCCCTTTCTTCTGGACAGCAAAATGCAGGAGTCCAGCAGGGCTTAGAGACCACAGAGACAACCACCACAGAATGGGTTGGGTTGGAGGAACCTTAAAGATCTAGTTCCAACCCCCTGCCATGGGCAGGGACCCCTCCCACTAGACCTTGCCTTGAACAACTCCAGGGAGGGGGCACCCACGGCCTCCCTGGGCAGCCTAACCCCAGGTAAAGATTCCTAGCACTGACACCATGTAGGTCAGAACTTCTTGCTCCCCAATCCCAGCTGAAGCCCAGCTCAGAGGTGGCCTTGTGGCACATCCAAGCATCATCCCACCCTTCATGCACATCCAGGCCTTCAGTAATGTGGGTTGGTGGGAGGTGTCCCTGCCCATGGCTGGAGGTTGAAGCGGGATGATCCTGAAGTTCCCTTCCAACCCAACCCGTTCTGTGCACCTATGAATCCACTCTTTGCCTTCCAACAGAGTTTCACATTTCCCAGACAGGAGAACACCTTTCTGAGCCTGTGGTATCCAGGTGACACCACAGCCTTTTCATACTCCCACCTTGCACCCTGGGGGTGCTTCTGTGCAGGGCACACAAGGGTCCTCAGCCTGGAGAGCCTGGGGCCCTGGCACTGCAGAGGCCAGCCACAAATCCCTTCCAAAGGAAGCAGTCTTTGCTTTCCTTACTCCATATTATTCCATATTCATTGCAGCATTTGCCTGAGGCTTAGGTAATCAGATTAGAACCTGAAATGCATTGCAGCAAAGACCTCCAAATCCCTCTCAGCCCACCCTGAGACGGAGACAGCTTCATCAAATGTCAAGGCTCTGATTGCCAGAGTGCCAGGAGCCATCCATCAAACCCAGGGAGGGTGGCATGACAGCCACCAGCACAGCTCAGTCTAAGGAGGTCAAAGGAAACCATCTCTGTGGGCAGGACTCGTGGCTGATGAGTACAACTGAGGCAGCTGGAGAGGGAAACACTTCCTGATGTCCTTTCACCTCTACCATCTGCAAGACCTCAGCTCCTCCCAGGCCTGCTGAAGCTAAAAAGCCAAAGGACTTGGGATGGTTACTTCAGTTTGCCTCACAGGATGCCTTAGAGAGTAAGGACTTGAGAAGAGTTTCAGGAGCAAAGACTGTGGTGAAAATGCTTTTCTTCCCTTTGCTGCGTTTTCTTGCTGATTTTGGGGGTGAGCTGACACAGATGCATCAGTCGTAGTCCTCTGAGCTGAAGGCAAAAAGCTCCACCTCTCCAGCTCAGGCTGCCTCTATGACTCTGACAAAAATCCATGGAGAGGTCTCCAGGGCATTAATGAAGATGTGAAGGGACCCCCAGCAAGCTGTCAGCCATGTTTACACCTGCACTGCTGTCCCAGCCCTGCTTCATCCAGAGCTGCTCTGCAGATGGATGTGTCCACCCCAGCCTAATGAGGTGTTGGAAACACAACTGTAAATCCAAGCTCTTTCCTGGCAGGAAATTTACTCTGCAGCCAAACCCCAGAATTAATTTCCATTTTTTTTTTTTTGGTTAATTTTAAGCAGCTTAACTTGAGGCTGCTGTGTTCTCAACCTATGGAGGAGCTTTTATTGCTGCACATAATGGTCTCTCCAAGGAGTCAGCAATCAAGAGGAAGGAAGCCCACACCTTTTAAAGACAGAGCCCCTCTGTGGTAGTTTTAGGCTATGCCTTTGAAATTTTACACAGACTTTGAACAGAAGAAGTAGTAAAATGTAACCAAATCACTATTGGGTGTAAAAAGGAAAAGAATGATAGTTCTGAACAATCCCATTGGAGAGAGATCTACCATAAGATTTGGTTCCCAAAACAAATCTTTCTCTCTCTTCTTGCTTCTTTGCTTTGGGAGAGACTAACTTGCTTCTGCTTGACCTTGGCTGCATTGTTTTGACTGCTATTAACTTCTCTGCTTCTGTCTCTTGTCCCTTTTTTACAGGGGGGTAAGGAGGAGGCAGGGAAAGGAGAAGCTGTTGCAGCTTCCCCTGGTCTTTAGCCAGGGGGATCCTTGTGCTGTTTGTTAACTGTAAATATTGTAAATCCTCTATATTTTGTACATCTTCATTGCATTCCATTGTAGATTGTAGTTCTGCTTGTAAATACAGCTTTCATTTGCTTCCAACTGAGCTGGTCTGGCAAATTTAATGTTGGGGGGAGGTGGTGGTGTGGTGATTTTCAACCCATCACACCCTCTCTGAGCTGAGGAGCACTGCAAACCCTCACTCCAAAGGAGTTTGGTGGTGCAGGCACAGGAAGCATCGAAGCAGCAGCAGCAGCAGAGTTCTGCAAAAGCAAATGTGCAGGCAGAACCTCCAAACTGTAACCAAAAGAGGGGATTGCTCTCACTGGGGAGAAGGAATTGTTCCAGAGGGAAGGGAAAGCTTCTTTACACTTCTCTAGTGGAAAAAAAAAAAAAAAAAAAAAAAAAGAAAAAAAAAAAAAAANAAAAAAAAAAAAAAAGAAGACTTTCCTGTGCAAGGAAGCAAGGCAATAGTGTCCAGGGAGGTGCTGGGGTCACCATCCCTGGAGGTGTCCACATGTGGCCATGGCACTTCGGGCTGTGGTTTAAAGCCATGCTGGTGTTAGGTTGATGGTTGGACTGGATGACCTTAGAGGTCTTTTCCAACCCAAACAATTCTCTGTTTCTCTCAGGTCCCAAGTTTGCATTCACCCTGGTACCAGTGGGAGGGGAGAAGAGGGAGCAGGTGTGTGAGGGTTAGGTGCTGGCTGGGGTGAAGCCAGGACACTGCCAGGCAGAGGCTGCAAACACAACCACCAGCACCTGCAGATCACATGCAGCATCCAGACCCCAACCTGTGCTCCTCGCATACAAAGTCAACACAAAGACTCTTTGCTCTCTCTTCTCCCACTAGCCCAGGCTGCTCAAGGCCTCACCCAACCTGAGGGGGGCATCCACAGCCTCCCTGGGTAAGCTGTGCCAGTGTCTCCCCACCCTCACTCTCAAGAATTTCTTCCTCATCTCCAGTCTCAGTCTCCCCTCTCCCAGCTCAAAGCCATTGCCTCTCACCCTGGCACTCCCATCCCTTGTCCAATGTCCTTCCCCAGCTCTCCTGGAGCCCTTGCAGGTACTGGAAGGCTGCTCTAAGGTCTCCTCAGAGCCTTTTCTTCTCCATGCTGAACTCTAGTATGTGGGATAAACTCTATGCTCGTTCATTCCTCCAGCTTTAATTAATTACCAGCCCTGAGCTGAATCTCTGGGCTGATATTCCAAGGCATTTCAAAGGCACTTCCTGAAGCAAGCAGCAGGAAGCAGAGAAGAGAGGAGCAGAGGCCAGTGTGATAAGAAAGGATGCTGAAGGGGCAAGTGCAGGTCGTGAGATGGAGTTCATCTTCTTGATGAGGGACACAGCCTGCAGCCTGCTTCTCATTTCATCTCTGCATCTCAGAGTCTCTGGGCTCAGCCACAGCCTTTGTTCCCTCATTCCTGGCCAGGGAGAGGATCCCTAACTGAGGTTAAAGAAGACGAACAAAGTACTAAAGCACAAAGTGCTGAAGGGTGCAGCACGGAGCTCTTGCTGTCTACAGCCAGCAGCTGAGGTCTGAGCTCTTCAAGCCAACACCACACAGAGGTCCCAGGGAGGTCACAGTGCTGTAGGGCTCACCTTGGGCAGGGAGCATGTTTCAGACATCCTGATGGGCTGCAGACCCACCCAGGGCTGCTCCTGCTCCTGCTTCTGCTCCCACCTCCACCTCCATCAGCAGCTGCACAGGGCCCTGGCTCCCTGACACATCCTGACGGGCTGCAGACCCACCCTGGGCTGCTCCTGCTCCTGCTTCTGCTCCCACCTCCACCTCCATCAGCAGCTACACAGGGCCCTGGCTCCCTGACACATCCCGAGGTTTCCCCTGGAGCCAGCAGCTTGCTGTGACCACCAGAGCCTTAGGGAGTGGGAAATGGGCAGCTCCAGCTCTCAGCCCTCTTCAGTTTGCCAGGGCTCTTGGTCTTCTTTTTGCCTCCTTAACACCAAGCAGGCAGCATGGTGAGAATGGAGGGGGGGGGGGG
>VXBD01011922.1:180311-214429 GCA_013399975.1 Indicator maculatus
GGGGAGGGTGGAGGGGGGGGGGGGGGGGGGGGGTCAGCACCAACAGCAGGAAGAAAGGAAGGAGCCAGTCTTGGTCTGGAGCAATGAGCAGCCTCTGCCCTCACAGTTGGTGGGGAGCATCACCCCAGCTGGTGCTGCAAGGGCTGCCAAGCCCTGCAACAGGCTGCCCAGGGCAGTGGAGTCACCAGCCCTGGAGGGGTTGAAAAGCCACAGAGATGTGGTGTGGAGGGGCATGCTTTAGGGTTGGATTTCTCAGTGCTGGCTGATCTCTGACAACCAAAACGATTCTATGGTTCTGTGTCCAGAAAGAGCAGAGCCCTGCGAATTTGCCACTCAGGTGAGTTTCAGAACACACATCTGGAAGCCTCTCTTCAAACCCACCCCTAACAACACATCCCCACAACACAACAACCAATTTGCAGCCATACCTTCAGTCTCACCAACCCCACCACTCAGCTTGGTGTCACCACTGCCATGTTTCTGATGAGTGTTCTCCAAAGGGTCACCTCACAGGGAGAGTCCTGCAGCAGAAGAGCTCAGACTGTGGGTATGAACGAGAAGAAGGCTCTGAGCTACCAGGCAGCTACCCATGGAAGATGTCCAGGTCCTGCAGAGGGTGACATGAGGCTCTCCTGGCTTGGGCTGTGGAGCAGGCTGCAGGCAGCTCTGAGTCACAGCTCCCAGGGCTTGGTTTGGAAATGGAAAGAGACTGTTGGTAACTAAAGGAGCTCTGCCCCTCTTGCTTCCTCTGGCTGCTCAGTGTGCTGATGAGTGGCAACAGATCCAAGATCCTGTGTTTCCACAGGACACCAGCATGGGGGGGGGGAGGGCTGGAAGGGACCTCTGGAGCTCATAAGCCCAACCCCCTGCTCCAGCAGGGCACCCATAGCAGCTTGCCCAGCATCACAGGGCCCAGCTGGGCTTGGAAGCTCTCCAGAGCAGGAGAGGCCATAACCTCTCTGGGCAGCCTGCCCCAAGCCTCCAGGACCCTCACATCAAACAACTTTCTCCTCCTGCTCAGCTGGCACCTCCTGTGCCCCTTGGCCCTTGGCCTGTCCCTGGGCACCACTGAGCAGAACCTGGCCCCACCCTCTTCAAAGTATCACAGGATCACAGAACATTAGATGTTGGAAGGGACCTCCAGAGATCACCAGGTCCAACCCCTCTGCCAGGGCAGGATCACTTAGGGTAGTCTGCACAGGAATGCATCCAGGTGGGTTTGGAAAGGCTCCAGAGAAGGAGACTCCACAACCCCCCTGGGCAGCCTGTTCCAGAGCTCTGTCACCCTCACTGGAAAGAAGTTTCTCCTCATGGTGAGCTGAAATCTTCTATGTTCAAGTCTGAACCTGTTGTTCCTGGTCTTATTGCTGTGCACCACCCAAAAGAGCCTGGTCCCCTCCACTTGACACCCACCCCTCACATATTGATAGACATTGATCAGATCCCCTCTCAGTCTTCCCCAGACTAAACAGCCCCAGGGCTCTCAGTCTCTCTTCACAGGGAGCATCCTCGTGGCTCTCTGTTGGATTCTCTGTAGGTGTGGTTGGATTCCAGGTGTGGTCACACCAGGGAACAGTAGAGGGGTAGAAGAACCTCCCTAGACCTGCTGGACACACTTTTCTTGATGCCCCTCAGGAACCCATTGGCTCTATTGCCCCCCACAGGTCCTTCAGCTCTTGCTGAACATTGCTCAGATGCCCTCTGGGGATACTCTCCTCCAGGCTAACCCAGGGCTCTCAGCCTTTGCTGCTTACAGAGCTGCTGCAGGCCCCTCAGCAGCTTTGCAGCCTGCCCTGGACTCTCTCCAGCAGTTCCCTGCCTCTCTGGGACTGGGGAGCCCAGAGCTGGCCCCAGCCCTTCAGATGTGTCCTCACCAGGGCAGAGCAGAAGGGCAGGAGAACCTCTCCCTTGCCCCGCTGGCCACACTCTTCTTGGCTGGTTAGGACTGAGGAGGATTTTGATGCCATCTCTTTCGCTCCTGCTGTGTGTTTTTGACTCAAGCAATGTACTCATGACCCCCTTCATTGTGAATGCTGTGCAGATCACATCCCCAAACCCTGGAGCTCGGAGAGCAGAGGGACCTGGCAGCCCAGTGCTGGCAGGAGGTGCAAGGCAGCGTGGTGGCCATGCAGCAGGAGAGAGTTTTGCAGTAGCAGCTCAGAGCCTGGACAGATCCCCCTGGGCAAAGCACAAGTCACACAGGACCATGTTGCCTACCCCCTTTCCTCTGCTGGGGATTTGCTCTGCCCCTCCTCAGTGCCTGTCCCGCTTAGGGAGAGCTGCTCCCGAGGCTGCCTCAGCTGGCCCTGCCCATGCAGTCTGAAGGCCAGGCTGGCTCCCTGGATCTGACAATGTCCTCTGCACCTTCCACACTTCCTTCCCTGCTCCCTGTTGTCCTGGGGACCTTTGCTGCTTCCAGCCTTTTTACACAAAGAGATGTTTCCCTGAGCCTCCAGCCAAACCAGGCCAGGCTGCTCTCTACAAATGACCTCCAGCCCAGCAACATTTGCTGTATGAGCAGGACCTGGTGATGCAGAAACTGACCTCAGAAAAGCTGCTGAGATCCTCCAGCAGCCTTCACTGCCTGCTACCTGCATTGGGGCAACACCCAGGGCCCACCAGAGCCGCTCAGAAACCACACTCCAGTGTTGGCTCTGTTTCTGCCCCTCTCCCAAGGCAGCACAGGCAGGGGAGGAGAGCAGAGCTTGCCCTTTTCAAAGCCACATCGATGCAATCAGCTCAGAAGCTGTGCTGCAGAGCACAACAGACAGAATCATTAAGCCAAAGCTTGATCTGTTTTCCTCCAACTCACAGGAGATCATTCTGGTAAACAACTCTGCTCTCACAGAGCAAATCCTCTCAGCAGAGCCCTGGCCATAGGAACCTCTTGTGGAGCTAAACCCACCAGAGCTGGTGGCTCCTGGGGCCTCTTAGAAGCTGGAAGCTCTGCCCCTACACACTGCATTCCTGCTGCTGAGCTGGAAGCTCTGCCCCTGCACACTGCATTCCTGCTGCTGAGCTGGAAGCTCTGCCCCTGCACACTGCGTTCCTGCTGCTGAGCTGGAAGCTCTGCCCCTGCACACTGCATTCCTGCTGCTGAGCTGGAAGCTCTGCCCCTACACACTGCATTCCTGCTGCTGAGCTGGAAGCTCTGTCCCTGCACACTGCACTGCTGCTGAGCTGGAAGCTCTGTCCCTGCACACTGCATTCCTGCTGCTGAGCCCAGCTGTGCAGCTGTGGCTTCTGCCAAGGCCCAGCAGGTCAGGATGCAAGCCCCTGGCCAGCACTGCTCCATAGGTGCCAGCCTGTGCCCGGGACCTCAGGCCAAGTCTGATTGATTCACAGATAGAAATTGCCTGCAGTGAAGACCAGGGGAGCTTCCCTGCTACAAGTGAACCCATCCAAGGTCAGACCTCTTTCTCCTAAGGGCAGAAGCGCTCTGTGCTCACACCTGAGAGTTTGTTTCTTCAGCACCTTGCCTTGCATGGGAGTAGTTTTCAGACACAGCCACCATCAGTTCAGCAGCTGTTTGCGTGACAGAAGGAGAGATGTGCTGGAGCAGGTCCAGAGAAGGGCAAAGAGGCTCAGGAAGGGCTTAGAGCACAGGACTGGTGAGGAGCAGCTGAGGGAGCTGGGGGTGTTTGGTCTGGAGGAGAGAAGGCTGAGAGGAGACTTCCTTGCTCTCTACAACTCTGGAATGGTCTGCACAGGGCAGTGCTGGAGTCACCATCCCTGGAGGTGGTCAAGCAGCTATGGACCTGGTGCTTAGGGACATGGTTTGCTGGTGACCCTCCAGTGCTGGGTCGAGGGTTGGGCTGGGTGACCTCAAAGGGCTCCTCCAACCAAAGCGTAACTGAGGGCTATGGAAGCCACAAGGTGTTCTCACCAAGGGGTTAGGGGGCAGCAGGGTCAAACACAGCTTGGGGCTGAATGGTGCCCTTCTGTGCCCTGCATGCCAGGCAGTCTGCAGAACCAGCAGTGGGGCCATGAGCCAGCAGGGATAATGCTACCCCTCACACATGCAGGCACGGTCTGGGCACAGAGTAGGCACCCGGCGTGGGCATGGCACAGACACCCAGCATGGGCACAGAGCAGGAGCACACAACAGAGGCACAGAGCAGGCACCCGGCATGGGCACAGAGCTGGGGCACAGAGCAGGGGCTCAGAGCAGAGGCTCAGAGCAGGCACCCGGCACGGGCACAGAGCAGGGGCACAGAGCAG
Organism: Indicator maculatus; assembly: GCA_013399975.1. Classification (NCBI taxonomy): domain Eukaryota; kingdom Metazoa; phylum Chordata; class Aves; order Piciformes; family Indicatoridae; genus Indicator; species Indicator maculatus. Next base: position 184,533 of record VXBD01011922.1, read on the forward strand.
GCACCCGGCGCAGGCACCTGGCATGGGCACAGAAAAGGCACCCAGCGTGGGCATGGCGCAGGCACCCGGTGCAGGCACTCAGCGTGGGCACAGAGCAAGGACATAGAGCAGGGACCCGGCGTGGGCAGAGAGCTGGGGCACAGAGCAGGGGCACAGAGCAGGAGCACACAGCAGGGGCACACAACAGAGGCACAGAGCAGGCACCCGGGACGGGCACAGAGCAGGGGCACAGAGCAGGGGCACAGAGCAGGAGCACACAGCACGGGCACAGAACAGGCACCCAGCGAGGGCATGGCGCAGGCACCCGGTGCAGGCACTCAGCGTGGGCACAGAGCAAGGACATAGAGCAGGGACCCGGCGTGGGCAGAGAGCTGGGGCACAGAGCAGGGGCACAGAGCAGGAGCACACAGCAGGGGCACACAACAGAGGCACAGAGCAGGCACCCGGCACAGGCACCCGGCGTGGGCACAGAACAGGCACCCAGCGAGGGCATGGCGCAGGCACCCAGCGTGGGCACAGAGCAAGGACATAGAACAGGGGCACAGAGCAGGGACCCGGCGCTGGCAGAGAGCTGGGGCACACAGCAGGGGCATAGGGCAGGCACCCGGCGTGGGCAGAGAGCTGGGGCACAGAGCAGGGGCACAGAGCAAGCACCCGGCACAGGCACCTGGCGCAGGCACCCAGAGTGGGCACAGAGCAGGCCCAGGGCGCGGACAGAGCCATGGATCCCTTGCACAGCTCAGCCACTAAGCAGTTTCGTGCCAGATTCCTGGCGCGGAGAGCAGCAGCCGTGATACAATTAGGGACGCTCTAAGCGTCTGGGGGGAAACGACAGGGGAAGTGTTTCTCCTAACGCAGAGCCACAGGGCACCGGCAGAGCAGTAATGCTTTGGCTGGCTGCAGAGCTGCAGCGACCCAACTGCTTCAGCCACAGGTAGCCTGTGAGCTCTGCTAGTCTGCAGTAAAAGCAACCACGGCTGCAATGGGCCCTGGCAGCACCACGAGCAGAGGAGTCCCTTCCTCTTCTCACGGCTGGCCACGGGCAAACAGCTCTCATACGTGGTGCCAGATGGCACCTGGGATGCAGGCGCCTAGAACGCCCTGGGTTGGAAGGGGCCTCGAAAGCTCAACCAGTCCAAGCCCCCTGCAGTCAGCAGGGACTTCCCCAGCTAGAGCAGGCTGCTCAGAGCCACATCAAACCTGGCTGGGAATGTCTCCAGTGATGGGGCAGCCACAGCTTCCCTCAGCAACCGGTTCCAGTGTCTCCCCACCCTCACAGCCAAGAACTTCTTCCTCCTCTCCAGTCTCAATCTGCCCTCTTCCAGCTCAAAGCCATTGTCCATCATCCTGGCACTGCATGCCCTTGTCCAGAGTCCCTCCCCTGCTTTCTGGTGGGCCCCCCTCGGGTACTGGAAGGCTACTAGTTCACCACCAGCCCCAAGTCCTTTTCTTCAGGGATACTCTCTAGCACATCCTCCCCAACACATATTGATAACAGGGATTGTCCTGACCCAGCTGCAGCACCTTGCACTTGGCCTTGTTGAACCCCATGAGGTTCACCTAGCTCCACTTCACCAGCTTGTCCAGGTCCTTCTGGATGCCATCCCCTCCACGAAAGAGCAAAGCAAAGTCCATCTAATTACACCATCAGAGGACAAGGTAGGTGCAAAAGGAACCTCTCTGTGAGGTTCCAAACTGGGAAGCTTGGTTGAGACACCTGAAGGCTGTGAGGCCATTTATAGACTTGGAGAGACTGTGAGCTGGGCAGAGAGGAACCTAATGAGGTTCAACAAGGAGAATTGCAGAGTCCTGCACCTGGGAAGGAAGAATAAACTGCAGCAGTACAGGTTAGGAGGTGATCTGCTGGAGAGCAGCCGTGTGGAGAAGGACCTGGGAGTGCTGGTGGACAGCAAGTTCTGCATGGGACAGCAATGTGCCCTGGTGGCCAAGAAGGCCAATGGGATCCTGGGGGGCATCCAGAGGAGTGTGTCCAGCAGATCCAGGGAGGTTCTCCTCTCCCTCTACTCTGCCCTGGTGAGACCTCACCTGGAATATTTCATCCAGTTCTGGGCTCCCCAGTTCAAGAGGGACAAGGATCTGCTGTAGAGAGTCCAAGGGAGAGCTCCCAGGATGCTGAAGGGACTGGAGCACTGCCCTGTGAGGAGAGGCTGAGAGCCCTGGGGCTGTTTAGTGTGGATAAGACAGAGATGGGATTTAATAAATGTTTATAAATATCTGAGGGCTGGGGGTCAAGAGGGAAGGGAAAGGCTCTGCTCAGTTGCACCGTGGGATAGGCCAAAGGGCAATGGATAGACACTCCAGCACAGGAGGTTCCGCCTCAACATGAGGAGGAACTTCTTCACTAGGAGGGTCCCAGAGCACTGGAACAGGCTGCCCAGAGAGGTTGTGGAAGCCCCACATCTGGATGTGTTCCTGTGTGACCTGTGCCTGATACTATGGTCCTGCTCTGGCAGGGGAATAGGACTCGATGTTCTTCAGAGGTCCCTTCCAACCCCTATGATCCTCTGATCTATTGAACCCAGCACAAGCTGCCACCAGCTGGTGACACCTTGGCAAAAAGTCATGGAGGCAGAAGGAAACTGGAGGCTGAGAGTGCAGTGATTAGGCCATACAGGTACACATCCCCTGGCCCTGTCACACAGCTCTGTAGCAACAAGGAAGCTTTCAGAGCTGCCCTGCACTCATGAACATTATTGCATGAACATTCTGCCACTTCGGTGCAGAGGAACACAGCTTCTTCACTTGTAGCCCAGAAAGCCAATCATGTCCTGGGCTGCAGCAAGAGAAGTGTGGCCAGCAGGGCCAGGGAGGGGATTCTCCCCCTCTACTCCACTCTGCTGAGACCACACCTGGAGTAATGTGTCCAGTTTTGGAGCATCCATTACAAGAAGGATCCGGAGGTGCTGGAAGGTGTCCAGAGAAGGGCCACAAGGATGAGCTGGAGCTGCTCTGCTGTGAGGACAGACTGAGAGAGTTGAGGCTGTTCAGTCTGGAGAAGAGAAGGCTCCCAGGAGACCTTCTTGTGGCCTTTCAGTATCTGAAGGGGGCTACAAGAAAGCTGGGGAGGGACTTTTGAGGGTGTCAGGGAGTGATAGGACTGGGGGGAATGGAACAAAACTAGAAATGGGGAGATTCATATTGGATGTTAGGAAGAAGTTCTTCCCCATGAGGGTGGTGAGACACTGGCACAGGTTGCCCAGGGAGGTGGTGGAAGCCTCATGCCTGGAGGTTTTTGCAGCCAGGCTGGATGTGGTTGTGAGCAGCCTGCTGTAGTGTGAGGTGTCCCTGGGCATGGCAGGGGGGTTGGAACTGGCTGAGCCTTGAGTTCCCTTCCAGCCCTGACAACTCTATGATTCTATGATTCCTGCTGCTTTTTGCCCATGTCCTCAGCAGTCCAAAGCAGACACTTCCTCCAGCTGGGCTTGTCCACACACGGGGACACACAGGGGCACATGGACCCTTGCTCTGCTCACACAAGCTGCCCACCACCCCCAAACACCTCCCCAGTGAGTGGAAGCCATCTGCCACAGCTTGCTGCTGGGGGATCCCAGCCATCTTCTCACTCCCTGGACTTGCAAGCGTTTCTCTTTCTGAAGCACCAGACAGCAGATCCAGACATTGGGTGGCACGAGGAAATGTTCTTCCAGGTCAAGAGCAGCTGCTGCAGAGCTGTTGCCAACAGCTTCACTCAAACTGGAGGGGCCCAGGGAGGCCCAGTGGGAGCAGACCTGGGCTGCTGTGAGCCAAAGGTTACCATCAGCTCTGTCCTCTTCTCTGCCATGCTTAGCTCTCTAATGATGACCCGTTGGTCACAGCTGGTGACAAAGCAATGCTGTTAACACTGGTTAAATCTGGGGGTTGAGACAGGCCCTTCCCAGTGCCTGCACTCATTATGTGCCTGCAAAGATGGAAGGAGCTAATTACATCATTGGCATTTCCAAGTAATCACAGGATTTCACAGGAAACTCTGCTTTTTTGTCTGTGCAAGACAGGCTTTAATTACTTTGTAGCTCCTAGGAAAGGCCTGACATTGCCAGAGAGCTTGAGCAGCTTGCAGACAGCTAAAGGTTGTATTTCGTCTTGCCAGGAACACGATCAAAAGGAGGCAAGAGCCCCTTGAGGAGCAGCTGAACCTAAATCATGTTGTCCTCAGCCCCAAGCCTGCTGCTGCTGCTGCACAAACATCTGTGAGTGATGCTCAACAGCAGATTTACAGCACACTCAGTGCACTCTGCGTGGGCAGCATCCCAGGAGGTGCGATCAGTGACTAGAGTCACCAGCCCTGCAAGCCTTCTGGGGAGCAGCTTGGCTGCCTTGTCCTGCAAGAAGGCTTGAGGCAAGGACATCAGGTTAGACTGGAGCTGAGGAAGAAGTTCTTCAGTCCCAAGCTGGTGAGACTCTGGCACAGGCTGCCCAAGGAGGCTGTGGCTGCCTCCTGCCTGGGGGTGTTGAAGTCCAGGCTGGATGAGACCTTGAGCAGCTGAGTCTAGCTGAGAGGTGTCCCTGGGCATGGTGGGGAGGTTGGAGCAGATCTCTGACGTCCAGCCTAAGCCATGCAATGATTCTAGAGAATCTGCAGAGGACCTTCCAAAGTAGATGACTGCACTTAAACCAAACCTGCAGAGGTTGAGAGGACAAAGAGCAGGTTGTGGAGGCCAATGCAAAGGCAGTTCTTGGGCTGAAGCATCAGCAGAACATCACCCAGAGCCTTTAATTTTAGCCCCTTTGAGATGAGCTTCAGAAGGATCAGGGCTACAGTAACAAAGGCTCCATCCCACTCTGCCTTCCCCTTTCTGTTGGGCTGACAGAAGCTGTGTTTGGAGTTTGTGGGTTGGAGCAGATGAGCTCTGAGGCCCCTTCCAAGCTGAGCCATTCTGGGATTCCGTGAGAGGCTCATTCCCTTGCTAGCAGCCACATGGCAAATGGCTCTGGGTTGAAGATGAAGCTGCTGGAAGCAAATCTGGTGATGCTGCTTACAAAGAAGTAACTGAGTATTTCATCCTGCCTGGCATCACCAAACACTCTAAGGAGCCCCCCCAGAAGTGATTTAGTTTTGTGTATCCTCGCTGCAGAGAGAAAACCCAAACAAACTAATAAAGAAATGCTGGCAACAAAGAGCAAAGCAGTGCTTGTGTGTGGAACTCCAGAAGGCTGGAACACAGCCTGCATGTCAGCACCACCCAGCACTCCCTTTCTCCTGAAGCCCCTACCCAAAAACCGCTGCTTTCAGCAGAGTGTGTCAGAGAGGAGACCAGAGACAGCCTGACCTTGGCTTTACAGATATCCCCTCTCTGCTTTTCTGATGAACATCACCATTTGAGGTTCAAGGGAACCTAAGAAATGATGGCTTGCAAAGCAGCATTCTCCTGCCAGTGGTTTGAAAGCTCTGGGGTGGCTGGGAACAACAACAACAACTAAAAAGCAGGCAGGGAAGCAGAGTCTGAGCAGCTCTTAGCAAGCTGCATGTCAGATTCAGAGGCAGGGAAGCTGAGCTTCTTCCATAGACTCATCCTGACTTCCAGTGTGCAAAGTCCATAAAAATAGAAGAGTTACATCACATTCTGCTGCATCATCCCCTGGCTGTTGTCTGCACTTCCAGGCTCACATGTCTATGAAACATGGCATATGGGAGAGGAAAACAAACCTGTCTGTTGGCCACGGCTCTCTCTCAGGTTCCACACACACTGCTCTGCACCAGCCCTGGCTGCCCAGCCTCAGAACTGCCAACAGTGAGGGAAAAGGAACCTGCAGGAGCTGATTTCTGCCTTAGTAGCCTCTGCAACACAGCAGCACATCTGCCCCTGCCTGCGGGAGTCTCACTTGACCCACACCCCTCTGATTAACACTTGCAGCCCAGAGAGCCAAGCAGAGCCTGGGCTGCAGCAAGAGAAGTGTGGCCAGCAGGGTAAGGAGGTGATTCTCCCTCTCTCCTCCACTCTGCTGAGACCCCACTGGAGCACTGTGTCCAGTTCTGGAGCCCCTATTACATGAAGGATCTGGAGTTGCTGGAAGGCGTCCAGGGAAGGGCCACAAGGATGATCAGAGGGCTGGAGCTGCTCTGCTATGAGGACAGACTGAAGGATTTGGCGCTGTTCAGTCTGGAGAAGGGAAGACTCCCATGAGACCTTCTTGTGGCCTTTCAGTATCTGAAGGGGGCTCCAAGAAAGTTGGGGAGGGACTTTTGAGGGTGTCAGGGAGTGATAGGACTGGGGGGAATGGAACAAAACTAGAAATGGGGAGATTCAGATTGGATGTTAGGAAGAAATTCTTCCCCATGAGAGTGGTGAGACACTGGCACAGGTTGCCCAGGGAGGTAGTGGAAGCCTCATTCCTGGAGGTTTTTGCAGCCAGGCTGGATGTGGCTGTGAGCAACCTGCTGTAGTGTGAGGTTGGAGTAGTGGGCATGGCAGGGGGGATGGAACTGGCTGATCCTTGAGGTTCCTTCCAACCCTGACAATTCTCTGATTCTATCATTCTATAACTTTCCCATCACCTTTCTGACCAGCCCAGGAGCTCTCCTTTGGCACCTGGTAGCAGCAGGGGCTGGGAGTTGTCAGCTGCCTTCTAGGTGTTTACCTAGGCACTAGCATCAGGGTGTTAAAGGCATGCGGACAGGCGAGTGAGCCACGCTAACCTCACGACGTTCCACAAAGCTGAGGGCAAGGTCCTGCACCCAGGCTGGGGCAATGCCAAGCACAAATCTGGACTGTGTGGAGAATGGATAGAGAAGGATTTGGTGTGCTGAGATGCTTAACATGAGCTGGAAAGGTGCACTCACAGCCCAGATCCAACCCTGTCCTGGACTGATCCCCAGCAGTGTGGGCAGCAGGTGGAGGGAGGGGATTCTGTCCCTCTGCTCTGTTCAGACCCCACCTGCATTGCTGGGGCCAGATCTGCAGCCCCCAACAAAAGAAGGACATGGAGTTGCTGGAGCAGGGCCAGAGGAGGCCACAGAGATTATTAAAGGGCTGAAGAACTTCTCCCTTGAAGACAGGCTGGGAGAGTTGGGGTTGTTCAGCCTGGAGAAGAGAAGGCTCCAGGGAGACCTTAGAGCTGCCTTCCAGTACCTGAAGGGGCTCCAGGAGAGCTGGAGAAGGACTTGTGACAAGGGCTGGGAGTGCCAGGATGAGGAGTGATGGCTTCCAACTGGGGGAGGCTGAGTTGAGATCAGACATTGGGAGGAAATTCTTCCCTGTGAAGGTGGTGAGGCACTGGGACGGGTTGCCCAGGGAAGTTGTGGAGGTTCCAAGCCTGGAAGTGTTGGAAGCCAGGTTGGATGGCGCCTGGAGCAACCTGGGCTAGTAGAAAGTGTCCCTGGCCACAGCCCAGAGCTGGAGCTAGATGTTCTTCAAGGTCCCCTTCCAACCCATTGTGTGCTTCTGTGGTTTCTCAGGTTGGCTTGAGCAACCAGGCCTGGTGAGAGGTGTCCCTACCCATGGCAGGGGCTTGGAAATGGATGACCCTGAAGGTCCCTTCCAACCCAAGCCATTCTGTGAAGCTGTGTTGGAAGCTGAGCACACATTTTTAAGCCCAGGGTTAAAAAGTGCTTTTTACAGGGTGCTTTCACAGCTGGAGGTCAACAGCAAACACACTGAGAGGACCTGGGTGTGCGAGGGCACAGCCACCACACTGTGCTGCCAGCCTCGCCCCTGCCTCCCACACTGTGCTGCCAGCCTCACCCCTGCCTCCCAGCATTTAATCAAGCCCCGGGCTCGCTGCTGTCTGCCTGACACCCACATTAATTTTTCAGCAGACAATATTGGATCTGTATTGTGTCAGCCCAAGCCTTCTGCAGCAGGTGAGCAGAGTGGCTCTGAAGTGGCATCGTTCTGCTCACACCTTCGTGCTCTTGGCAGAGACACTCAGGAATTAATATTCCAGACCCCAACCTCCACCTGACAGGTGACAAAGGAAAGAAGAAGTTCTTAGTGTAAGGAACTGTCACTTAGGGGGTGAGTAGTTCAGGTGGCTCAGACAGAGGAATGCCTGCAGTGTATTGACACTTTGGTCGAGTTTTAATCCTACAGCTTTCCGTTGTGAGGAGAAGAACCCAGAACAACCACCAGTTTAGCCTCCCAGTAAGACCAGCACTGCTGAGACTGGCAGCTGAGCAGCATTTCAGCTGACTGAGCACTGCACAGAGGAGCAAACTCACCCAGCACAGGCACAAGCAGCACAGGAAGAGAAGGCAATCCCATATGGATGAAACGCTAGGCTGGGAATGCTCCTGGTTTCATCTTGCGAGTGTTTAAAATAAACCTCCCTCAGCGGGTCAGTTTCCAGCTGACTTCCCTCCTGCCGCTCCTGCTCTTCCCAGGGTTCCGAGTGACTCAGCTGATGTTCCAGAGCCTGCTGCAGGTTCTGCAGGTGACGTCCCTGTGCTAGACGTTCTCAGTAAGCAGCACGGCCTGAGCTGCCCAAGGTGCTGCCTCCCGATCGCAGGCATCCGGTGGCTCTGCAGGGGGGCGCACAGCTCAGCGCAATCCTGCACCTACCGCAGCAGCAGCTTCGGCTTCCAGATGGGCAAGAAACATTTTGCCCAAGGCTGTAAGGCAGCTGGCCCTGGAAGCCAGACCTTGTGCCTTCAGATTGGACTCAATTGCCCTTCCCCACAAGCTGCCTCCTTGCCAGTGACCGTCACACAAACCCCAACATCGACACCCCCCGAGTTAGCACAGCAGGAGCGGGAATTGTGCAGCGAGCAGAAAACAAAGGCAGAGGGTACTTGAGCCTTACCTTGGCAGTTTCTAGCAAAGCCCTGCAAGCATCACAGAATGGTTTGGGTGGGAAAAGCCCTCCAAGCTCATCCAGTCCAACCAGCAACCCAACCCCACCATCCCCATCAAACCTTGTCCTCAGGTGACATGGCAACAGTTTCTGGAACACTTCCAGGGATGGTGACTCCACCACCTCCCCGGGCAGCCTGTGCCAGTCCCTGACCACTCTTGCAGCACAGAAATTGTTCCTCATCTCCAACCTAACCCTCCCCTAGTGATTTCAGGCCATTTCCTCACATCCTCTCTGCAAAGAGGCACCAAAGTTCCCCAGGACTCTCAAAACAACACAGCTACTCCAGAGACCTAAGAACATCCAAAGGGTCAGCAAACTGAAGGTATCCTCTAGACCCTCCTCCTGCACTTGTCCTCTTGCTTCCCTGAAGGAATTCCTTGAATTCAGCATGTAGTTCTGGCTGCCCCCGCTTGAGTGCCACCAGTGCCACACTACCACAGCACCACCATTACCCTCTGCTAGTGGTGTTCCCATTTCTGAGTGAGGTGCCCACCCAGGACCCTGGGCCACCCAGGAGTGATGGTTGTGTTGGTCCTCCAGTGATCACTGTTGGGCCCAATCCTGTTCAATATCTTTATTGATGATCTGGATGAGGGGATTGAGACCATCATCAGTAAGTTTGCAGACAACACCAAGTTGAGAGTAGGTGTTGGTCTGTTAGAGGGTAGGAGGTCTCTGTAGAGGGACCTTGACAGGCTGGACAGATAAGCAGAGTCCAAGGGCGTGAGATTTAACAACTCTGAGTGCCAGGTTCTACACTTTGGCCACAACAACCCCATGCAGTGCTACAGGAGGGGGACAGAGTGGCTGGAGAGCAGCCAGGCAGAGAGGGACCTGGAGGTACTGGTTGACAGCAGCTGAACATGAGCCAGCAGTGTGCCCAGGTGGCCAAGAAGGCCAATGGCATCCTGTCCTGCATCAGGAATAGTGTGGCCAGCAGGAGAAGGGAGATCATTGTACCCCTATACATAGCACTGGTTAGGCCACACCTTGAGTACTGTGACCAGTTCTGGGCTCCTCAGTTCAAGAAAGATGTTGAATTGCTTGAAAGTGTCCAGAGAAGGGCAGCAAGGCTGGGGAGGGGTCTGGAGCACAGCCCTGTGAGGAGAGGCTGAGGGACCTGGGGGTGTTCAGCCTGGAGAAGAGGAGGCTCAGGGGAGACCTCATTGTTGTCTACAACTACCTGAGGGGAGGTTGTAGCCAGGTGGGGTTTGGTCTCTTCTCCCAGCGGCAACCAGTGGCAGAACAAGAGAGCACAGTCCCAAACTGCACCAGGGGAGGTTTAGGCTGGAGGTGAGGAGAAAGTTCTTCACAGAGAGAGTAATTGCCCATTGGAATGTGCTGCCCAGGGAGACGGTGGAGTCACCATCCCTGGAGGTGTTCAAGAGGGGCTTGGATGTGGCACTTGGAGCCATGGATTAGTTGTCAGGAGGTGCTGGGTGATAAGTTGGACTTGATGGTCTCTGAGGTCTTTTCCAGCCTGGTTGGTTCTGTGATTCTGTGTTCCTCTGCCTTCCCCTGGCCCCACAGGGGGCTGTTTGCAGCCTGCCAGCACAAGGGAAACCATTTCTGACTGCAAGATGCTTTGCTTCTCCCTGCTCTGATTGCTGCTTGGAATCTCCTGCTAGCTTCCACCAAGAGTTTGATGAGAAACACACAGCTGGTTGGAGCAGGAGCTGCCTGCTCCCACAGCTCAGTAGTAAGGGGGCAGAGGGCAGGGTGGGTGAAAATGTGAAGCAGGAGATCGACTGAGGTCACTTTGGTTTCTCTGAGGTGGTCTTGTAACTCACTTTTGCCTCTTGGACTGGAGCTAGGAAGCTTTAAATGAGCTGATGAGGATGAGGGACCACAAAGAGAGGCAGCACTTTGTGTAAGTATCTAAATGGTAGAGGTTGGGCTCTTCTCAGTGGAGGACAGGGACAGGGCAAGGATCAACAGGTGCAGACTAGAACCCTGCAGGTTGCACTTGAACTTAAGGAGAAAATTCTTTGGGTTGAGGGTGCTGGAGGCCTGGAGCAGGCTGACCAGAGAGGCTGTGGAGTCTCCTTCTCTGGAGACTTTCAAGACCTGTCTGGGTGTGTTCCTTTGTGACCTGCTCTAGGTGACCCTGCTTTGGCAGGGGGCTTATCTCCAGGTGGTCCCTTCCAGCCCCCAGCAGTCTGTGATTCTATGCTTCATAAACTAGGTCCAGTCAGACCCAGGCCTCCCTTTGTCACTAGTTTATAGATGTTCATGATTTCTGTAGTTCAAGAGGAGAACCATGGCCAGGACCATGGAGTAGAAGATCTGCTGAAGGTTGTTGACTGCATAGGGAGCACCTGAGGTTTCTTACATGCCTGCTGCCAAGGAATTGTCCATGCAGGCCAGTGGAGCATGAGCCACTGTAGCCCCCCCTTGCATGTCAGCTCTTCAGAAGAGGTGCAGCTTAGCAGCAATTTCCTGTCTTGCTCTGCTCACTAAGGTGTAGGACAGGTGGTAACTGCAACAGGAGTTTTCCTCTGGCCCAACTCAGGAGTGTTGCTGTCTCCTGGCCGGGGCATGGAGAGTTAGGACACTGTTTCCTGGTCAGCCACAGCAATTGCCTGTCCAACTCCCATGCACACCTAAACTGAAAGGTGTTTGCTGCCAAGTGCATCAGCAGCTACCTGACTCACAGCATCTGCTGAGTTTCTGAATCATGCTCTTAACCTTGAGCGTGGTGGGAAGCTGGATTCAGCTTCTGCTCTGTGCTGTGGCCATTCTGCCTTTGCATCCCGTGGGGACTAAGGTGCATGGCAGTCACGAGCGTCACGTTAGGTGAACCCTGCTGCCATTGTCCCTCCCCACAGACACAGCAGCAGGCAGGTCTTGCTTGCTCCTGCAGAGATGTCCAGCATTTAGCCAAGGCATGCCCTTGGCCTGATGCTTTCTGCACAGTGCAGGGTTAGCTGTGGCAGGCAGGGCTGCTCTTAGAAGGAGCCAGATGGGGGGCAAGAGGTGGCCTGACAGAAACCTCGAGAAGTTCAGCAAAGGCAAACCACCTCCTGTCCTAAGGGAGTGATAAAATCCTTCCAGCAGCAAATAAACCCTGAGAACAGGACTGGCTACAGCTCCAGATCTGGTGCACAGATTCAGACCTTGGTGTCCCACACCCTGACTAACAGACAGAACAGTTTGTCCTGCAGCTTCCTTTGGCCAAACACCCTCCCTACAGCAGGACAGCAGCAGCAGCAGCCAGGAGCAGATGATCAGGAAGGCAGCAGACTCTGACTTCCTCATAGCACTGCTTCAGATGGGTGACTGCAGCTTGCCCCCAGCCACTGCTGCACCTTCACACAGGAATGACTCCAAGATTTAGAGGCAACTCCAGCTCTCAGGCCAGCACATCAAAATGAACTCAAACCTTCAGCAGCAGCTGGCCCATTAAAACCTACTCTGGGGAGAGCAGATTCTGGTAGAAAGATCATCTGAATTTCATCCTCCAGCAGGCACAGCACAGGGGCTTGTTAAAACAAGGAGAGCAGAACTGTGGCACTGCACAGCACCTCTGCGCCTAGCAGTGGCTTCCAAGGAACCAGGAGTCACACCTGCACCCCTCTGCAGAGACAAACCAAAGCAGAAACATCCTGTCATCTGGAATTTAGCTACTTTTGATGTGCTTACAGCTCCTAAAAAGCACCAAGACAGAGTTCCACCCTGTGCACACCAGCTAAGAACAGGCCCTTGTCCTGCTCCTCTTGTCAACTGCTGACAGGTTTTCTGCTCCACACACAATGGGGAAATGAATAATACAAATAAACAGCAGCCTGCCAGCGTTGGAAGGGGGCTGCAGGAGAGCTGGGGAGGGACTTGTGACAAAGGCGTGGAGTGACAGGACAAAGGGGTAATGGCTTCAGGCTGGCAGAAGCTGTATTGAGATCAGACAGGAGGAGGAAATGTTTCCCCGTGAGGGTGGTGAGACACTGGGACAGGTTGCCCAGAGTTGTGGAGGCTTCAAGCCCTGGCAGTGTTGTAAACCAGGCTGGATGAGGCCTTGAGCAATCTGGGCTGGTGGGAGGTGTCCCTGCCTATGGCATGAGTTGGAACTGGATGACCTTGAAGGCCCCTTCCAACCCTAACCCAACCCATTCTAGGATTCTATGTGATGCCTCAGCTCTGCAGGCGTGTGCCAACCTCAGCCTCTGCAGAGCACCATCTCTGCCACTGCCACACTGCCTCTTTCCACAGGCAAGCCTGAGTCTGTGGATTGAAGCAGCATTTTACTCCACATCTGACCAGGTCCAGATGAACAGAAAAGCCACAGGGGTGGAGGGAAAGCATGGCCGTGAATAACATCAACCGGTGGCGCTGGGATGCCAGGATCTGATCTTGTCTTCTGCAACAAACAGGTGTGAGGAGGAGAAGCCACAGGATGCTCACTTGGCACTGCAGCTGGCTGCCTGAGGCAGACCAAAACGGAACAGGAGAGTTCCCCATGAATAAAAGATATTCAGAAGTGTTGCTCTGCTCCGAGAGTTGTCGCTCGCTGTTTGATGTGGCAGAGGCAGGCAGCAGGGCTGCAGACAGCAGCGTGACCTGTGGCAAGCCAGGAGCTCTTGCAACGCAGAGCAGCACAGAAGGAGAACGCAGAAAATGCCTCCCCTCTGCCATCCTTGATCTCTGCTCTGGGAGAATTATGTTATTTACCTCCACTTAATCTTCTGGAGGATAAGCAGCACTGGGCACACTCACAGAAATCTCTGCAGACCCCAAGCAGGAGTGCTGGATTTTAGGTACAGCGCTCCCAGGGTTACAGACACCCTCTGGCTTAATCCCTGTGCCAGGAAGGATGATCCTGGAATTAGTGTGTCATTAGTTGTGGAAGCCCTGAGCAAAAGAAGACACTCAGCTGACCCATCCCCACGTCTCCTGATCTTTCTGTACCTCCAGGGTTTCAGCCACACGGTGTTACCCTAATCGGTAGAGCCACTCAGCCAACCACCCCTTGTGCCTCGTTTCACCAGAGAGAAAGCAAAGGGATCAGTTTTGCACAGTCCTTTGTCCTCAGTGGCTTTGCCATATCGCACTCGCTGCTTTAAGTGAAACAAGAACCATGAGGGAATTCCATTTACCCCTGACCTCAGCTTACAGACTCCTCCAGGAGCTGTTCATGAAGATCCCCTCCAGGAGCTGTTCACACAGAACCCCGTCCAGGAGCTGTTCACACAGAACCTCGTCCAGGAGCTGTTCACACAGAACCCCGTCCAGGAGATGTTCACACAGAACCCTGTCCAGGAGATGTTCACACAGAACCCCCTCCAGGAGATGTTCACACAGAACCCCCTCCAGGAGCTGTTCACACAGAACCCCTCCAGGAGCTGTTCACACAGAACCCCCTCCAGGAGATGTTCACACAGAACACCCTCCAGGAGCTGTTCATGCAGAACCCCTCCAGGAGCTGTTCACGCAGAACCCTTCCAGGAGCTGTTCACACAGAACCCCCTCCAGGAGATGTTCACACAGAACCCCGTCCAGGAGCTCTTCACACAGAACCCCTCCAGGAGCTGTTCACACAGAAGCCCTCCAGGAGCTCTTCACACAGAACCCCCTCCAGGAGCTCTTCACACAGAACCCCCTCCAGGAGCTCTTCACACAGAACCCCCACCCCTCCCTGTGCTACGGCTGAGTTATTTTCAGGAGTTTTTCCTCCCTTTGTGTGCCTTGAATAATTCCAGTGCTCGGAGACTTTGCAGCTGCTCCTCTTTGGGTTGCTTTGCCAGGACTCAGGCACGCGTGCATGCACACAACCTCTTGACAGGCAGAGTGACAAATCCAGGAAAATCTAATCAATTTAATGTATTCCCTGGAAGATAACCCTGGGTCATGTCTGGCATGCCAAGTTACCAAATGGGGCGTTTCAAAGCAGCAAGGAAGCCAGAAGCAGCAAACCCAGCTGAGCAGGTAGGTGCTTGGCTCTGCTGGGCTGAGCTGCCTCAGCTCTGCTCTCTCAGCACCCTGTCCTGTCCCTCCAAACCCCACATGCAGCCTCTGGTAAGAGAGGCCACCAAGAGATCCTCTCCACAGGGGCAGAGCAGCAGGGACCAGCAGAGGCAGAGCTGCCTGAAGAATATTTCAGCAGTTCAGGGGCAGTAAATGGAGAGGAGCTCCATTTCCTAAGTCAGCAATTGCAGCTTCTGGGTTCTGCTTCCTCTCTGGCCATTTTCTGCAACTCCTGCCTGCATTTCTCATTGTCAACCCTCTCCACAGCCCTAAGTTGTCCCTTTTTTTTTTGTTCTGTGCCTTACTGTTCTGATATGGAAATGGCTTCTCACTCCTGCAACCACCTCAACCAGCTTCCTGCACTTGAGCATAAAAAACCCACAGCCCAGCAAGGATGCAAAAGCCTGACTAAACTGCAGTTAAAATAACAAAGTCTGGAAGTGGAGAAAGCCAAACTCAGAAACCCTGCCTGAAAGTAAAGTTCAGCAGCAGAACTGCAATTTAACTTTTATTCCCTCTAATGTTGGTTAGGAACAAAGCCTGGGCACAGAGTGATGCCTCCCAAACATCTGAGTGCAGAGCAAGTTCTCCCCAGCTCACAGGCTGATGGTTCACATGGGCAAAATATCTGCTACTGTCTAATAAAAAGCTGAATCCGTGGATGTTAGCACTGTGCTACCACTGTGAAATGGGCAGCCAGGGAGAGCCTGCAGGCTTCCACCAACCAGGGCTGGAAGCCTCAGCTGAAGAACCATTTTTAATTTGGGAGCTACAAGCTGGATCTACAATCTTGGCTCCTCTGTAATTAAGGAAGGAGCTAATTGCTTGCTACCAAGGGTTCGTCTGGACCCTTGTTAAACCTTATTCAAAAATCAGGCTCCACTGTTTCCACTTTTAGCTGGCATTTATATGGGGGTGGGGGGGATGCTGCCCAGCCACTCCCTTGCCATATGCAGTAGATGTTTTCTCACAAAGCACACTGAAGAACAAGCAGAACAAAAATATCTCAGCCCTTCCTTCTCTTCCATTGTTCCTCTCACCCACTGATCTCACTGCCTTGTTCCAGACAAGAAACTTCCTTTAATAAAAAGTCTGCCTTGTGTCCAGTACAGAATATTTTAAGATCTGCTTGGAGCCTTTGGGTGCCCGAGCAGTAAAAAAAAAAAAAAAAAACCAAAACCCACAAAAAGATCACCAGTCAGATGAGAAAATTGCTCTGTGTGATTCACTCTGAGAGGGAATGTGCAGCCTGAACCTTCCTGGAGAAATACTGGGGGCACAAATCCAGCCCTAGCCAGAAGGGAAAGGACAGCAAGTCAGAGAGCCCTCACAGCCAGGCCAGAGCTCCTGGGGCACAGCCTGCCTGACCCGCACAGGGCACACAAGCCACTGAACTCCACACATCACAGCAGCTGGCACTGGGGCAGCTGGCACTGGGGCAGCCAGGACAAGTCCAGCTGACCTGTGCTGACAGCTCCTGAACCATCCTTGGCTGGCACAAGTCATACTGTTGGAGGTGCTGAGAACACGAATTGTGGGCACAATCCTGCTCCTCTTTCATAAACATCACTGAGACAAGAGTCACTGACTGCCTGGACTGTGCAGACTGAGTCTGCTCTGTCACCCTCCCTCTGCTGCTTCCCAGGAGCTCACAGCCGGTCACCTTTACACACCTCTGCAAGCAGAGCAGGGCTCCCTACAGGGAACCCGCACCACGGGGGGCTTGGGTTGGCTTTCTCTTAGCAAGCCAGCACCAGCCTGTTCCCACAGGTCCCTGCCTCTGAATTCTGAGGGTGTTCTGCGCAGCAGCTGCCTCACATCAGCTGCTAAAGCCGTGCCTAGCAAGGACCGAGGAGCCGAGCTGCTAGCGGCAGCAGCACCGGGCTCCCACCCATGGCCAAAGTCTGGCAGCGGGCACCGGGGCTCTGACAGCACCGTTCGGGCACACGGCAGCGTTATCTCCACTCGCACCTTCCCGACCCCGATGATTCCTGCGAGGGTCCCGGTGGAAACGCTGATGGAAGCAGCCAGAAGAGGTCCTCATTCATACAGCGATGCCGCCGCAGCTCAGGTGCAGTTGCTCTGCCAGTCTCAGGGGTGCAGGGATGGCAGGAGCAAGGCAGCCTGGCAGCGTGCTTCCATGCCAGGGGGTACATGGGAGCTTTACTGACAGGCTGTGTTTGATGGGAGAAGACTACAGGGATGAGCAAAGTTCACGGATTCACACATTGCAGTGGGTTGGAAGGGACCCCCAAAGGGCATCTTGTCCAACCCTCCTGCAGGCAGCAGGGACACCTCCAACCAGAGCAGGCTGCACAGGGACACAGCAAGGCTGAGCTTCAATGTCTCCAGGGNAGAAGTCTAAATACAAAGAAGAGTGAGGAAGGAATCCTTATTTATGTCTCTGCTGTCATGCACCGGGTTTAAACACACACACACACACACACACACACACACACACACACACACACACAAATATCCAGGGGAAAGGAAGAATCCACAACTTATTCTTTATTATTCCCTTAAACTCAGCATGTGTGTGATTCAGATCTGGAATAGAATATTGCCACAAGAGGCCACCAAGGCCAGATTTGCAAGTGCTAAAAGGCTCAACAGAAAAATAATTTCCTCAAGGCAGTCTGATAGTTTGGAACCAGTTCAGGCAGCCCCTGGCAGCTGTTTGCTGGAGCCTGGAAGAAACACAGCCTTCAGTCCTGCTCCTCGATTCCTTGCCCATCACTTCCAGCAGCAATATGCAAGGCTAGAAAGGGCTCTGGGTCTGACCTAGGACGTGGAGCAACTCACTCCACCTCTACTGAGAGAAGGGCTAAACCAGCTCTGGATTTGGTAGGAGCCCTCTGGACAGAGCAGCTCTGGCAGGTCCTGTTGCCCACAGAAGAGTAAAGAAGACAAAATTCAAGAGCTGGAAATGCTGGGGCAGATGGGGGAAGAGAGAAACGAGCAAAGTAACTCCTGAAGATGTTTTAGGCACCGACTTTGTTCAGCAAGATCCGAGCCTTGCAACCTTCTGCCAACACAATCAGACAGCAGGAGGGACAAAAGGGGCGCTCTTCAGGGCTCTCTGTGGCTTCTTCAGCACCCAAGCTTAGTTCTTCTGACTGATTACTCATACTGCCTTGCCTCGTAGTAGGAGAAGGAGCTCTCTCTACTATGATTTGCAAGGAGGAGTAGTTACCCATCCCCGCTGCACCAGGAGGGGGGAGATCTGATTCCAAGCCTCTTTCACAACATGCCTGGTGTTAATTAATAACATCTGAGCCCCCAAGTAATGAATCCATCCTGCCAGACACTTGCACCTCTTTAGAAACATAACTGTTGGAACAGATTCATGCCCTGCACATGCATGGACTCTCCAAATACATTGTGTGGTTCAAAGGCACAGAAGGGAAAAAAATGGATATATATAAATTTAAAAGAGCTGAAAAGGGAGAGGAAGCTGAAACCCCCTCACTTGTAGGTGCCTGAATCCACCAGACCATTAGCTGGGAAGGAAAAAGCCTGATGAGGGTGACCTGAGATGTTTTAACTGCCCTGGACTTGGTGTATTCCTCGACAGCTAAATGGATGAAAGAAGAATATTTTGCTGGTGGCTATTTGCTCAGACCCATTTCAAACATCATCCACTCTGCTTTTCTGCCTCCCTCGAAAACAGCTTAGCCCAAAGCTCACCAATTTCAGATGGTTTCCAACTGCTTACCACAGTCTTGCTTCAGTTTGCTTAGACAGCATCCCAGAGGGCAGGACTTTGACCTGGTCTCAGCCTCCTCTTGAGTTATGCCAAGCAATTCTTCTGATAGATGAGAAGAAATTCAGGTTTCTCCTCTTCCACTTCTAAGTCTCTGTATAAATATTGGGAAGGCTCTGTTTATTTCTTAGCACCCTGATGTGAAACGGTGCAGCAGACTCAGAAAGGACATTTCTCGGGAGCCACCCGAACTCTTCTGCCAAAGTCCTGCATGGCAATCGAGGGCAATTTCCCGCAGAGCTCCCCTGACAGGTTGGCTCATTTAAAGCTTGAACTGCGATGATTGCTTCCTATCAGCCACTCGGCTCCTTATCTCTTTATGGTGCTGCAGACCCTTACAAGTGCCCAAGCTGACAAATAAAGGGACTTGGCTCCTTGCAAGGACGCTAAGGAGAACACAAACATCTCCCCTCACTCTGATGGGAAGGTCTGGCTGTAACTGAGAGCTACCATTAGTGTTCTAAAACTTCCTGAAGCCATTTTTGCAGACAAAACCAGATCCAGTTAGGAAAAGAAACAAAGCAGCACAACAAGTCAATTAAATTGCTGTCTAATCATCTCCTGCAAAGGTCTTAAGAGCTATGAAACAGGAGATCTAGGGGAAAAAAAAGAAAGGAAAAAACCCAACAGTCTAATGAAATCTTGATCAGGCTCTTTTAAATTAATTCCTTTACAGTATAAATCCCCAAGCTTAAGAGCACCTGAACATGAAGCATTAACTGCTGAAGGGATTTTGAGAGTGGCAGGGCAGCACTGAAAAGGGGAAGCAGCAACCTGGAGATTTCAGTCAAGCCAGCCAGCTGAAGCTGCACATTCCTTCAAGGCTTCCCTTCATGACGTGTATCAGATAAAGGAACAAACAAGCAGTGACCCTGCCGGGCCTGCTTCCCTACCAGCAGCTTGCTCCTATGGATGTTGTGCTCCACAGCAGATCAGTCTTTAGCGAGCTGCTCACCCTGGAAGGCTTGATAAAGAGAGAGCCTGCACAGGCACAGGGCAGATCAAACATCTTCTGTTCCAGCCAGAAAGCCCCTGAAAGCAAGGGTTTGCTGCAGTAAAAGCTACAGCCAAGGTTCACCCCTCCAGCCATGCAGACAGCTTTAAGCTGTGCACACAAATCAGGTACCAGCAAGGCAGGGAACGTTTTCTGAGAGAACAGCTGAGAAGGATGCTTGTGTTGCCACAGAGAGAGAGGATGCAGAAGCACTTGGGCAAGGCAGCTCCAGAGACCCATTTACAGTTAGGAGAGCAGGGGGAAAGGATCTGAACAGCACTTTGAGTCTGCTGTCTTCCCAAAAGCATCAGCAATTGTACTTTCACAAGACAAAGATGAGTTTAAATCATTGCACTTTCATGAGACAAAGATGAGTTTAAACCTGGCTGTGTGTATTCATTCAAGTAGAGTACAATAGAGTGGAAAACTCAGCTGGCTGCTGGTGCAGAGGTTCACTCATCATCCCTGGAAGTGTTTAAAATAAGCCTGGATGAGGCACTCAGTGCTATGGTTTAGTTGATCAGATGGTGTTGGGTGACAGGTTGGACTTGATGATCTCAAAGGTCTTTTCCAACCTGGTTAAATCTGTGATCTGCAAGAGCCCTGCAGTCTCACTGTGACAAGGGCAGCTCCCTGCCGGAGAAGGAGGAGGAGGAGGAGAGCAAAGATCTGCAGAAGCTGTGTGCTGCCCTGTCCCCTGGTGCTGGATGCTTCTGCGTCAGCCTGGCTTTCATCACAGGTGTACTAAATCAGCTGCTGGCAGCCACAGCCTGGGCTGCTGGAGTCCAGACAGGCAGCCCTGCACTCGGGCATGGCGGGGACACTCTGCACCTCCGAACTGGCCCATCCCTTCATGGCACCCTGGGAGAGCAGCTGCTGCTGCTCCTGCATGTTGAGAGGAAACCCAGCTCTGACTCTGCTGGGGCTACATCACAGCCCCTCCAAAGCTTTGATTTATTCTCCACACACACACACAAAACAAAACAGCTACCAACAATATTTGAGGGATGAGACGTTGCTTGCGGTATAGAAGCTGTGCTGAAGGAGCCTGTGTGGGTGGCTGTGATTGCAGCTAATGATATGCTTTGAGCTGCTGTCAGGGTTGAAGCATTCATCACCATTCATCTACTGCTCCTTCAGGCACCCATTGATAAAAAAAACCAAAACTGTGCCAGTGTTGGTAGGAGACACATAGTGCCCCACAGTCCTTCAGGAGGCTGTGGTGATCATAGAATCATAGAGTTGTCAGGGTTGGAAGGGACCTCAAGGATCAGCCAGTTCCAACCCCCCTGCCATGCCCAGGGACACCTCACACTACAGCAGGTTGCTCACAGCCACATCCAGCCTGGCTGCAAAAACCTCCAGGCATGAGGCTTCCACCACCTCCCTGGGCAACCTGTGCCAGTGTCTCACCACCCTCATGGGGAAGAATTTCTTCCTAACATCCAATCTGAATGTCCCCATTTCTACTTTTGTTCCATTTCCCCCAGTCCTATCACTCCCTGACACCCTCAAAAGTCCCTCCCCAGCTTTCTTGTAGCCCCCTTCAGATACTGGAAGGCCACAAGAAGTTCTTCCTTCCTTGGAGCCTTCTCTTCTCCAGACTGAACAGCCCCAACTCTCTCAGTCTGTCCTCATAGCAGAGGTGCTCCAGCCCTCTGATCATCCTTGTGGCCCTTCTCTAGACACCCTTCCAGCACATCCCTCCAGAGCAAAGGCAGCCACAGCTTTCATGTGGGACAGAGCCATGCTGGTGCCTAGAGTCACACCAGCCACTCTCCACACTGCCACACAACAGGTCTTTGAGCAGTGGTTGCTGGCAGCAGGCTGATTTAACAAGCAGGTAGCACAGGTTTAAGTCTTGGCTAGATTCAGAGATTCATGGAATGGTTTGGGTTGGAAGGGACTTGGAAGATCATCCAGTTCCAACCCTAGTGGCATTGGCAGGGACACCTTCCACTAGCCCAGGTTGCTCCAGGCCTCACCCAGCCTGGCCTTGAACACTTGGATCTGAGTGTTTTGTTTTCCAGAGAGGACTAAAACCACTTAGGATCAAATTCCAAATCAGAAAGGTGTGGTGAGGGAGGAATGCTGGTTGGCAGACTTGGAAGTGTTTGGACCTTTGTTAAAGCTTTCCTTTTCAGCTGGCAGGAGCACAGGTTACACTCATCCCAAACAGAAGATCCTCTCCAAACTGTCCTCAGCAGCTTCCCTGTTCCTAACTGCCATGGTCACCAGAGACTGCACAGCCTCCCCCAGCATGGCTGTGGTTTCTGGCACACATCTCCTGATGTCTCAGCTCACTCCTGCTCGTTGCACTCCCTCTGACCTGTTCCCAGCAGACCAGGCTGTTACTTCATTGCTTGCACAACCTTCTACGTGCTTGAAGATGCCTCCCCATAAGGCTGCTGCTCTCTCTGGTGGAGCAACCTCATCTCTTTCAGCCATCCCAAGCAAGAGACATTTGCCAGGCCTCTGACCTCTCTCCTCATTCCTGGCTGGATTCTCTGCTGCTTCTCCAGACCTCCCCTGAAGTGCATCACCCCAGCTTAGGTACAAAGCCTGAGCTGAAGCCCTTGAGTCCCATGTGACTCATTTTTAAGCCCCACCAGCAGAAAATCTGTTGGATGAGGTTCTGCAGCACGACATGATACTGGGGGGAGGGCTGGAGAGCAGGGTCAGAAACCCAGCAGGAGTGAAATGGATAGGGACAAGCTGGAGATGTGGGCAGGATGGCATTGGCTGGGCAGAAAGGCAGCCAGCTAGAACACACAACATGCTCAGTAGCAGCTCTGCACCAGCTTCCAGCACATGAGAGACGGCTGCACAGGCAGAAAATGGCCTCTTGCTGTCACCTGGACAGCTCAGGAAGCAACAGGCTCCAAATGCAGCAAGGTTAGGTGAGACGTAGAGGGGGAAATTTCCAGCAGCAAGTGTAGTGAAATCCTGAACTTGATCTGGGGGGGAGGGAGGGATTGGGGAATCTCCTCCTCCACAGATATTTAAGGGCAGGTTGGACAAACCTCTGGCAAAAATAAGCAAGGCAGGAGACATAACCCCCACTTTGGGGAAGGGGGATGGATTAAATCCAGATACTCCCAGCCCCTTTGCTCCCTAAGCAGGTGTGGAAGATCTTCTTTGCATTACACCCTGCCCTTTAAAGTGCTTGGGTGCTCCCCCGCCACCTGCACAGCTACACTGGGTGCTCCCCTTCCCATCCCTCAGAGATGAAATCATTGCACATCCCCAGCCCCAGCCTCTGGAGAGCCCCAGATGAGATGAGTGCCTTCAGCCTGCTGACAAGCTGCTGGTAGCTGCTGTGACTGTAGTTTGCCCAGCCAGCCACACACCTGCTCTGGAGCAGATCCCTCCAGGCTGTTGTGTCCTGCCTGTTCTGGAGGCTGCCATCTGAGGCAGCACCAAAAGCTTTATCAAAGACATCATTTGTAACTGCCTCTTCCCTGCTCTGTGATGCCACAGGAGATAATTAGCCTGGCTGGGTATGATTGATTCTTTTCTAGCACTGCTTCCTGTCCTTGACAAATGTGCCACTGATCTGTGAGTCCCTGGCTTCAGAAGCTGATCATCCACTGATGCTCTGGGTCCTCTTCCTCCCCTCTTGTTCCTCAGCTGCTCTCCTCCTTTGCCTTTAAAGGCTACAGCCGTGGTTGTTCCTTCCAATCTCCTGGAGCCTCATGTGCCCTCCCTGCCACCTCAGAGCAGCAGGGACACCCTCAGCTCCCTCGTTAAGTATTCCAGGGTGAGTTTCACCAGGCCCTGCCAATTCACAAGCATCCCTGCCCTGTTTTTTTCTGACGCTAGTTAGAGCTCTTCCCCATCTGTCACCGATGTTCATTGTGTTAGCCATCTGGCCATGTTCAGCCTGGGTAGTGAAAACCCAAGCAAGAAAGGCACTTAAACACTCCAGCTCCCCCAGGATCCAGCCAGAGCTTTGTCCTCTACCTCTTTTCCCTAGCAGTGCAACTTGGGAATGCTCTTTGTTATTTCTTCCTCAGCCTTGACTCCAGCGACGTCAGCCCTGGCGTTTCCCCTTTGGTTCTTAGCTGCCTTTGGGAGGGTTTGTGAGCAGAGTCACCCACCCCCTCAGTGTGAAATAAGAGCCCCAAATCAAAGGGAAGGCAAGGAGCTGTAGAAGACCCCAAAGCAATGTTTTTAGTCAGACAACTTAAATTAAGGGGCTCCAGGTTAACAGAAACATTTCCCAGGGCTGTTTGCTTGGCCACAACCCAAACAAGCAACCGAGGAGCAAAGCAATGCCAGGGGAGCTTTTTCAAAAGAATAACAGTCTCATTTTCTGGACCATGAAACTGAGGTACCAGTTGTTTATCTACCTCCAGAGCTGCTGGCAAGCCTCAGTCCCCAAGCCCAGAGGATGCTTGTGCCAAGGAACCCACCTTCTGTGCACGTGAGCTGGGGCAGGAGAAACATTTCCTATGCCAGACCGCAGAACCTTGTCCCACGCAGCCCCAGGAGCTGCTGCTTGCTTAGTCAGAGCAAGGATTCTCTCCTGAACGTTGATAACAGCAGTTAATAGCTGCACCTTTTCATCTGATGTGACCACAATGCAAACAGCTAAGCCTGAAAAGGTGTCCCTAGAAGCAGGGCTTTGCCACACTGCATCTCTGGCCACAGCCAGTCAGGTGCTGGCATGAGGAAGAAGAACACCACCACAAAACCTAGAGAGAGACATTTTAGAGAGAGGAGTTAAGGGCCAGCAGTCCCACAGCATTTGAAGGGAGAGCAGGCTCAGGTTTGGACCACCAGCAGATGTGAAGAAGGCCCCTGCCCTGTCAGGGAAGCCAGGCAGGCCAGAGGAGCACTCAGGTGCTTAGCAAGGTTCCCAAAGCTCTCTGGGGGGGATGAGTTTCTCAGGTCTCAAAGCAGATCCTGCTCCAACACCCAGCATTTGCTGAGCTGGATTGCCTTTGCCTTTGCATCACCAGACCCCTGCAGGTCCTGGGTCATGACTGATCCACCAGAACATCTGGGAGATTCCTGCCCAGAAGCTGCTGTTCTTGGCACCAGTTATCCTCTGGGGCTGCAGTCTCTAACAATGAGGTTCCAAAAGGTCTCTTCCATTTTTAAAAGTTTAGCATCCAAATGCACTGTGGCTATGGGAAACTCCTCAAAGCAAGGTGCCCTCATCAATGGCAAAAGGTTTGGCAGCACATTTTGAACAGCTTCTCCTCTAGGATTACTGAGGCTGGATTCGGAGGAAAATCCCTGCCACCTTTCCTTACCTCATTTTCCTTTCCAAAGCAAAGGAAGGCACTTTCCTCACAGTTTCACAAGGATCCTCCTCTGGGTCCCTGCTGCATTGCCATCAGTTTGTCCCACCACAAGGGCAGCAAGGGAAGAGCCACACTGACTTCTCCAAGCAGCAGGACCCTAACCATACCACCCTGCTCCTCCCCATCCCAGGTGATTTGGCTGCCTGGGGTCAAGGCCACTTCTGATGGGGTGCAGCTGGGTGGTTTTATTGCAGGCTGCTATGAAGAGAGCCCTGGGACAAGCCCCCCTGGGGCCTTCTCTACTATCACTCCCAAGTTGCATTTAGGCTCAAGCCCTCAGCTATGGTTCCTGTTGAGTTTCACTGAAGCCTGGCCAGGTCTGGGCTGATCTGGACCACTGGCTTGCTTCTGGAGCTGTTGCACGGATAGGGACCCACCAGGCAATGAGTGGACCTCTTATGGGGGTCCTGGTCAGCAGCTCTGGAGCTGCTCTGTACTTGTGCAGGGTGTGGTACCCCCACTTCCCAGGGAGGTCATGGTGCTTACTCCTGGCTGTCACTCAGCTGCCTTCCCCATGGAGCAGCCTGCTCCCTGATGTCAAGCAAAGAGAAATCCTGAAAGGGATTTGGTTCCCCCCCCCCCCCCCCTTCTGCCTTCTGTGATCTTTTTATGGCAAAACCACAAGACTACTAACAGGTCAGGAGTGAAGCTGCATTTCTGGAACACCTTGACAGAACAGGCAGCCTTCTAGGACAAAAGAAGAAAAGAAACACACCACACACACACACACCCCCTCATGGACCAGCAGGCTCTGTGCCTGGGCTCACTGAGCAGCAGCAAGGGCAGCTGAGGCAGTCACATACTTGGAAACTGCATCTTCACCTGCTGGAGGAAAAGGCCTAGGAAGCAGCTCAGGAACGGTCTCCACAGGGAGAGCAGGCTTCCCACCAGCCACACTTCATGGTGCTGAGGTTGAGGACCAACTTCACTGCAGAAGAAATCACAGAATCACAGTATCAATAAGATTGGAAAAGACCTCAAGGATCATCAAAGCCCAACCTGTCACCCAAGACCTCATGACTACTAAACCATGGCACCAAGTGCCACATCCAATCCCCTCTTGAACACCTCCAAGGATGGTGACTCCACCACCTCCCTGGGCAGCACATTCCAATGGTTAACAACTCTGGTCACTAAAGACCCTGATCATCAAAGCCTCTTTCACTGGGTGCTCTCCCTGCCTCCAGAAAGCTCCTCAACTATTTCTGGTTGATGCTCTGTCCAGATATCATAGAATCACAGAATTGTCAGGGTTGGAAGGGACCTCAAGGATCAGCCAGTTCCAACCCCCCTGCCATGCCCAGGGACACCTCACACTACAGCAGGTTGCTCACAGCCACATCCAGCCTGGCTGCAAAAACCTCCAGGCATGAGGCTTCCACCACCTCCCTGGGCAACCTGTGCCAGTGTCTCACCACCCTTATGGGGAAGAATTTCTTCCTAACATCCAATCTGAATCTCCCCATTTCTAGTTTTGTTCCATTCCCCCCAGTCCTATCACTCCCTGACACCCTCAAAAGTCCCTCCCCAGCTTTCTTGTAGCACCCTTCAGATATTGGGGGGCCAAAGTGAGGTCTCCTGAGAGCCTTCTCTTCTTCAGACTGATCAGTCCCAACTCTCTCAGTCTGCCCTCGTAGCAGAGGTGCTCCAGCCCTCTGAACTGCATGAAGATAAGGCAGAATGATCCTGTCCACAGAGCTGGTCCCATGCCCTTGGCTTTCTCCATGAAAGATACTCTGCACAGCTCCTTCCAGGAGCCAGGTGAGGTGTGGGGTGATGGGCAAACACCACAGTGGCCTTCCCTGTGCTGGGGCTCCTCTTCCCTCCCTGCCAGAGCCCTCTGTGCTCACATGGCAAGGAGAACTGGGCCACTCCTCTCCCCAACTTTTCTTGGATCGTGGCAGTACAAGTAGTTTTCCTCCCTTCCATTGTCACCCTTTGAGGTCAAAGGGAAATTGAAGTCTCTACAAAAAGGCTGTGACTTATTTTGCCTCCTTTTCTCTCTCTCTCTCCAGGGCACCATCTCCCAAAAGAATGCCAAATACTTTCTGGGGCTGATTTGTTTGCTGAAGTAGCCTTAAATCCATGCAAGAGCAGCTGGAGCCACTCCTCTTGCTTCCCAACAAACACAGGGGCAGAGCACCAGCGACATTACTTTCGTAGAGGGGGGTTAAAAGGGGGGGGGGGAAAGAAAAGGGGAAAGGATGCACAGCTCCCCAACAAGGCCCTTTGTGCCTCCTCCCAGGTCTGTGCCTAACCCAGGAGAGAACACAACAGATGCATGTTCCACTCAGCAAGTAAGATCCAGGTTGCAAGCCCTGACTCTTTGTCTGCTGCAGCAGGGAGAAGTGTCCTTCCCTCACTGGCAAGTAGGGGGGCAGCAGATGGTGAGGCTGGCTGCACTGGGTGAGGTCCATAAAGGAGCCCAGGCTGCCAAGTGATTCCTCACTGGAACAAGCCTCTTAAGGTGTACCTAGGAGCTTTTGCTAGGGGCCAGGGAGCGCTCTCCTGGATGCTGAGATCCTGTTCAGTTTGTCATCTCCTTCCTAACAAATGGTTTTCCTCCTGGCACCAGGAATATTGTTATTAGTTATGATGCCCAGAGGCACCAAGCTGTGTGTAGACAGCTGAAATATCTGCCAGGACCCACAGGAGCTTGTGAGTCAGGCAGGAGAAAGAAACATCAGCATCATTGCACCTATCAACCCCAGAGGTATCTGGAGGGTTAGAGGCTGTTCTTACAGCAATGGAGAGCCACAAACTCCCATCTCAGATGGCTTCAGCCAAGCACAAGCAGCTTGCTCAACCATTTAGCCTTAGTTTGCTCTCTGTTTAGCCTTTTCAGTGCAAGCTCAAGCCCCCACATTTTGATACATCCCCTCTCAAAAGCTGCAGAACCCTTTCCTTGAGAAGACTTCCTTTTATTCTTTCTTTTTTAATTTTTTTTCTTCTTTTTAAATGTCCTGTGCTGTGTTTCTGTGCTTCTGGCGATGTTCTTTCTGCTCTGGGAGATTATCAAGAGGTGCACACAGAGATGTGAAATGACTGCTGCTTACTTCTTGCCCTGTTTGTGGCTTGGGAGAAAAAAAAATCGTGTCAGGAAGTGAAAAATAATTTCCCTCTGCATGTGAGTCACCAAATTTATTGCACCATGTACAACCTCCTACCTGAATGGGAAGGGCTTGTAAGTGGAGACTTCTCAACATGCTTTATGGAGCTACCATAGAAATGCACAGCTGCTCAGGGACCAGGGACATCAGAAACCAGCATTCTTCTTCCCCCTTTAAGCAGAGCACTCTGCCATCATGGAATGGAAGAGGAATCCTACTCTCTCCCAAAGGGTATGTGAAATACCCTGGGCATGGCTACCATGCTGAGTTCCAGGCAGTATCCTCCAGTCTGCCTGGGAGAACCTTGGTTCCAAACACAAATTCCTTGCTTCTCTTTGCTACAGCTTCTCCTCAGGCCACACATGCCCCCTACAAAAACATTGCAAAGCAGTGTGCCCAGGTGGCCAAGAAAGCCAAAGGCATCCTGGCTGGGATCAGCAATGCTGTGTCCAGCAGGAGCAGGGAGGGGATTGTCCCTCGGGACTCAGCTCTGGTGAAGCCACACCTGGAGTGTTGTGTCCAGTTTGGTGCACCCAATACAAGAGAGATGTGGAGGTGCTGAAGCCAGGGCAGAGGAGGGCAAGGAAGCTGTGAAGGGCCTGGAGAATAAATGTGATGAAGAACAACTGAAGGAGCTGGGGATGGTTAGTTTGGAAAAGAGAAGGCTGAGGGGAGACCTCATTGCTGTCTACAGCTACCTGAAAGGAGGTTGTGGAGAGGCTGGTGCTGGTCTCTTCTCACAGGTAATTAGTGATAGAACAAGAGGGAATGGCCTCAAGCTGTGACTGGGGAGGTTTAGACTGGACAGTACGAAAAAAAGATTCCCAGCAAGAGTGGTCAGGGATTGGAATGAGCTGCCAGGGAGGTGGCTGAGCCACCAAGCCTGGATGTGTTTCAAGGTGGTTTGGATACGGTGCTTGGGGCTATGGTTTAGGGGTGACCCTTGTAGAGTAGGGTTTTGGGTTGAACTTGGTGATCCTGAGGGGCTTTTCCAACCTGAATGTTTCTGTGATTATTCTCAGAGCAAATAGCAGGGGGAAAAAAACATCCTATCTTCATCCCAAAAGCAGATTAAGCAGCACTGCTGGCACTGTGCCAGCCACAGCACCAATCCTGGGTTCCTCCCAGTGTGGGAGCCTCCTTTTAGCCACCTCCCCAGACACAGCACTGTTGCAGATGCAGTTTTCACCTGGCCCACATCAGCTGAGTCCACACAGAGCCCTGAATGCTACCTCAGCACCAAAGGATGTGATCAATGGCAAGGGAACTGTTGTGGGCACCTGCACCAAAGAGGGACAGAGGAAAATAATACCTTGGGTACAACAGCATCAGAGGGGCAAGTGCCAAATAGGTGCTGGACACCTCAGATGCACACACACACAGCCTGCAGGCACAGGAACGTGTCAAACAGGCACCAAGCACACATTTAAGGCAGCAGAGCAGACAATCTCCTGGCAGGAAAGCACTGCTGAGCTAATTAATGTCAAGCCCTGGCTTCTGGACAGTTGTACCACGCTGGTTACTGCCTGGCAAGCAGTGTGCCCTGGTAGGGTTGCTTTGCTGCCTGAACAATGCTCCCAAGCGGCAACTGAGGCTGAGCTGGGCTCAGTGCTGGAGAGCCTGAGGACCCCAGGCCAGCTGTTGGTGCTGAAAGTCAAAGCCTGTGGTCTACATTAAGCCTGTCTCTGAGGCTAGCCTGCAGCTGCTGCTCCAGCATTCCACCTCTGGGAAACAGCCCCACACACCACGGCAGCAGATCCTGGTTCACAACAAACTTACAGCAAAAGTTGCTATTTGAGGGGAAGGAAGGAAAGGAAGGAAGGAACTCGGAAGGAAGGAAGGAAGGAAGGAAGGAACCAGGAAGGAAGGAAGAAAGGAAGGAACCAGGAAGGAAGGAACCAGGAAGGAAGGAAGGAAGGAAGGAAGGAAGGGAGGAAGGAAGGGAG
>VXBD01011922.1:215223-240924 GCA_013399975.1 Indicator maculatus
AAGGAAGGAAGGAAGGAAGGAAGGAAGGAAGGAAGGAAGGAAGGAAGGAAGGAAGGAAAAGTTAAAAGAGGTGTTGAGTTTGCCTCTCTGAGCCAAGAAGGAGCTGTTCTGTGGGGCCTTGCCTGCTTGCACAGAGAGAAGCCTGACTGCTCCTTCCTTTGCCCAAGCCAAGATGGGCTCCAGGCAGCACTGCAGGGTGAGGTTTTTGCAGCCAGTTCCCCGTGCTTGCTCCCAGCAGGTGCCCAGGGCCAGGAACCTCATGCTCTGATGCAGCTCTTCAGGGTGCTTGCTGTCACCCCAGGCAAAGAGTAAGATTTCCCTGCCAGGAACTTGTCCAGTGTGTCCCCTGGGACACATAGAAACCTCTTGTGCCCTCAATACCAAAGCAGTTTTCCTGCTGTCTGTGTGAAGGACGGACTCGTGGGGCTGTCTGGGTGATGGTTCTGCAACCACTGAACCACAGCCTCTTGTTCCCAGCCAGGAAGAGATAACAACAGCAGATTCTCTCTATGCTCCTCCATGCTTCACAGACCTTTGTGCAACTCCTTCCCCCAAGCTCATCTCTCTCCCAAAAGAAGAACCCCACTTTCCTGGGTCACCTGTGATTGGAAAGCCACCAGAGATGTGGGATCCTCCTTGCTGCCCTGCTCCAGAGCTTTTCCATTTCTGCTCCATTCCCTTTGGGAAGGAGGAGCACAGTTTTCAGGCCACAGGGGAGCCATGGGTTGATACTGAGTCACAGCAGCCATGCACCCAGCTTTGGGCTTTGCTCCTGCCCTCATCCTTCCCCACCTCCCAGCTGCTGTTTGACTGATGCTGAGCACCAAGCTGATGCTTGTGCGCAAGGTGAGTCAGAGCCCCAGGATGTCACCCCTGGGGTGAGGCTGGGAGCTCACAGCTCTCATATGTAGGGCCGGGGGGGGGTTTCCCATGTGCCTGACTTCCTAGCTACCAATTCTGAGCCGCAGCCTCCTCTTCTGCAGACAGTGCTCTGCTTTGTCTGAGCTGCCCATTACTGTCTTCCAGAATGTTCTTATTTGCTGCTCTAATTGTTGCTTTGTATTTCAAAGGAACATAATTTGTTTTCCAATAACAATTGTGCTAAGCAGTTTCCACAATACATTATTGAAATGATTTTTTTAATTAAAGTAGAAAGTAAGAAGCAACACTTTGGAGTTGGAGTTGGAATGCTGCAGCTGCTGGGAAATGGAAACTTCCTCAGAGCCAGGGTCCAAAAGTTATAAAAATGGCTAAAAGTTGGCTTCATGGTCATGCTCCACTGAGACCCTCACCTGGAATACTGCCTCCAGCTCTGGTGTCCCCAGCAGGAGAAGGACTCAGAGATGCTGGAGAGAGTCCAGAGGAGGCCACAGCCAGCCTGATCTAGTGTGAGGTGTCCCTGCACATGGCAAGGGGGTTGGAACTAGAGGATTCTTGTGGTCACTTCAAACCCTGACTGATTCTATGATCCAAGGGCTGGAGCAGCTCTGCTGTGAGGCCAGACTGAGGGAGCTGGGGGTGTTCACCCTGGAGAGGAGAAGGCTCCAGGGGGACCTTAGAGCTGCCTGCCTGGACCTGAAGGGATCCTGCAGGAAGGCTGCAGAGAGACTTTTGCTGAGGCTGTCTGGAGACAGGCCAAGGGGGAATGGTTTGGAGCTGAGGCAGAGCAAGGTCAGACTGGAGCTGAGGAAGAAGTTCTTGAGAGTGAGGGTGGTGAGACTCTAGCACAGGCTGCCCAGGGAGGCTGTGGCTGCCTCCTGCCTGGGGGTTTTGAAGTCCAGGCTGGATGAGGACTTGAACAGCTGAGTCTAGCTGAGAGGTGTCCCTGCTCATGGCAGTGGGGGTGGAGTAGATGAGCTCTGAGTTCCCTTCCAACCTGAGCCATTTTGGGATGCTGTGATTTCAGGTTCGGGGCTGATGAAAATCTCCTGAAAGATAAACAGGAGGGAACTGACATTGCATCAGCCAACATGGGACATGGAACAAGGACTTAACCAGGAAAGAGTACCCATGGGCATTAAAAAACAATAACAATAACAACTTGGTCAGGTTTCAGACTAAAGTTGAAAGCTGGTTTTCTATTTGTCTGGTTCCCACTCAAAAGCTACAAGAAAATTTCATCTCAGCTGATGGAAATGCAATTATCTATGACCAAATCAGCCTGTGGGTCTCTCTCCTTTGGTCATTTAATAACAGATCCTGTTCTGAGGCTGAGCAGGCTTAAAGACACTGCGAAAAGAGCTAAAGATTTAGGCAGAAAACAGAGAAGGCAAAATTTCAGCCACCAAGATAATTACTGAACTGGTGCTTTGGGAAATCTGGACTTGTTAGTTGTGAACTCAACCTTCTGGTGCTGATACTCAGGTGTGCTTTAAATACCAGACAAAATCATTCCAAACATCAGACAAAATCATTCCAAACATCAGCCGAGGTCATTCTAAACATCAGACAAAATCATTCCAGACATCAGCCAAGGTCATTCCAGATGTCAGCCAAAACCATCCCAGACATCAGCCAAGATTATTCCAGACATCAGATCATCTCTTCCCAGCATTTTAAAGGCTTGGGACACTGCTCTGTGCCTGTCTGTGTGCCATCATCCCAAGGCACCCTATGAGGCCAGGTGCCTCAGCTGAGCTTCCACTCCAGCCTGAGAGGCTCAGCAGTGTCAGGCTGCAGAGGCAGCTGAGCAAATCACTTTCCATTAAACACAAACGAAAGTGCAACAGCAAGAAGCTTCCCCTTCTTGGACAGAACACACACTGCTGCCCCAGGGCTGGACTCCACCTGGCATTCCTGGACAGAGGACCTCTGCCTGACCCTCCTTATGATGAGGGAACTTCAGAAACATATCTGCAGCCTTGAGTCCTGAAGGTGCAGCTGCCGTGCTGGCAAACTCTGCAATGCTTTGCCATTCACTCCTTGCTTGGGAGGGAGCACCACCAGCTAGTGCCTGAGATTGAGAGCTGCAGCTGGCTTGAGAGCAGCCCTGAAGAAAACGCCTTGGGAGTGTTGGAGGATGAGAAGCTCAACATGAGTCAGCAGTGAGCACTTGAAGCCCATAAAACCAAGCAGAACCTGGGCTGCATCAAGAGAAGTGTGGCCAGCAGGGCCAGGGAGGTGATTCTCCCCCTCTATACCACTCTGATGAGACCACACCTGGATACTGCATCCAGTTCTGGAGCCTCTATTACAGGAAGGATCTGGAGGTGCTGGAAGGTGTCCAGAGAAGGGACACAAGGATTAGCAGAGGGCTGGAGTTCCTCTCCTATGAGGACAGACTGAGAGAGTTGGGGCTGTTCAGTCTGGAGAAGAGAAGGCTCCAAGGAAGGAAGACCTTCTTGTGGCCTTCCAGCATCTGAAGGGGGCTACAAGAAAGCTGGGGAGGGACTTTTGAGGATGTCAGGGAGTGATAGGACTGGGGGGAATGGAACAAAACTAGAAATGGGGAGATTGAGGTTGGATGTTAGGAAGAAATTCTTCCCCATGAGGGTGGTGAGAGACTGGAAGAGGTTGCCCAG
The DNA here is from genome assembly GCA_013399975.1 of Indicator maculatus. Classification (NCBI taxonomy): domain Eukaryota; kingdom Metazoa; phylum Chordata; class Aves; order Piciformes; family Indicatoridae; genus Indicator; species Indicator maculatus. Next base: position 218,745 of record VXBD01011922.1, read on the forward strand.
GGAGGTGGTGGAAGCCTCATGCCTGGAGGTTCTTGCAACCAGGCTGGATGTGGCTGTGAGCAACCTGCTGTAGTGTGAGGTGTCCCTGGGCACGGCAGGGGGTTGGAACTGGATGATCCTTGAGGTCCCTTCCAACCCTGACAATTCTATGGCTCTAAAAGAAAAGGAGCACTTGGCTTCAAAAATCAAAGGAATCTTGCTCAGCCTGATTAAGCTGTTTGGGTAAAGAGAAGGAGGAGAGGGTATAAAGAGAGCCACCATGAACATCTCTTTCTAAAGAGCTTGGTGGGATCACTTTAACTGAAGAAAGGTCTATCACAGAGCTGCATTCCCAGGTAATCATGGAGCTAATTGATATCAGGCATTGCAGCTCCGAGCTTACTCTGACATTTCGTCTGAAATTTGTTTTAACAGGGAGCAAGATCATGTTCAAAAGAGCTGTTTACTTTTTGCTGAATATTAAACCTCAGAGAGGAATTCATTAATGTCAGGCTGCAGAAAAGATGTGCAGATCAGTCTTGCTGCTACCTCTGGAGCAGGAAAGGCTTTGTGGGGAGCTGGGAAAGGAGATCAGGGCTGGAGTTCTTACCAGAGGGTTCCTGCTGAGTCCTGGGCAGCAGCTTCTTGCCTGTGGTCAGGAAACCCAGAAAGCAACAACTGCCAGAACACTCTCCTCATTCACAAGAAAGGTCAGGCACTGCCTTCCCTGTCTGTGTGTCCAGGGGTGGGCCAGCACACATCAGCTCCTGGGCTTTGCAGGGAGAGTGGGGAAGCTCCTGAGGACAAGCAGTTGGTATACTACATTATATCCTAATCCTATGATAAAAAGGATCTGGAGGTGCTGGAAGGTGTCCAGAGAAGGGCCACGAGGATGGTCAGAGGGATGAAGCTGCTCTCCTATGAGGACAGACTGAGAGAGTTGGGGCTGTTCAGTCTGGAGAAGAGAAGGCTCTCAGGAGACCTTCCAGTGGCCTTCCAGTATCTGAAGGGGGCTACAAGAAATCTGGGGAGGGACTTTTGAGGGTGTCAGGGAGTGATAGGACTGGGGGGAATGGAGAAAACTAGAAATGGGGAGATTCAGATTGGATGCTAGGAAGAAGTTCTTCCCCATGAGGGTGTTGAGACACTGGCACAGGTTGCCCAGGGAGGTGGTGGAAGCCTCATGCCTGGAGGTTTTTGCAGCCAGGCTGGATGTGGCTGTGAGCAACCTGCTGTAGTGTGAAGTGTCCCTGCCTATGGCAGGGGGTTTGGAACTGGCTGAGCCTTAAGTTCCCTTCCAACCCTGACAATTCTGTGATTCTATGATTCTATAGTCACAGGACTGGCAATGCTCTAAGCCCTTCTGAAGCTGCCTACATGTTAGGTCCTGGCAGATAGGATCTTGTTCAGCCCACTCTGCATGGTAGAAGACCATCTAAGATGGAGCTGGGCAGCCAACAAGTCCCATCCCCTGGGTGTCCACTAGCTCAGAGCTGGGCAATCATGGCCACCTGCCTCTTCCTCTTGGGACAATGCCAAGAGTGGCAGCCCAGTGTCAGTGGCAATACATCCCCACCCAAGCAGGACCCATCATTGCTAATGCATTTGACTGGGGGACCTGAGGAGAGCATCAGCTCCCTGCTTTTCAGACACAGAATCATTACAGAATTACTGAGGCTGGAAAAGACCTCTGAGATCATCAAGTCATGCTTGGATGCTGTTGGGCTGAGGAGAAGCAGCTTAGCTTGGATCCATGACTCTCAGAGGCTGTTTTGCTCCTTTCTACACTTCTCATAAACACAGCTGCCAGCTAAGGATGGAGCAACTTGGTAGGATGATCCCCTGGACTTCTGAGTTTGCTTGATAAACACTGGCAAAGCCACTAAACCCCTGCCAACGAAGAGAGATGAAGTCCCAGTGATGGAATCAGAACCCAGGCATCAAGAAACACCCATCAGGTCCAACACCTTCAAAGCGGCAGGCAGTTTCTAGGTGGCTTCATCCTGCCATGGAAGAGACAGAGCAGGTAAGCAGAGCAGAGGGGAAAAGGGACGGGGGGAAATGTTTCCAAGAACACTGTCAGGGCAATGAGGGCACTAAGGGCTCTCTGGGAACCATGGCTGCTTCCTTGAGTCCATCAGGGCAGGGTCTGGCAGCTGGGGCCTTTAGCCAAAAGGGCTTCAGGCAGGAGTAACTTGTCCACAACAAGGGATTTCTTGCAGGGAGGGTTTTTGTGTCCTGCCAAAAGCCAGCTGGGAGTGCTCTTCTCAGTCCTTTTTACAAAGCTGAGGCAGAGATAACCTCAGCTAGGTGGGGCCAGGCTCTGAGCCCGTGGCTGGCCATGACTGCTGATGCATGCAGAGGGCTTCATCTTCTGGCCTGCTGTGACCCACCCTGCCAAGGTCCCCGTGTAGCTGGAGCAGGGAGTGAAGCTGTGAGCTCTGCTGGGATCACTCACTTTGCCTCTAGCTGGGCAAAAGGCACTTGTCAGCTGCCCCTTCAACAAGGGCTGCAAGATGGGGAGCTTCAGCCAGCTGCCTGGCCCTGCTTGCTTGCAAGCTTTTGGGGTCACTTCACACAATTCTCTGCTGGTGCAGTAGATCAGCACAGAAGGGCAGAGGACACTTTCAATGCTCCAGAGCTGCAGCAGGCAAAGTTCATCTGCATTATGATTTTTCCCTTCCTTTCCTGATGAGTACTCTCCTGATGATGTGTTTGCCACCTAGAGCCAGCTTTCCTTCACCAGGACAATACAGGCTGTGGGCCCCAGGCAGTGACAGACCACAGGAAAGAGAAGCCCTGGCAGGATCTCTGCTCTACTCTCCTTAGGTGCACTTCAGAAATGATCTGGCACAGAGGAGGAGATGCAGATCTGCTCCTTTAGCTCTTCTCAGGAGGTGTTTGAAAGAATTGAGGAGAGGACAAAGAGGTTTGAGTCACACTATGGTCCTGTGCTGGTTTCCAGCACGTTATGCTTGAGGCTCCACAAACAGGAGGTAACTGGAAAGTCTCTCTACTGGCCTCCCACAGCACTGCAGGAAATCAACACAAAACTTAGCAGAGCTTGAAAAAACAAAACAAAACAAAACAAAAACTTCTTATTGTTGCCTTTAGAACATCCTTCTAAATTAAGAGCATTTTAATTCGATTTGAAGGCTGGAAGAACAAGCTTTGCATTGTTCTCATCTGCTCATGAGAGAACTGGCTCTGGGGGGAGAAGATGCAGAAGGAACTGTCCTTCCTGTGTGCCTTCTGCTCGTTCACTGCATACCTTTCAAAGATGAGAGAGCCTGAGGCGAGTGAGGGCCAGCGCACTGGCCTCTCACCACAGCTGGCAGGAGTCACCCTCCAGGCCCACGGGGCCCTGCAGGAATCAGGCTGTGACAACCCAGAGAGCTCTGCACACACACAAGCGTTGTGTGCTGGCCACTGCTGCAGGCTGCAAACACTGCTCCAGGCACCAGGGCAGCACCTGGGTCCTCAGGGTGGTGCTGGGCTGAGCTAAGGTCCCCACGGTCACTGTTTGTCCCCAGATGGCTGTGTCAGGCAGAGCCACTGGGGCAGCTCTACACCTGGGGTCCTTACTTCCAAAGTTAAATGCTGCTCTCTGCCATCTGGTCAGGATGCCTCCTTCACTCCTTCCCACCTGCCTGCTTAGAGAAGAGGTCTTTATGAGCAGGTAGGTAAAGTTATTGGATGAAATCTGCCTTGGTAGGGCAGGACACTCCCTGTAGGACAGTGAAAATGCTGTGGCTCTGTGGCCATGTCCCTCACTCTGAGCACACAGCCCTGGGAGAAGGTGCAGGAGCTTGGTGCCTCCTTTTGCCTTTCTGCAGCTAGAGCTAAAGGGCTGGAAATGAGAAGCCAGAGGCTGGCTTCTGGAATTTTCCCAGGGCTCACATATACCCTGGGTAGGTTTCCTTCCTCTGATGGACAACACATCCAATTGCAATCACAACTGAGCAGAATCACAGGCATAGCCAGGAGGCTCTGACATCAGCCAGATCCTAGTCTCGTTTAATCCTCCTATCATGGGGATGGGAGAGGTTTTCATCTCCCTGAGAGGAGAGCACAACTGCTGTGGGGCCATAACCACAGCAGGCATCTCCAGCTCTGCCCTGTCCCCAGCTCCCTGCCTCTCCAGATGTGATCCCAGCCCCTTGGTCACTCAGCACACTTCTCCAGATTTCCTCCCCTTGCTTCTCCTGCTGTCATGTGCAGACCTCACCCACCCACAAACCAACCCACGGTGCTGCCCAGCCAGGCAAGGAAAACACCAGAACTTTTGGGGGAGGTTTTGAGAATGGGTGAGAAAGGGGCAGAGGCAGGGCAGAGAGCAGAGGGTGAGCAGAGGGTGAGTAGAGGGTGAGCACGCAGCATGTGCCTCAGCCTGCCATCAGAGGCTTGGTCTCACCACTCAGTCTGTCACAGGGGAAGCCTCCCAAAGTGCCAGCATGGCTCCCAGAAGTCAGGAAGATCTGTGCTTCAACACATGGCACAGCTCTGCTTTGGCTGGGGCTAAAATCATTCATGGTTACTGCCAGCCTTGTTTCATCTGCTCCCTGCTCCACACCAGTGCTGGGGTACAGCAGTGCTGAACAGCAAAGCACCTGGGGTTTGACCCTTCACAAACACCACAACGTTACAGCTGCATTCTGGAGGCATCCTGGAGCAGCTCTCCACAACTACAAATAGTTCAGGAAAGAGAGCTCTTCTGAGCTGAGGAGAAGAAAAAGTCAGCACCCACCTGAGCTGCAGGATTGACAGGTCCTGGTTCGTTTCATGTTGCAGGTGACACGAGTGGTTCTGTTGGCACTGTTCAGAATCTCTGGGGAGAAAGTCTTAGTAAAAATCCTCAGACAAGAGCAGCTTAGTGTTTCATCTTTTAGTCAGATCAGGTGCACTGTAAGCTATCACACAACTGTGAAGTCCTGGGTCAGGAGAGTTTGCTTCTCTATTTATCCTCCAGTAAAAATCCTCCAGGCCAAGCCACCAAGATATCACTATGGAACATTTCCTTCTGGGGGTAGCAGAGCATTGCCTTTGCTTCAACAAGGTGCTGAGCTGCTTTGTGTATACTCTGAGGTTATAAATCCTGTGGACTTCTGCTCAGACATCCCCCAGGTAAAAGAACTCAGAGCTCTTCCTCCATGCTCAGCAGAGCCCTGCACACCTGCTCTAATAATGGGAATTGCAAGGACGCCCCAGATACAAATCAATGTAACCATGTTAATTAGCTAGCCAGGCAGTAAGCAGAGCTTGCTTCGTGGGCATGAACTCAGAGGAGATGAAGGAAATGGAAAAGCAATGAACTGGTTTTCAGGAAAGACTCAGAGATCTGGACAGGGTTAACCAGGCCATCATCTGATTTTAGCCCTGCCACTGGGAAAAAAAGGAAAAGATGAAGGAGGAGAGAGGGGAAAGGAAAAAGGTGAAGGAGGAGAGAGGTGAAAGGAAAAAGGTGAAGGAGGAGAGAAGTGAAGGAGGAGAGAAGTGAAGGAGGAGAGTGGTGAAGGAGGAGAGTGGTGAAGGAGGAGAGTGGTGAAGGAGGAGAGTGGTGAAGGAGGAGAGTGGTGAAGGAGGAGAGTGGTGAAGGAGGAGAGTGGTGAAGGAGGAGAGAGGTGAAGAAAGAGAGAGGTGAAGGAGGAGAGAGGTGAAGGAGGAGAGTGGTGAAGGAGGAGAGAGGTGGAGGAGGAAAAAGTTGGAGGAGGAAAAAGGTGCAGGAGGAGAAAGGTGGAGGAGGAGAAAGTTGGAGGAGGAGAAAGGTGGAGGAGGAGAAAGGTGGAGGAGGAGAAAGGTGGAGGAGGAGAAAGGTGAAAGAGAAAAAGGTGAAGGAGGAAAAAGGTGAAGGAGGAAAAAGGTGAAGGAGGAAAAAGGTGAAAGGGGAAAAAGGTGTAAGGGGAAAAAGGTGAAAGGGGATCATTTCCACTGAGGAGGAAAGCAACAGACATGGTGCTGTGCATAAAAAAGAAGGCGGCTTCTAATTTTTAGCAAACTTTGAGAGCAGAATGTTTCCCAGAATGGAAGGGACCTTCCAGGTCATCCAGGGACACCTCCTACTAGCCCAGGTAGCTCAAGGCCCTGTCCCACCTGGCCCTGAAGGAAGCAGAGCAGAAGCATTTCATGCCATGAGCATTTGTGGATTCTGCCTTCCCTGGATGTTTGGGAGTCCAGCTGCAGCTTCAGAATGTCCATTTAGGGTCTTGCTTCATTTAGCATCTGCTCAATCTTGCTGCATTTTGCTGCTGTTCAATCCCAGCAACGGCTTCAGGAGCCTGACTGCCACTGAGGAAAAGCTGATCTGAGCAGCCATCCTGAGTGTCTTTTCCTCTCGAGAGCTTCTATGGAGTTTCTATCTTTCTTTCCAACTTCAACCAGTCCACAATTCTCCTTTCTAACAAAATCTTTTTTCTCCCAGCTGCTGTGTTTCTAAGCAGTGTGTGTCAGTGAGAGCTGAATTTCCCCCCCCACCGACAATAACCAGGCTAGCCCAGTCTGGAAGCAAATGAAAGCTGTATTTACAAGCAGAGTCTACAATCTAGGATGAAATGCAATGAATATGTACAAATATGCAAAATTCACAACATCCACAAATATATACAATCAACAGAAAATCACAACCAATCTCCCTTTGCTTCCCCTCAAAGGGGACCCTTCCCAAAGGAGCCTCCCTCCCAGGAGCTTCCCCCTCAGACCCCCCTGGACAGAAGGCAGAGAGTTAGTTAAAGCAGAAAGTTGTTAACTTAGCTGCCAAGGTCGGTGTGTCATCTTCTGCCAGTAGAGAAGAAAAAGAAAACAGCAGCCAGACAGCCCAGCAACTGCCCCCACTGCAGAATGCAGAATGTGCAGAGTGCCCCATTTTGTTTTGGTAATAGTTCTTAAACATTTCTATCTATCCAATGGAAGTGTTTAGAACAATCAGTATTTTGCTTTCTTACACCCAATAGTGACTTATTTACACTCTTTCACTTTCTCTGCTTTGAACTTTGCAAGGAAAAAATTAAAAAAACAGTTTCAAACCATCACACAGTGAAAACAGATGCAGTGTGTAACTGGCAGCTCAGGTGTGTTTCTTCACTGAGAAGTTGGTCTGAGGACAGTGTGAGTTGGTGAAAGAAGTCCAGGGTGTAAGGAAAATATCACAGTCTCACAGTATATCAGAGGTTGGAAAGGACCTCCAGAGATCATCAGGTCCAACCCCCCTGCCAGAGCAGGCTCACTGAGGGCAGTCTGCACAGGAATGCATCCAGGTGGGTTTGGAAAGTATCCAGAGAAGGAGACTCCACAACCCCCCCTGGGCAGCTTGTTCCAGGGCTCTGTCACCCTAACTGTGAAGAAGTTTCTCCTCATGGTGAGCTGAAATCTTCTGTGTTCAAGTTTGAACCCATTGTTCCTTGTCTTATTACTGTGAACCACCAAAAAGAGCCTGGCCCCCTCCACTTGACACCCACCCCTCACATATTGATAGACATTGATCAGATCCCCTCTCAGCCTTCTCTTCCCCAGACTAAACAGCCCCAGGGCTCTCAGTCTCTCTTCACAGGGGAGATGCTCAAGTCCCCTAAGCATCCTCATGGCTGTCTGCTGGATTCTCTCCAGCAGGTCTCTGTCTCTCTTGAAGCGGGGAGCCCCAAACTGAACACAGTGTTCCAGATGTGGTCTCAGCAGGACAGAGTAGAGAGGTGGCCCTGCTGGCCACACTTTTCTTGCTGCCCCCCAGGATCCCACTGGCTCTCTTGGCCACAAGAGCACATTGCTGTCCCATGGAGATCTTGCTGTCCACCAGCACTCCAAGGTTTTTCTCTGTGGAGCTGCTTTCCAGCAGGGCAGCCTCTAACCTGTCCTGGTGCCTGTTGTTATTTCTTCCCTGATGCAGGACCCTGCATTTGTCCTTATTAAACTCCATGAGGTTTGCCTGCAGCTCTCAGCCTGTCCAGGTCTCATTGGATGCCAGCACAGCCTGACAGGTGTCAGCCACCCCCCAGTTTGTATCATCAGGAGCTTGCTGAGGGTACTCTCAATCTCCTCAGCCAGGTTCTTGATAAAGATATTGAACAAAACTGGACCCAGTAGCAACCCCTGGGGAACACCACTGGCCTCAGGCCTCCAAGCTGACTCTGCCATTGATGACGATCCTCTGAACTCTGTTGTGGAGCCAGTTTGCAACCCACCTCACTGACAGCCATCTGTGCCACATCTCCTGAGCTTTTCTATGAGGATGTCCTCCCTGTAAATTGTAGATCAGTCTGGGAGGAGGTCTCTGGGAAATGACAGCACTCAGCGGGGGGTACCCATTTCACGAAGAAACAATGCAAGAGACCTTAAATCTATGGCAGCTGCAAGGATACTTTGATTTTCCCAAAGAAAAGAAAAGAAAAGAAAAGAAAAGAAAAGAAAAGAAAAGAAAAGAAAAGAAAAGAAAAGAAAAGAAAAGAAAAGAAAAGAAAAGAAAAGAAAAGAAAAGAAAAGAAAAGAAAAGAAAAGAAAAGAAAAGAAAAGAAAAGAAAAAGACCAAACTACTGAATACAAATCAGCCAAGCTCCTTGTGATGTCTATTAGCCCTTTGCACATCTCCAGGAATGCAGGATTTTGCTGGGAGCCCAACCCTGCCCTTTGGCAGCCACTCATTACAGCACGCTGCAAAGTTCTGCTGCAAGGATAACGCTGCTCTAACGTGACCTTCTTCCTGTTAACTAATGCCAAGCCTGCAGTAATGTGCTTGTTTGAACTTCCAGAGGAATCAAATACCAGCTCATTCCCCTAATTCTGGTGTTATCTTACAAGGGAGAGAGCTCTTGTAACCAAGAACTTTACTGCCTTGGCGCTCATCGTAGAACAGCTTCATTGTTAGAGGGGCAGGAACCTGCAGAGCAAATTCTGACATTTAAAATGAAATTTAAAGGAAATTAAAAAACAAACCTACAAACAAACCCAAACTTACAATTCACATCTCTGAAACCTTCTAGAAAAATAAATTCATCTGTGTCCTGCAAGCTGAGCCCTTCCCAGAAGCGTTCCACCTAAGATTTTTGGCAGTTCTGGTCTCGGCTGTCACCAAACGCAGCAGCTCACAGCCACTCTGTGCAGGCTTGAAGCCTTCAGGCCCCTCTCTTGATGACAGGATCTCTCTGGACCGTGCTCAGATTCTTTGATTCATAGAATCAATTGTTTCAGTTGGAAAAGATCTCTGGGATCATCAAGTCAGCTCATGCCATCTGAAATGAAATCACAGAATCAATCAAGTTGGAAGAGACCTTCAAGATCATCAAGTCCAACCGATTTGAGGGCATCTGAGGGTTACAGATTGGGTTGGAAAGGCTACAAATTTGGTTAGAAGGGCTACAGATTGGGTTGGAAGGGCTACAGATTGCGTTGGAAGGGCTACAGACTGGGTTGGAAGGGCTACAGATTGGGTTGGAAGGGTTGCAGATTGGGTTAGAAGGGTTGCAGATTGGGTTGGAAGGGTTAGAAGGGTTCCAGATTGGGTTGGAAGAGTTACAGATTGGGTTAGAAGGGTTACAGATTGGGTTGGAAGGGTTGCAGATTGGGTTGGAAGGGTTGCAGATTGGGTTAGAAGGGTTGCAGATTGGGTTGGAAGGGTTGCAGATTGGGTTGGAAGAGTTACAGATTGGNAAGGGTTACAGATTGGGTTGGAAGGGTTAGAAGGGTTGCAGATTGGGTTGGAAGGGTTACAGATTGGGTTGGAAGGGTTACAGATTGGTTTGGAAGGGTTACAGATTGGGTTGGAAGAGGCCCTCAAGCAGTTGCCTAGCTCCTGCAAGCAGGGATTTTCCAGTCCACTGACTGAGCAACACAAATGCAGAGTGAAAAAACACAAACGCTAAACCTGTTTCTTCCCTGGGTTTGTGGTTGGTTGGTTGGGTGGTTGGTTGTTTACAGAAGCAGTCAGACCATGAAGAATGAATCCATCCTTTCCAACGTCCCCAGTTAGGTGAAGGCCAGGTCAGCAGAGAAGTTTTAAATTCCTTGTGCAGATTTCCATGAAGGGCAAACTCCTTACCCAGTTCATCCCACCCTGCTTGCCATGGCCCACTTCCTTGGCTCCAGCAAACACAGGCACCCCCTCCTTGGCTCCAGCAAACACAGGCACCACCTCCTTGGCTCCAGCAAACTCAGGCACCACCTCCTTGGCTCCAGCAAACACAGGCACCACTTCCTTGGCTCCAGCAAACACAGGCACCACCTCCTTGGCTCCAGCAAACACAGGCACCACCTCCTTGGCTCCAGCAAACTCAGGCACCACCTCCTTGGCTCCAGCAAACACAGGCACCACCTCCTTGGCTCCAGCAAACTCAGGCACCAATTCCTGGCTCCAGCAAACACAGGCACCACCTCCTTGGCTCCAGCAAACACAGGCACCAATTCTTTGGCTCTAGCAAACACAGGCACCACCTCCTTCTTATCTGTGTTTAAATTAAAAAGAAGTAGCCAGAAGGAGGTGAAGAAGTACCTCAGCTATCTGGTATCTAAAAGCTTGCACATGCTTTGCCTTGAAGGCATTCTGCTACCCTCTTGAAGATGACTCTTTAGAGGTCATTATTCCATACTGTTTACCACATTACTCCTCCCTTAGGACTCCTCAACACCCAAGTGTTGCTGCTCCTGATGCCAGCCCTGGGGCTGCAGTAGATGTCTCTGCAGACATCTGTGTCCTGGGGTGTGAGAGTTGGAGACCATTTAATTCCTAGGAGAAAATTTCACAGTGTTACTGGCATCAGCACATGACAGCAGCATCTTAGGATACTTTCTGGTTGTCTTTTCCTCTCTTCCAATGGTACTTGGGAACTCCTCAATGATCCATTGGTATTTGCTTTGACAGAGCACTGGCAAGTTATTGATTTGCTTCTCCTGCCAATCTGCTTGTAGTCTTCCTACAAAAGTGGTGTAGAAGAGGGTAAAGAGAATTAAAATAGCCAGAGGCAAATTGCCCTCAGCAGGAGGAAAAAGGTGAGAAGCGTGAGAGCCCCAGAAGCCAGAGAAGAGAGGGATGTCAGGAAGAGGCACAAGAAAGAAAGGGTCTGCAAAGCAAGGAGGAATATGGGTGCAGGAGGTTGGTCAGCTGGGTTGGGCAGGGGGAAGAATCCACACCTGAAGAAAGGGCAAATTGGAGTAATTACTACTTGTAATCAAATTACAGCCCCGGGAAAGGAGAGAGCAAAGTGCTACACCTGGATTCAGCTGGCCAAAGGGGTAGAGCAACAGTCTGGATGGCCAGAGAAGATGTACCAGATGACAGCTAGCAGGGAGAGGAAGAGATGACCCGAAGAGGGCTGGTTTCCTGTGCAAGCAGGAGACAGAGGGAGATGGAGGAGCTGTAGATTTGGATCATCATGGAGATCTTGAAACAATGCAGCAGCAGGCTGAATCTGCCAAGCACATCATGGGAGCGTTCAGCAAAGGGCACTTGCCCAGCCTGGCTGATTTGTGAGCAGCTCCTTCACCCTGGAACGATGGATGCTGTGAACTTGCAGGCTGGAGAACTGGCTAAGCTTTTCCAGATTTGGTCATTAAAGCAGATCATGCTTCTGAGCTCCTCGAATGCTATTACATTAAGTGGATTACCAGGGAAATAGATATGGAAGCATTTCTGCAGACATAAATATCCCCAAACCGCACAGACAGGCTTGCAGCTTGCCTTAATTCAAAGGCTCTGTGTGATGCCATTGACAGGGCCCATTGTAGGTGGCACCAAAATAAAACTGGTGTCAATGTGATCCTCATCAAGGCAAATCCTCAAAGGCACCCAGCTAATCCAGATGTTCCTCAGCCCCTAGTTGAGGCAGCTGCTGTTTCATCTAGGCTGGTGATGGCCTGTGTCTGTGATTCTAGAAGGGCTTTTGATTACCATATGCTTGTTGTGCGGCACTCATTAACTAAACACAGGTTGTAATTAGTCAGTACACCTGCTGGCAGCAGGCACTGTGACTGTGTGGCCTCTTCAGAAGATTCCTGGGGCCGTGTGTGCCTCAGCAACAGAAAAAATCCTGGATGGCTTCAGTTAGAAGGACAAGCGAGCACCTGGCACAGAGAGAAGACATTGATGACTCTCTGCCAGCCTGGGTAATGGTGCAACTTCCCCAGCACACCACCAACAGCCCAAACCCCAGCTGAGCACAGCATGCAAGGGAAGGCAGCAGCTCCACCAGCCAGCAGTAGTTAGTTTGCACTGACAGTAGTAGTTTGTGAGCGCTAGTAAACCCCAGGTACTCTCTAGTTAGGACCTCTGAAGCATCAGGCAGTAAACTCTCCAGAAAATTAAAAACAAACAAACAAACAAATAAATAAATAAGAGCTGAAGGGTGCAATGCTCAGGTGAACAGCACAGGACTTGTCTGGAGCAGACAAGGAAGAACAGGGAAGTCATTTTCTGTGCTCTCCTGCTCCCTTAACTCCCCCACCCCCACCTGTAAGTGCCACTTCCAGAGGAAGAAGCAGCGTGTGTGATTCCAGACCGATTTTGTGAGCCAGGCAGGCAGCAGGGAAAGAAAACTGCAACGAGGAAGCTCACCCAGAAATCCACAGCTGAGGCTTTTCTAAAACATGGCTGAAAGCAACTTGCAGCATTCTTCTCTAGCTGGAAACCGGCAGGAGCTTAGGGAAGACCTGGGCTAGACTAGGGGAAGTCCCTGATGCTTGCTGCCGGTTCCTTTCCCCTTTCCCTGCGCTGCCATGCAAAGTACTGAAGCTCCCTTCAGCACAATGAGTAAGCAGAAAAGAACAAAGGACCCGGGATTCATAGCTGGATGGTTTCTTCTTGTAGTTCTGTGCTCCGGGAGCATCCAAAAGCCTAACAAAAGAGGTTGTTCCACCGCTCGGCACGGCCTGGGGAGCTGGTGAGAGGGTTTGGGTTTTTTTTTTCTTGTGCAGATTTCCATATGTTGTTAGCCTGCCCTTTTCAGGAATTCATGTGCTGCTCGCACGCGTTCCCGGCCCCATCACTCATCCATACCCCACCGAGCGCTCCCAGCCCCTGCCCGCCCCCGGGGCCGCCCGCTTATCGCTAATGCAATCAGTGCCTCACTCCGAGGGGGCCAGCTCCAGCTCAGCCTCCCTATTGTTCGCTGGCTGATTTGATTTGATCTCCGACTACAGCCGTACCCGGCAATATTTTTGTCCTCCCTTTGACAGTTCTATTGCCGGCGGCTTTCTTTCCCTTCCCATTGTTCGGGTCGGGCTGCTATCAGCCCACTATTTATTCTCATTTCCTAATTAGTGTTTGGCTGGCCCGGAGTGGTGTTACAGATGTGACAAGAGTTATATTTATTTTTTCCCCCCTTCATTCCGGCCGTAACTAATTGGAAGTAATAATACCGGTGCCAATCAAAGAGGCTGCTGCTGATATTTTAGTCATAAATATTCATAATTAACTTGCTGTGTAACCTGACTTTGGATGTAATTAAATTGGCTTAACTTGTAACGTGTGATTCAACCTGTTTGTGCTGAATGCTTGCAGTTAGTCTTGTTTCTAGTAAACGAAAGAGACAAGTTCTGCTTCTAGTGGGTAAGAGCCAGCCAGCCAGAGCAGAGCCTGACTAAAACTCTGAGCTGTTGTGTTAGCAGCCTGTGAGTGCACTAATTAGGCATCCAATTTAATGACACCCAGACCACCACCTTTGTGGCCAGCAGGAGCAGGGAAGTCCTTCTGCCCCTGTACTCAGCACTGGTTAGGCCACACCTTGAAGACTGTGTCCAGTTCTGGGCCCCTCAGTTCAAGAAAGATGTTGAGATGCTGGAATGTGTTCAGAGAAGGGCAACAAAGCTGGGGAGGGTTTTGGAGCACAGCCCTGTGAGGAGAGGTTGAGGGAGCTGGGGGTGTTTAGCCTGGAGAAGAGGAGGCTCAGGGGAGACCTTATTGCTGTCTGCAACTACCTGAAGGGAGGCTGTAGTCAGGTAGGGGTTGGTCTCTTCTCCCAGTCAAGCAGCAACAAACAGAACAAGAGGACACAGTCTCAAGCTGTGCAGGGGGAGGTTTAGGTTTGATCTTAGAAGGAAGTTCTTCCCAGAAAGAGAGATTGCCCATTGGAATGTTCTGCCCAGGGAAGTGGTAGGGTCGACATCCCTGGAGGTGTTTAAGAAGAGGCTGGATGAGGCACCTAGTGTAATGGTCTGGTTGATTAGACAGGGTTGGGTGATTGGTTGGACTTGATGATCTTGGAGGTCTCTTCCAACCTGGTTGATTCTGTGATTCTTTCCTGCTGGAGCCCACATTCTCACCCAAAGAGAAGCAGTCAGGGTGAGAGAGCAGCGCTGGGGGATGCTGCTGCCCTGAAGCATCTTTGCAGGCAGCAGGCTGTAGGCTCCTGCTCAGAGGCAGTCACTCCCATTCAGCAGCGGTGAGCTTCCCTGGCTCATGTGGAGAGAAAGAAAAGTCACGATCAGGCTGAGTTTATTTTAGTCTTAGCCAGCTCGTCTTGACGCCCTTGTCTCCTGTCTAACAGAGCAGCAGTTTGTAGCAAGCAGGGTGCCATCATTGTGGAGCTGTGCAGAACCCAGGAGACTCCTCAGCCGCTGAAAGGAGATATCAGCCTCATCTCCACGCTCTCTAGAAGGTATCAGGCCCGAGCACTCTAGATGCTCACCACAAGAGATGCTTTAACTCGAGATTCTCAGGACAGATTTCGTGTTGTAAACAAAATGGGAAGCACAGCAGTGGAGTTGAGGGAGTTGTCTGTCTGTGTTTGATGGTGCTGTGATACGGTGACAAAACCCAAGTCCTCTGTGTTTGACTCAAGGAGTTTTCACAGCTCTTTTTTCAGGCTGCACTGTCAATAGCACATCCTGGCTGTCAGTTTCTGCCTCTCTGATCTGCCCTGGTTTGCCTTGAAGGCATTGAGCTGGCTTTGGTGATTGCTGACCGTGAGAAATGAAAAGGTTTGAAACACACTTTGTTTGTTGTGCTGGTCTGTGGAGAAGGAAAGGGACTATCTGAAATAAGGGGTGGTCAGATAAGAACACCTGAGAAGCAGACCTGTCATGCAAACATACACGTTCTTGGGCTTGGTAGTGAAAGGAGATACACAGAGATATACAGATAGAGATAGACAGATACATGAAGAGAGAGAGAGAGGGAGATGATGAAGGAGAGATGGAGAGGGGATAGAGAGGTAATGGAGAGATGATGGAGAGGTGGAGGAGAAATGGAGGAGAGGAGATGGAGGAGAGATGATGGAGAGGGGAAGAAGAGGTAGAGGAGAGGTGCACAAGAGGGGGTGGAAGAGAGGAGATGGAGGAGAGGGGATGGAGAGGGGATGAAGAGGGGGAGAACAGATAAAGGAGAGGAGATGGAGCAGAGATGATGGAGAGGGGGAGAAGAGATGGAGGAGAGGAGATGGAGGAGAGATGATGAAGGAGAGATGATGGAGAGGAGATGAAGAGGAGACAGAGAGATGGAGACACCTCTCTCTCTAAAGCTGTGACTGAACTTTGTCTTTCCAGATACAACTTACAATAATCTTTGAAACAACTATGCTCACTTTCAGAAGCACAAAAGTCCCAGCAAATGTCACTTCTCAAAGTGATATTTCAAAGCTTGGCATCCTGAGGTTTACTTCATATTGGGAAATATGCTGGGGGTTAAAATGGCCACAGCAAAAATGTTATTGATTGTGTCTCACTTTGCAAGGCGTAGCTCAAGCAGCACAAAGATCTTGAGCTCTGCTTCTCAGTGGTTTTGATAAATTGCTAAGAGCCACATGAGATAAATATACCACTAACTCTCCTGTTTCCTTACTGAAAGTGCAGTACTCCAGAGAGGGCTCTAAGAATACACTGATGGAGATCAATTTATTCCNCCCCCAATCCAGTGGCAGATCTAATTTTAAATAAATAAGTAGGTAACTTTTTAGCAGAATTGAAATAAACAAATTCTTTATTTGGCTGAGGATGTGTGGGGATGGGGATGGGGATAACTTCAGTAGTCTGTGCTAAAGGTGACGAGAACCATTCCTGCAGTGCAGGCAGATTTCACTTATTTCAGTTGAAAATTGCTTACATTTTCAGTGGAAAAGGCAAAAGGAAAGGGGAGAGGGAGAGACTGGAAAGCAGACACCTGGCTCCTGAAAATGCAGTGTTCCAAATGCTTTTTGTGGCAAAATCTCTGTTTTCCACGGGAATCATTAAAAGGGATACCAGACAAAGAGGTGAATAGGCTCAGGTCAATTAAGTCAGTCCACAGACACTCGAAACCTCCTACCTGCCTGTGCAGTCAGATTATGGCTGCAGAAGAAGAAAGTTTTCCCAGTAAAACTCAGGATTTGCCTCCCTGCTCCTCCAGACTGCTCTGTGTGTGCTGGGCACATATCTAAAAGGTTTTGAGGAACCAGGGATGAGGAAGCCACAGGAGTCCTGTCTTAGCACAGGTGTTCAGTCAAGTGCATTGGTGGGTTTGGCTCTGCTCACATCTGGGGGGGGGCACAGCACAGGGGAGCAGCTCCCTCCCCTGTGCTTTTTTTTCACACCACCACAGCTGGTTGTCCTCCTTTGGCATCTCATTTCTGACCTCCACAACCTGCATGGCTCTTCCCAAGGTGCAAGAGGCCTGGTGCTGTCAGCTTTTGACATACAAGAACCACCAAGATAAAAGACAAGAAAAGAGCAGAAATTCATTCCAAATTCATGGTTTGAGGCAGTAACAGTAAAAATCTATAGCTAAGCATCTAAGTTACTTTTTTGTGGTGGCCAAACCCCTAACTTCATGGGGTCTGCACTCCAAAGGAGCTCAGTCTGAAGAGCAGCAGCAGAGGAGCTCATCACAGGATCACAGGATGTCAGGGGTTGGAAGTGACCCAAAGAGATCATTGAGTCCAACCCCCCTGCTAGACCAAGACCATGCAATCTAGCACAGGTTACAGAGGAGCCCATCCAGACAGGCCTTGAAAGTCTCCAGAGAAGGAGACTCCACAACCTCTCTGGGCAGCCTGTGCCAGTGCTCTGTGACCATTACAGTAAAGAAGTTTCCCCCTTGTGTTGAGGTGGAACCTCCTGTGCTGCAGCTTACATCCATTGCTCCTTGTCCTATCCCAGGGAGCAAGTGAGCAGAGCCTGTCCCCTCCCTCCTGACCTCCAGCCCTCAGATATTTAGAAACATTTATTAAATTAATTTGAATCCAGGCTGCAGGGCAGCAGATCTGGACACTGAATGCCAAAGCCTGAACACAGCTCATGGAAGAAGAATCCATCATTTGCTGTCAGAATTAAGGGGCACGCATAGGGCAGGCAATGGGGAGTAAAAACTGCCTGGTGAGCTAAAGAAAGCTTGTTTTGAATTACAGTAATAAAAATGTCACAGGTGAGGGAGATGGAATTTTTGCCTGTGCTTTGGAGCACAATCTGTTCCACCAGAAATGGAGACGTCTGTTCTAGCTTTGAGCTGCCTCTCTGAGCACACTGCCCCTTATCAATCAGCCTGAGCAGGGGGAGGAGGGAAGGGGAATAGTAGTAACAGGTTTTTGGGTGGTTTGGTTTTTATTTTTTCCTTTCTTTGTCAGAATCTGTTCTCTTTATGAGTGTGTCAGATCCTGCCATTGAGGATCTGGGTGTTTTATACATATTTAGGTGCATGTGTTTGGTGCTTCTGTGCAGAACTGTTTTCGTTTCGTGCTGCCTGCTGTAATATCTGGAGTCATGCATCAGCTGTTGTGGTGAATAAAGATTTAGTGGGGCAGGCTGAGATAAGGAAAGGCTGTCATGTTGCAGTGACAAATCTAATGTGTGAAGCAATCATCTTCTTGTAAAATTAAAGATTCATGTAGATAGAATATCTTTATTTACAGCAATTACATCGGAAGCTATTTCAGGACAGCTGCTATCCAAACAGGCTTTTCCTACTCTCTCCCTTCCTGGGGGTGATTGTGCTCTTCTTTGATTTATACTTACTTAATTTTTACCTCAGATAAGCAGGAATACACAGTCTGAGGCAGATTTGTGCAGAGGCAGTTCTGCCTGACTTTCTCTGCCATAATAACCAAATAAATCATAACGATCCTAGAATGGTTTGGATTGGAAGGGACCTTAAACCTCATCCAGTTCCAACCCTCCTGCCATAGGCAAGGACAATTCCCACTGGACCAGCATGCCCAAAGCCTCATCCAGCCTGGTTTTCAACACTGCCAGGCTTGGACCCTCCACAACTTCTCTTTGCAACCTGTCCCACTGCCTCACTACCCTCATGGGGAAGAATCTCTTCCTAATGTTTCATCTCAATCCAGTGTCTGCTAGCCTGAAGCCAACACCCCTCGTCCTGTCACTCCCTGCCTTTGTCACAAGTCCCTCCCCAGCTCCCCTGTAGCCCCTTTCCAACACTGGAAGACTTCTACAGGTGTTTCTGAGAATAGTCTTGAACCACCCATGCCAAAGCAGTTGGAAACACGAAAGAGAGAGAGAATTGGTGTCTATAGAACATCCAGGGGTCTGGTAGGGGGTTAGGGAGTTTGTTGGGTGGAAATCAGCCCATTCCCTCCTTTGAAGCCTGGATTAGGTTTGTAAGAGCAAAGAATTCCCACTCTAGCTAAGTCTGCCTGTTGCAGACGTGATGGCTGGGCGGAGTGAAGACAGCACCCTGATGGATGAAGCTTTGCATGGGCTTGGGCTTTAGAGGTTGCTCAGGCCTTCTCTCTAAGCTGAACAGCTAAACACCTTCAGACATTGGACCCTGCCTGCTGAGCTGTCAGAATATTTGACTGCAGAACTGCTCAGGACCTTCTGTTGCTGCACACGAGGGTCTATAGCAGGCTGGCTACCAGCATGATGCCCTTCACTGAACATCAGCTCCTGTTTCTAAGGGAGCAACTCCAAATGGGAGAGACTTGTGTCTGGTGAAGGGAAATATGCCAGGACAAGACAGACCTGTCCCCTGTCACCTGCCTGCTTTTTGACCCCCAGCAGCTCTCTCAGCCAGTGCAGCCACTCTTGATTATAGAGGCCTGGCTTCCCTCATAGAAGGCTGGTTTTCCTTAGGTGAAGGCGACCTCTTTGTAAGCATCTGAAAAGCTGGTTGTTTTCCCTCGCAGAAGACGTGGTTTCCCTCAGAGGAAGAAGTTCATGAGGCACTTAGTGCCCTGGGTTAGTTGATTGGATGGTGTTGGGTGACAGGTTGGACTTAAAGACCTTGAAGGTCTTTTCCAACCTGGTTGATGTTAGGAACCAACCTGGATGTTAGGATGAGGGTGGTGAGACACTGGCACAGGTCGCCCAGGGAGGTGGTGGAAGCCTCATCCCTGGAGGTTTTTGCAGCCAGGCTGGATGTGGCTGTGAGCAACCTGCTGTGGTGTGAGGTGTCCCTGAGCATGGCAGGGGTATTGGAATGGGCTGAGCCTTGAGTTCCCTTCCAACCCTAACAATTCTATGATTCTGTGACCTCTTTCCAAGTACCTGGCTCATTATTTTCTCTCACAGAAGATCTGGTTTCCCTCAGGTGAAGATCTCTTTCCAAGCACCTGGCTCATTGTTTTCCCTCACAGAAGGTCTGGTTTCCCTCAGAGGAAGAAGACCTCTTTCCAAGCACCTTGCTCATTGTTTTCCCTGAAAGAAGATTTGGTTTGCTCAGAGGAAGAAGACCTCTTTCCAAGCATCTGGCTGGTCCCTGTGTCATCCTTTCAGCCTTTCCCCCTCTGTTAAGCTGCACATTGCAGCTTGCAGACCTTTCTGTATGCTCCAATAAACCAGACCCATTGAAGTTATTGCTCTTACCTTAACACAGTGCTGAGACCACACCACTGCCATTCTGTCCTACCCTGGGAAATAACAGGGGCCTCACACACTATGTGAAGCAGCAGGAGCCACCAGAGAGCTGCTCACACTGCCAGGCTGGTGTTGCTGCCAGGCTGATGTTGCTGCCAGGCTGATGTTACTGCCCTGCTGGGCCTGAACCTGTGGAATCAAAACATCCTTAGCAGCCTCCAGATCTGATTGTGCAAGCCAGGAAAATGAGATTTGTGCTGCTCTCTGCCACAGTGTGGCTGAAAAACAAAAACAAAAGCAAAACCCAAGAAAATCTCAGAAGAGGGTAGAGAGAAATAAAATGAAATAAAGTAAATGAGGAGGAAAAATCATAACACCCAGAACAGGCTCTGCTGGCTGTTAACCTGGAGGCTGGAGGTGAGCTGCTTAGCCACACAGCCTCTCAGGGGTGACTGATGTGCAGCTTCTCCCCAGCCAGCTGCTGGAGCTGCTGAGAGGCACCCAGCACACCTCTAAACCTGCAAGGCTCTGCGGCAGTCTCCAGGGGACCCCTCACCTCCTGTCTTGGAGGCTTTCTCCCTCTCACATGGCATTTTCTGTGGCTGGAATGTCTACCCTAAAAGCAAGCAGCACTGCTTGTGTTTAAGTGAATTGATCTCTTCTGGGTGGGGGATGTGTAATAAATCACTGAGAACCTGTGGGACTGTTCCAGCAGCTTTGCTCAAGGTAGCCGATCAAAAAATTATCACAGCCAATCAATAGATGAAGACACAGTGAGTTTAACCCTGCAGCCTGGCAGGGAGAGGGGGGGTCCAACCAAGCGAGTTCAGCGGCTTCACAGGGCCTGTGGCAGATTTTCTGGACGCATTCAGTGGAAGGCAGGAGGTTTAAGGAGCACTCCTTGAGTGATGGGAGTGCCTGCTAAGGCTCCTTCCTTCCTGCCTACACCATGGTCTGCTGGGTGCTGTTTCCTTCTCCATTAGGGGAATCAATGATCTTCACACAGACCGAGAGAAGGAGACCTTCAACATTCACAGGCCAGCCAGATCAGAAGCAGCAGGAGGTGGATTTGCATGCTCTGCCTCTGGGATGAGAGTTCAAGACGACCTTACAGACCTCCCTCCCTCCCACATCAGCACCGTGGGGAGGCACTGCTGTCACTCCACACCTCCCTGTCAGTTGTCATCACCATCCTTGTCCCTTTAGTTCTTCATCCTGCCTGTGGCAGAACAAAATACAGAGCAGGCACTGATCCTCAAGACGCTTTCTGGTTGCTGACTTCCTCACCTGGCTTGTTCCTGCTTCTCTCTACACTGTGATCAACTTGGTCTAAACGTTCTGAGTTTTTACAGGAAGTGGGAACTCCTGGCAGCTTGTCTTGTAGGGTCACACAGCTCTGGGTTGGGAATGCCCTTTAAGATCACCCAGGCCAACCATTCTCCCACTCTGCCAAGGCTGGGGCTGACCCACAGCCCTCAGCACCACATCTCTGCCTCTTGAAAACTTTTCCAGGGATGGGGATTCAGCCACCTCCCTGGTCAGCCTGGGCCAGGCATTGAGAACCCTTTCAGTCAAGAAGTTTCTTCTCATGTCCAACCTAAACCTCCCCTGGAGTGGCTTAGGGCCATTTCCTCTCATCCTATCACTTGTTCCTTTAGAGAAGAGACCAACCCCTACCTAATCCCAGCCTCCTCTCAGGGAGCTGTAGAGAACAATGAGGTCTCCCTTCAGTCTCCTTTTCTACAAACTAAGCACCCCCAGCACCCTCAGCTGTTCCTCCCCAGCCCTGTTCTCCAGACCCTTTCCCAGCTCTGTTGCCATTCTCTATACTTGCTCCATCTCTCAATATCCTTCTTGGAGTGAGAAGCCCAAAACTGAATCCAGCACTCAAGGTGTGGCCTCACCAGTGCCCAGTCAGGGGGACAATCCCTGCCCAAGTCATGCTGGCCACCCCACTGCTGCTCCAGGCCAGTTCATGTTTGGATTCTCCAGCTGATACTGAGGGAAACTGTAAAAACAGATTAAAAAATACCTTTTGAGCATTTCAGACTAGACAAGGAAGTAAAAGAATCTGTTACTTAGATATGAATTTAGTCACTACTCTTTGCCCTTGACTACACTTGTTGAGTTCCCCCATTATATGTATAAAGTAAGTTAAAAAATATATGGGATGTCTAAATTTAATGAGCAGCAGCAGCCTTATACATTAGAGCCAGAATGGCTTATTCATCAGTCAGCCCTTTTCCCCAGATGGAACCTGGTAGCACCTGCAGCCTCATTTGCATTCTCCTATCCATCCCCACATAAAGAGAAGGGAATGAGCCTTGTCATCAAGTGCCTCGCACCGGGACTGCTCAGCCTTTAATATTTATGGCACTTTTTACTGCCTCCTAAAAATACCTGGGAAATCTGTACCAAACAGAAGCAAAAGGTATTTTTGATGGAAAAAAAAAAAAAAAAAAAAGAAGGGAAGGGAAGGGAAGGGAAGGGAAGGGAAGGGAAG